>JAODLD010000088.1:3801159-3823266 GCA_026781065.1 Mormyrops boulengeri | reverse complement strand
CATTTAAACTGTGGTACCTTAAATCCGACAAGTTACCCCGATAAGCCAGTAACCCCACTTCGTAGTACAGGCCACTGGAACACGCCGTGATATTTTTCTGTGCCGGAATTTAGGAACTTTCGTATATGACAGCCTTGCTGTGGAATCAACATTTGACAGCTGTTGTGTGGTGTCCAGTCACATGGTGTTTAAGTGGAAAATGGTATAAGGATTAAACATGGGGTTTTCCCTTGTGGGCGTTTAGTGTTATTTTTCTTTGCGCCCTGATTCCTCATGTCTGTAGGTATTTCTGTAATCAGCCTGGCAGAGGCGGAGAACTTCTCACGAGTCTCCCCAGAAGACACCAGTGAGGATGAGACTATGAACAGCCTTGAAACTCAGGAAATCTCGATGGACCAAGTCTCCACCAGCAGTACTCCTTTGCAAGGTTGGTACTCTACAAAGAGTTAAGTGAAATATTTCAGTAAAATATATATGTAGTATGTTTGGCAGCTAGTGTCAGAACATCAAGATTAGCAATAAACATGTTCTGTGTTCCCCAGTGAGATGAGTTAGATGCTGGGCTACCAGTCATGTGACCCACATCCATGTTTAATCACCTGCAGATGTGAGCCCTGAGAGCATCTCAGTGAAGAAGTGGTACCAGATTGACTTCAGCCCCACAGCCTTCTGCAAGAGAGTTTTCCAGTCCGTCTGTTCAGAGCCGCAGCCCTGGTTTGACTCCCCCTGCCTAGACCTTCTGTCGTGCAGTGATAAACCTTTACACTTAAGTTTTCCTTGGTGAAACCATGCAATTCTGTAATGGAAGATAAAAATTTCATTGCATCGACTTAAGAAGGCAATGAAATCCTGCAATGAAATGTCAACTGTAAATGCCAATATTATAGCACTGATACCGTGTCTTATTTTCTGTCCAGGGACAACTCTGCCCCAGAGAAAACAGACGTTAACAGCACCAGACCCATGACCATGGAGGTCAAAAGAGAAGTTTGTGTTGAAACCGAAGAAAAACTAGTCTCTGTTGTGACAAAAGAGGAGTCAGCACCACCTGCTGGTATGTGTGCTTATTGTGTGTGTAGCTTTGCAAAACCTGTTGTTTTTCTGAACCTCACTGGCATTCAGATGATGTGATTAGTGACAAGCTGTGATTCCAAAGGTTCCTGGCTCATGCGGTTTCTCTGTGACTTTCTAGGCCTTTGCACCAGCCAGGAGACCATTGTGGACCTGCAAGGCCAGAGTAGTGACCAGACCTCTGTTAACAGTCATATCACTGACCGTCCCACCTCACTGTACAAAGTAATCTTTACCTGAAATACTATTTGAATCGTACTTTCATTATAATGTGTTAATGAGTTAAGATTATACCTTGGTGTATCCTGTTGGTGTAACTGTTGAGCTACATCACGCACATCAGTGAAGCTTACCATGTATTACCGTGGCACATTGTGTGTTTCTCTCCATTGTGACTGCAGGTTGGAGAACTTTCCTCAGCCAAAGGTCACGCAGGAGCGGCCGACGGCGGCCCCTGCTGTCCTCTTATCCAGAGCGGTGACATAAACAATGACGCGTTCAGTTTCTTGCCCAGGACCGTTGAGAAAGAGGCGCCCTGCACAGCCGAGCCCATTTCAGGGAGAGGTGAGACAGGAAGAGGAAGTGATGTCATCGTTTACCCATCATTACACTGTTCTGATATCTAAATCATCATGCATACCACAATGATGCTTTTTAGTGGGAGCGGATGAGTGTTGAGGATTGCAAAAGCAGAGAACTGGTGACACCAGTGTGGGGGACTAGATTCTCATTAAGAAGGTGGAAAGTTCCATTCCAGAAGGTACAAATCCAGACCAAGATTTTGTTTCAACCAACCAGTTGAGCATAAAGAGCCACAGAGTACCCAACTGGTTGGTTGAAGCAAAATCTTGGTCTGGATTTGTACTTTCTGGACCTGAACTTTCCCCTTCTGAACAGTATACATAGATGCACATCTAGTCATTACATGGAGTCAACTTTGTGAATTTAAAGGTAGCTGTAGCCAATACCAGTGAAAGCCAATGTGGAGCCTCACCACTGAAGTTCACTTTGTCTCGGTTGCTGTACATACTCCTTGCGGTACATACTCATGGTGATTGCTGAGTCGGTGCCCCCTCAGAAGATGCCTCCCTAGGCACCTACCAGCATCACCCAGTTGATTGACCGGCACTGACTGTAGCCAATACACCTTCCATGTTGCTGCTATGGCCAGGATGTTGGTGTGACAGACACTGGAGATTTGGGTATGGGACACTAATTACTGCGTCACGCAGGTGTTGAGATGATGGAACTGGAGAAGGTCCAGGAAGGCGAGAAGCAAAAGTTGCTCTTCCAGTACGATCTCCATGAAGAGATAGGCAGGTACCTGCTACCCGCACCGGCTCCCACTCAGGGTAACCAGAGCAGATGGTAACTCATGTAAGAAGGTTGTGCTTGATGGAAAGTGGTATTCCAGATATACTTACCTGTTCGTGAAAGTGAGTGTTTTTCTTACAGTTACTGAATATGAGAGCTCCTTCCTCCTCCCTGCAGGGGTGCGTTCGGGGTGGTGAAGCGGGCGACCCACAGGCAGAGCGGAGAGAGCTTCGCGGCCAAGTTTCTGCCCCTGAGGGGTGAGGGGCAGGCCCGGGCGTTCCGGGAGAGGAGCCTGCTTTCCCACCTCTCGCATCACCGGGTGGCCTGCCTGCGAGACTCGTTCTGCACCCACCGCACACTCGTCCTGCTCACGGAGCTGTATCCTCCACCCAGCCATCTGCCTGAAACTGCCTGTGTGTAGTCGATAGCTCAGACACCTAGGGGTGCTGTGTGGTTCAGCTGATTGGAAGGTCGCCGGCTTGAATCCCAAAGGGATTTCATCCTTGGGCCCCTGGGCAAGACCCTCAATCCTCAAATGCCTCAGGGGCTCCCTGACCCTGCTTTCGCAGAAATGTCCGTTGCTTTGGATAAAAGCACTTGATGAGTAAATAGAATGTAATTTTTCTAAGTGTGCTTCTTGATAGCCTCAGTTAAGGAGTAAGGGTGTCTTTTTAATTTCTCTCTCAAATTGTATTTTGAATTGTTACTTTTTTGTTTCCCTCTTAAAAATTCCCTCTTTACAAAACCATATTAAATATACTTAGCTGGTTACCTGGTGGTGTTAGATTATGCAGAATGTGCCCATCTATTACACCTGCAATATAATCTTCATCAGTAGTCTGTTCCTCATCCTCAGTTGTCTCTATTAGGTCATAAAGTGCACCATCCAAAAACTCCAAGATGGAAATTTTACTCACTTAGTTATTTAATGTGGTGGCATGTTGGTACAGTGGTTAGCACTGTTGCCTCACACCTCTGGGACCTGGGTTCGAGTCTAAGCCATGGCCCCTTGTGTGTAGAGTTTGCATGTTCTCCCTGTGTCATCGTGGGGTTCCCTTTGGGTACTTCAGTTTCCCCCCACAGTCCAAAAACATACTGAGGTTAGTTGGAATCACCCAAGTGGTCATAGGTGTGAGTGTGTCCTGCAATGGGTTGGCAGCCCATCTTGGCTTGTTCTCTGCCTTGCACCCATAGGATCCAGACCTCCCGTGACCCTGAATGGGACAAGAAGTTACAGGAAATGGATGGATGGTTGTTTAACAAATTTGCAAAAGCCAGGATGTGGTTATCTAACCCCACTTTATTTACTAAGTACGTATTAACAAAGTCTTTAGAAGAGCCGACAAGCACATGCACTTTCCTTCCAGTGCCAAATTCTCCTTTACCAGCCCTGCTAGCTGCTCCAAGAGAGGGCTGCTCGAGCACTTATTGTCAAAGAGATCTGTTACAGAGAGGGAGGTAGGTTCAGGTCTTCATGGCTGTAATGTAAACAATGCTACTTTATGATAGGCCGGCGGAATGTAAGACATTGTGTGGTGAGTATCTGCTCCTCTGCTTTGAGTGTGAGTAACAGAAGTGGGCCTGCTTTTTATCTTCAGGTGAAGATGTTTATCCTCCAGGTCCTGGAGGGGATCGATCACATCCACAACATGAACATTCTCCATCTGAATATTAAAGTATGTAATATCTACTTCCTCCTACCTTCCTCTGTCCTTCCACGATGTCCCATCTCAGCCTGCAATGTTAATATTCATACAGGGCACTATACACCAAAAAAGGTAACTATTTACTTGATGGGACACAAATACCTAGTAATAACTCAGGGACTACTGAAGTACAAATCATGAATAAATATAGTTGTTACTTGAAATAGATGATGAGTCATTAATGATGAACAAATATGAGATCAGTATTTAACTAAGACTTAGTTTGTGGTTAATTAATACACAAGTAATTGCATTATAATGTATTATTTGTGCCCAGTCAAGTAAAGTGTTACCCCAATAAACAAATGAGGAACTGTGTGGTTTTAAATCTTGACCTGCTGCATTTTCTTCTCCCTTTTCTTACTTTAGCCTGATAATATTGTTATGGCCTTGTCCAAGAGGGAGGAAGTCAAGATATGCGATTTTGGATTCGCCCAGGAGATAGACCCTCACAGACCCCAGTACAGTGAATTTGGGACCCCGGAATTTGTGGCGCCAGAAATCGTCTGCCAGCAGCCTGTTTCCAAGGCAACTGATATCTGGTCAGAAGAGGTTTTATTCAGCGCTATTACAATGTTTATGTGTGACAGTAATTCTAATCTAGGCATAAAAATGAGTATCATTAGGAGTAACAAGGAGAATAGCTTCACTATGTTTTCTGTGAACCATTTTTGCACATTAATAATAGACAAAAACATAGTCCAACAAAAAAAGGAAGCGATTCATCACTATATTAAACGGCTTTGATATTTATCAGTTTTTTCCCCGATCATCTTGCCTTCGCTGTTAGGTCTTTCGGTGCTGTTTCTTACCTATGGTGAGTCATATCCCTGGAAATTTCTTTTGTACCGTTAAAGCATCTGACTGTATTTGCACATATATTTCTGTGCTTGTCATCTATCATTTGTAAATAAATTCTAATAATGTAATCTATACAGTGATGCAAAAATGTTACTTATACTAATAAGCTATGGTCTGGTACGTGTGCCCTGCAGTCTTACGACCCATTGCCCGTTTTCGGGGGAGAGCGACCGGGCGACCCTGCTGAAGGTGCGAGAGGCCAGGCCGCATTGGGACACACCCCATGTGACCTGCAGGAGCAAGAAAGCGTGTCGTTTCCTCCAGAGGCTGCTCCAGGCTGATCCCACGTAAGTGTCGTTCTGCCCTAGTCACCCAGTCCCAGCTGTGTGGATGGGTATCACATCCATGTGCAAATGTTGCTCCCACGGTACCGGGACGTCATGTGACCTTCACGGCCGTCTCCTCAGGGTGCGACCCAGCACGGCTGAGTGCCTGCAGGACGAGTGGTTCCAGGTAAAGGTGACTTCCTGTTTCCTGTATAATAATCAGAAAATCAGGATATTTCTCAAGGGCAATCTCACCTTGTTTTTTTGGGACAGTTATTTTGGAACAGTTATTTCAGATTTTTAGTTTAAATGTTCGATCTGTAGTTTATATTTAAAATACTATTCTTTTAATTTTACAGTTGTGACATTTTTGTGTGGAAAACCTTATGAATAAAAAGACAAAAATGTATGTTAATTAAAGTATATTTCATGTGAAATTCTGAGTAAAAGTAAGTAAAATTTATTTATAGAGCACATTTCAAGATGACAAGCATAGACTGGAGTGCTTTACAAAGCATAAAATACATACAAGTATAGAGGGTCTCAGTCGCTGAAAGGCTTGTTTATCTTTTCAGGTTCAACCTGAAGATGATGAATCTAAAAGAATCAATACAAAGAATTTTAAATTCTTTGTTTCACGGAGTAAATGGCAGGTAAGACCCTCTTTATTTTAATTGAAGGATGAGGTGCAGTGCATTAATATACTTTTTCTGTTTAGTCATAACAAGAGACTGTGACAGTCTCTGACAGGTTTAGGTCTGGGTCCATTTTCACTTTACCAGTTTGTTGGATGTGACTTTTTGGTGGCGTGTGAGTTTGTATATAAACACTCAATTCATAGTAAGCACTGGCGTATAATGTGGTAGTGTGTGGTCAGAAGGTCGCCGGTTCAAATCCCAGGCTTGGCAGAGTGCTTTGCATTAAAATGTCCGCTAAAATAAAAATTACAAATGAAATAGTTTTAAATATTGCCTTTTTTCCTGAAGATACCAGCAGTGTGTTGTGTATAATTTGTGACTAAGTGATTTAGTGCTTTAAGATTGTGTTCTGTCGCCCCCTAGCGCTCGCTCACGTGCTACGGTTCCATCCTTGTGCTGCGGCCAATCACAGACCTCTTAGTGGCCCCACAGCAGGACGCTTCCGTGCCCGTCTCCCGTCACCACGGCAGCCCGTCCGCTAGTGGCAGCTCCTCATCGGAATACGAAGAGCTGGACCAATGGGAGTCCTCCTCTGTGGGGCTCCGCCAGTGCAACACAGAGGAAGGACCAGGGGAGGAGGCTGGGTGCTTGACTCCAGAGATCTCCAAGCAGAGAACAGCCAAGAAAAGACCTGAAAGTCATTCCGAAGTGGACTCTGTAGGTAAAGGGGCTACAATGGAACAGCAAAGCTTCGTAAGTAACCTCATGTCAGCTGTTGATGCATCCAAACTGGCAGCTACTACAGACCAAATGTATGGTGTAGGTGACACTCAGCTGGCAAAAGAGTGCCAAGACAGGGGCGTACGGATTCCCAGAGAAAGCATCATCAAGAGCAGATTCCTCACCAGCACAGAGGGATCGGAGGAGCTCTCTCCCTTATCTGCCCGTCGCTTACTGCTGCGGCAGAAGACTTTAACCAAGAGGCATGCGAGGACCAGGATGCGGCTATGCAGCAGTCTGTCCGGTAGGCTGGACGAGCCGTTACCTGAGGAGGACGGCCCCGAGGTTGATGTGTGCCGCAGTCAGAGTCTTAGCTCGCTGACGCCCTCTTTTATGTCGAGCAAATCCTCTGCCTTTGAAAAAGGAGAAACACTTTCTCATTCTAATAGGTGGACGAAAAGGAAGAGCAAGTCGTCGGAGGAGCGTCTCCGAAGAGCCTGTTCTGTGCCTGAGTTTGGGGAGCTTACAGTGGGAATAGCAGAGAGGTGTGAAATCAACTGTGAAGGAAAGATTTCGGATAGAGTCTCTGAGAAGCCAGCAGAAGTGCCTGCTAATGGCTCTGCGACAGCCTGTCAAACTACAGTTGCAAGCGAATTCAAGCAAAGCCCAACTGCATGTCTTTTTGTTTATGAAGCCATTAAATTAGATACTCCTCAATCAACAGATAATGTTGACAAAATAGATACATCACAGTGTGATATTGATGTGGTTCACTGTGCTGAAAGCTTTCCCAAAATGGCTTCTACAAGTTTCTTTAAAGCAGTGGGAGAAGGAAACCTTTCTTCTGAAAGACTAGAGGAAGAGCCTCAAGAAAGCAAGAGGCAGCTAATGGAACGGGAACCATCTCCTGTGAAGCCCTCATTTATAGAATCCAAAACTCCGGTTCTGGTGGTTCAGGATGGAAAATTATTGACATCCCAGCATGGTCTTGAGTCCTTTGAAAGGCCCAGGGATAGTGTAATGTCCTTCCTGGCTCGGGAGACTGTTCAGTCAGAGACCAGAATCGACTTCCCTAAGATTCACAAAGCTATGTCGGACAGCAGGATCTCAAAGCCAATGGAGTTTGCTGATGTTAGGGTTTACAGCGCTTGTTCGTATGAGGAACCTTATGGCTACGTGTCTGATCGAAATTATTCTCCATCTGAGCTGGAAGAGCCATTGGAAGCAACTGAAGATTACAATGAAAATGCAGATATCTATCAAGAAGCCGTCTCTAAAGACTCTCAAGGAGAAAAACCTCATGAGCCTTTTGTAAGGTCCCAGTCATTATACATGGTGCCTAAGACGGTAACATGTTCAGACTATGGCGCAGTTGATTCAGCTGAAGAAGTCTTCTCTAACCATCGCGAAGAGAACTTGGGTGGTGCCCTTTCTGCCTCACAGAAATCCATTTTTGAACCTAACTTATTAAATTCGGAAGAACCTGGCCCACATACCTGCTCAGGACAGTATTTCCTACCCACAAGGCCTAAGAAAACACAACCTGAGAAAAATGTGTTTGTATCATACCATCTGGAGAGGAATCAACAACTTGCAACACCTGGACTAGCCGGGAATTCTGCCAGCATATTGAAATTAGATAGCAGTGATAGTGATTTTCCAGTGAATTCTCCAGTTAGGGTCCCTACTGAGTGTCACGCAGATGCTGAAAACCAGTTGTGGCCACAAGCTTCCATTCTACCATTTGAAGCAGACGGACTTCATGGTAAATCTGGGAAGCTGGCGCTCCTACGGTTTTTCCGTAGGCAGTCGTGGACAGACCTGTCATCGACGCCTTTAGAGAAGGTAGTGAAGAGACAAGCCTCTGATGGAGATACCCCTGAGTCTAAGCTGCAAGAGCAGAACAGGACCCAAGACCTATCCATTGCAAAGAAGGTGAAAGTGTCCATCTCTAACATGACCAAAGCTGTTTTGGGTAAACCATCCAATAAAGACGACAAAAGAGAAGGTAATTTATTATAAAACTCCACATCAACGTCAGTCTTTCTTCATATGATTAAAATGCATTGTATTATATTATTATGATTCAATAATGAAATTACTAAACATTTAACATTCTTCTTATTCATTACTGTGCATGCATTCCTGTATCCATTTCCCATTCTGCAAAGCAGCAATATTCCTAACTTCTGCAGAGCCGGATACTGATACCCGAGGTTCAACAAAGAGGTCGTCTGGACTCTTCTCTTTCAAACTGCTCGGGTTCAAGAGGAACAAAGGTGCAAGTTATCATCTATAGAGATTTTTTTTAAGTAACATACATGTCACATCCAGAACCTCAAAAACAGGGTAAAACGTTACTCGATGGAGCACAAATACTTAGTAATAGTTCAGTTGGGCAGTGGTGGCTTAATGGTTAGGGAAGCACGCTTGTGGTTGAGAGATTGCAGGTTCGAATCCCCGACCAGCAAAGCACCACTGAGGTACCATGAGCAAGGTACCGCCCCCAAGTACTGCTCCCCGGGCGCTGAATTAGCTGCCCCCTGCTATGTCACATATGGGTTAAATGCAGAGGGCGCATTTTGTTGTTGTGCACTGTGTGTGGTAGTTTACATAGGTTCACAGAATTAAAAATAGTCACGGCTTGAGATAAAACACCTGTACCGAATTAATTAATGATGAATTAACATGAGATCATTATGTAACTAAGACTTAGTTTGTGGTTAAATAACATGATAAGTAATAGCATAATACAGACGCTCTACTTACGAACGTTCAAATTACGAACTTTCAAACATACGAATGAAGAGGATCTTTAAGTCCAAATTGTGTTCACTGGGCTCCCGTTTCATGTCCGCAACATCAATTTTTTTTGTCTGCGCTCCAGTTCTGCCAGTACGACTTCTGGCCGCTACTCCCGCCGCGCAGCAGCGTAGCGTGCATACTCCCCGCATCCTAGTTCTTTGTACTTGCGTATACCCTTAAAATGATGGTGAATAACGACATACGAACATTTCAAGCTGTGAACGGCCGTTCGGAACGTATCTCGTTCGTGAGTAGAGGAGCGTCTGTACTGTATTATTTGTGCCCCATCAAGTAAATTGTTATCAAAAATAGTGTGCAAGTTTCTCAAAAATATCTGCCAGTCTGTGTAATAATGGTAAGATTGAGCCTAATGGCTTGAGCATTACAGAATCATAATTGTTCACCATTCATATTGTGTGATTTAGAAATACCTGCAAAAATGTAGCCTGAAGGGAGTCAAGCCAGTGCAAAAATAGACCCTCTCTTTCAGAACCGGTATTCATCCAGGAGCTGAGAGACCAGGCAGTGTCCTTAGGTCAGAAGGTCCTGCTCAGGTGCAGGATCACAGGCCATCCTGCTCCAGACATACAGTGGTATAAGGGTAAGGCTTCTGGGATGCACTGGCAGTTGGTTAAATTAGAACTTAACCCACACAATAACCTAAGAGAGGTGTATTTGTGTCCAGTCCAAGGGTGTCACAATCAAGCAGTGTCTTGAAGCAGCTTTTCATAAAAGGCGGGCTTCATTTTCCATTGATGCATATTAATTGAGGTACTGACTGATCAGGCGATTCAGTGCTGGGTGAGATCAAAGTATTTATGAACACCAGAGGCTTGCATACCTGGCAGCAAATGAATAACATGGATCACTGCACCATTTACGCTTAACAGGATCCTTCCAGAGAGATGGAAAATGGATGGATCTACAGAACAGCTATAGTTCTTTTATCTCTTTCTCTCTCGTTGTTGTTGATTTCAACTTCTCCCCTTAAATATATTCTCTGTTTTCCTTTCTAACCCAGAGGCAAGGAGACTGAAGAGTAACAACCAGATCAGGCTAGCTATTGTAGACAGGGAGCTCCTGTCTCTGACCATCCTTTCAGCCAAAGAAGACGACCTGGGCAGCTATCGCTGTGTGGCCAGCAATGCTATGGGCCAGGCCTCCACCTCTTGCACCCTCATTGTGTCCGGTAAGTCCTTGATGACATCTCCTGCTGGAGATAATTCCGCTAGAGCAAGTTATGGCTAGTCAAAATCAGATGTGTTCATGTTCAGTCGGACGTGGATATTGCATAGTCAGTGTTTAAACGGGATTTGCAACCAAAATTTGATCTTCTGAAACAATGATACTAAAATCAGTAGCTCATAAGGGATAGTCACAGATGACCTGTTTCAGTGTGTGTTGAGCATTGCTAATACTAAACACTTTGTGCCTGTCTATGTCCAGAGCTGCCTGCATGTCCATCCAACCTTGACGTCTACCAGCTTCATGCAGATGGACTCCTGCTGGTGTGGAGACCAGTAGAATCGATTGCGGAGCTTACCTACTCCGTTCAGCACAGCAGGGATGGTAAGGCTACCGCTAAAACAGCTCTTTAACAGGATCTCATCCGGTGTCTGTATGCAAGAGCTTTGCAGTCAGGTTTTGTAGGATCGGCGGAGTGCTGTAGAATTCGTGGACGTTGTCTATCTGGGTGAGCAGGTGGAGCGTGGATGCAGCTGGCTGTGGGCATTGCTGACAGCTGTTACCTAGCCAGTAATCTCTCCAGGGGCGTGGCGTACAGCTTCAGGGTCGCCTGTCTCAACAGAGCTGGAGCAAGCCCCTTCAGCGATCCTTCGGTTCCCATCGTCATCGGGTCTGAACACCAAGGCAAGGAACAGCACCCTCTCCTGTTCAATTGAGTGAAAAACCCCCCACAAATAATACTATTCTTTATTTGAGATTTGAATACGATGCTATCCTTGTAGCCTTTTCCGTTTATATAAAGCAACTAAAATCTCTCCATGATTAACCTTGGGGGCTCAGTGTTTAATTAACATATGGCTAAGTACAATTTCATGATATAGGCATATGAAAGTAATTTATAATTTGGGCACATTTTTCTTTGCTCCCAGATTCCCATGCGCCCCTTATTTCCATGGCAACCCCCTGGCCATCTGATTGTGATGCTAGCGGCCAGGTCACCCTCTCTTCCTCTTTGCCACAGACCAAGTACACGTTTCTCTCTGAAATCAACAGGTACTGAATCATCACACCTGCCTCTGTACTCCGGGAGGGGAACTCTATGGACTTACCTATGAAGAACTGCATTAACGGCCTTGTTCATTTAATGAAGACAGCATTTGCGACATATGAGAGATTTTGTTACATTGTAGCATAGTGAACATGCTGTACCCTGTACTTGTGCTACATGAATCCCAGCATGCTTTGCGGAGGGCATAATGCTGGTTAGTTTTCAGTTTGTTTTTTTCAGTGTATTAGCTTTCTGTCTTTCCTGTCTTTATTGATAGATATCGTGTTTGTTCTGGGTTGGATTTTTCTGTTGTTGCTTGCTGTTCATATTGCCCATCGTCACGGTGGGTGATGATGACACCCAAAAACAACTAGTGTTTGCACTATATACTATGTGAGTGAGTGGAATCATTTGTGCTTTTAGAAGATTGTTAGTCTCAATATCAACTCTTATCGAGCCCCAGCTTGCCACTGTGTTTAATATTTTTCCTCCCATTTTTATTTTTCTTATTAATGTAATGTTCCATATGCAGAAGCTAATTTAAGTATAAGCCGTCAGAAGTTAAATAGCAATTATACCGTAGATTCAATCAAAGCATTGATCAGCCAGTTTGCCCAAAAACTGTGCCTTTTTTCCTACAGGGGGCGCTTCAGTGTGGTTATACTGTGTCGGGAAGAACCAAGCGGGGTGCTGTATGCGACAAAGATCACGCCCTACACAGCAGGGTGGCGCAAGTGGGCACTGCGCGAGTACCAGCTACAGAGGAGGCTGTGCCACGCCCACCTGGCCCGGCTGCACTGCGCTCTTATCTGGCCCCACCACCTCATGCTGGTCCAGGAGCTGTGTCCCGGGCGCGAGCTGCTGCGCCACCTTGCGGAAAGGTCTCGTTCTTTGCAACTCCCTAATTAGATTACTAATTAGAGGACTGATTGGCTGAAGAGTCCTCACACCTGGGTTTGAACAGCTGACCTAAAGGATATCCCAAAAACCTGCATACACACCGGCCCTTTGCGGATAAGATTGCCTACCCCTCATTTATGCCATCTACTGTTGTATGTGTATAATGACATTCAAATTCCAGTCCTCGAACGTAAGATGGCCCCAGTTTTTTAGATGTAATTATGAGAAAGAAAGAAAGAGAAAAACACTGTCATATTTAGAATGATAATATCAGGCCTGTGAAGGACAAACTCTCAATATAAGATTTGATCAGTGGCACAGAGGTAGTTGTGTAATAAAACGGAGATTCTGTATGGTGGATGTGTGAGACAGCTGCCCCACCCGCAGGGACCTGTACAGTGAGATGCACGTTCAGAGGCTTCTGCAGCAGATCATCAGCGCCGTCTCTTACCTGCACCGCAACTACGTGGCGCACCTGGACCTCAGGTCCGACAACGTGCTGGTGGGGGAGGACAGCCAGCTGAAGGTGGTGGACCTAGGCTCGGCGCAGGTCTTCGTTCCAGGGCAGACCCTCCCCGGGGGACACCTGGAGGACCTGATCGGGAGTCCAGGTGTGATTTTGACTCATCTGCCGCGTTTGTTACAAGCTTTTCTTCGCTGTAGCATCACCTCTCAGCAGACTGAAGAGCACAAACTAAACCTTTGGCTGTAACCTTTTTTCATATGATTAGAATGCATTTTATTGTCATCTATACGAAGAAAACCAGCAATGGTTTCATTTGAAAACTATCCAAAGGGTTTGCTACCTTTGCTGCTTGTGGCCCTTTCCGCATTTATAAAACGAAAAACTATTGTGTGTTTATGCTGATTTTCTTAATTTAGTTTGAATCAATGTGTAATACGTTTTCAAGAATTCCAGGGTGGCACTTGCATTATCGAATATGACGTACTTTTGGAATTTGTCTTTCTCATTAGAATTTGTTTTCAGACAAATGTACGTATTAACGTGAAAAGCCACAGGTGTATGTGTTTAGCAGCCATACTTAGCAGTTTGGACTGTTCTGCACCAGCTCCTGAAATCCTAGATGGCCAAGGGGTCGGACCGGAGACCGATATTTGGGCAATTGGAGTGTTAGCCTTCATCATGTGAGTATACCTACGCAGGAGGTCACAATGTGGGCTCCATGTCAATTTTGCTTCAGAAGTATTACTGTTATAGTCGTGTGTATTTTCACTTTCTGGGTGATTCTTTTATGGCACTATCTATCATTGCTGTACTGACAAAGTTGAATAAACGTCTTCTGTATCAGTGCAATGCAGATGGTATTTTCGGTTTCTGTGTTAGCAGAAATGTCATTTTTCTTCCTGCTTTATTACTCTCGCTGCTCACACGTTACACCCGCTTGCACGTCCCAGGTTGAGTGCTGATGATCCTTTACACCCACCTGCTAACATGGAGGGAAGCAACGTGGCTGCAACAGTAACCAGCAAACGAGGAAAGGTCAACTTTGGGAAATGCTACCCCAGCCTGTCTGAGGGCGCCCTCAGCTTTCTGAAAAGGACTCTGAGCGGCAAGCCTCGGTGAGCGCAGAAAGGCAGGCTGTGTGGCAGATGATAAAGGAAGATAATGACTCCCTGCACTAAAATCTGTGATCAAGCCATTACAAGTAGCAGGCCATGTAGGTAGTGTCGTTAGCGTTAGCATTGGGCGGGATTAGCATTAGCTTAGCATTAACAAGAATGCTAACACAAATACACATATAAATTTGAACTATTTAAAGATATGTGTGGTGCAGACTGCATACGTAGTCTTGTTGACCAACTCCGCACATCAAATTATGCCAGCCAATCGTGAACAATGGGTGGGATCAGAATAAACAAACAAGCTCACCCAGGGGCATCTACACAGGTGAAACACTGTGATCACCGCTCATGCGTCATTGTATTGCTAAACTGACGTCAATTCTGTTATGAATTCTACAGCCAGTAGGGAGATCATTTCCACAATCTGTTGTTGCATGTGATTAATAACATTTAAATTGACACAAATGTGACACTACCCCAGTTTTTGTAGATATTGTTTGGGAAAAAAACAGTCATATTCTGACCAATATGGTATTAGGGTTAGTCTTAGAATTGGCATGTTCATTAGGCTTAATCTTAGCATTATGCAGCATTAGTACTAATGTGTTTGTTATGGCTAGGCAGTCTTGAATTTTCATTTGCATTTTGTCACCATTATTACAGGGTAAGGCCATCGGCTGCTGAGTGTTTTAGGTTGCCGTGGATACAAGGAGCATGCCAGCCCTTCAAGCACTGGGATACTGTAGTTTGCTTTCCCACAGACAAACTGCGGGTCTATATCCGGGCCCGGGACGCTGAGCAAGAAAGGTCCAAAACCACACTGCAGGTGCCACTGTCAGCCCGCGGCCCTGGGCGGCGATTAATGCCACAATTGGAGCGATAGTCCTCCTGCCTTGGACTGTTATAGGTAGAGTGTGCTTCCTTATGGAGAAAGAGTCCAGCTCTGAAGTGATATGAGGCGAGTGGAGTGTGCAGTTTGTTTGTCTGAGTAATGGCAGAGTGGCTGACCACAGAACATTATACATCCACATGGAATGCCACAAAAGCACTCAGCCCTCATGGTGGACAATTCTGCAAACTTCCAAAAGGGAAAAGTTAGATGTTGCTTGTTTTATTCTGATTGTAAAGTTTGAATGGCGAGACCTTCATAAGGCAAGATGTGTTAGTGACTGATAATAAACTGAACTCTGGTTTCCCCCCCCCACTTTTATTTTCATGAACAAGGGCAAAATACAGACACGCACGATAAACACGACATGGAGTGTTAATGATTTCCCCACCCACCCCATTAGCAAGGTAAACTAGAAGGAATCTTTGAATTACACAAGTTCTCATTAAAGGACATTAAATATACATTTAAAAAGCTGCCATAATACTACCAACAAAAAACACCTTAGCAGTGCAGTTTTCCCGGTGTAGTCAGATTTCCAAAAAATTTTTTTTTTAAAATCATATTTGAATGGACTACTAAAGGATACAGACAAAGCAGTACCTGCATCTAAGAATTTAAAATGATTTAAGACTGAAAACGGTACAATTCAGTGCTAAACAATTTAAGCAAGATTTTGTATTAAATGCACTAAAAATAAGTTTAACCTTTTAAAAGACATTTACCTGTTCCAGTCACCGCAATTCACGTGGAGGCAAGTTTCCATGGCATCAGGTTCTTTCCATTAAGAGCCAGAATTAAATTTAATTCCACCTTTGTGTTAGATCACTAGCAATCCACAGAACGGTTTTAATTTGCATGTTGCAGCCCAGCATGTTACAGCACTCAACCTGTGGCCCTTGAGGATAAACCTCCTTAAAATGTCTCTGCAATGTATTTATCCAAAACGTAGTATGTTAATTTGTGAATTTACAGCAGCAACCTTTTCTTAAAGCGAATTGTGGAAAGGGCTGACAATGCCACAGATGGACTTCCTGTGGCGTCAAGACAAACCCACATTAACCATTAGCTTCTGCCAAACTCACTGACAGACCAACACAAAAGCATTTCCTC
Source organism: Mormyrops boulengeri (assembly GCA_026781065.1). Classification (NCBI taxonomy): domain Eukaryota; kingdom Metazoa; phylum Chordata; class Actinopteri; order Osteoglossiformes; family Mormyridae; genus Mormyrops; species Mormyrops boulengeri. The sequence goes on along the minus strand of JAODLD010000088.1, from coordinate 3,807,166 downwards.
TTACAGGCCATAGCAAACAAAACGGTATCAAGTCTGGAAACAAGCAAGCAAACAGCTCTCGCTCATGATGTGAAGGACTTTGTCCTTTGTAACAGAGGCCAGTGGATGTTTGAGACACTTAGCTGCATTTTTTAAATTACAAAAAACATGTCAAACTGGACTTTACTTTCTTCACCTAAAACAGTAAAATGTCCATCTCCATTAAGCAGGTATAGAACAAAAACAAAAGAAAAAGAAGTCTTCTGGTAGGTATCCAGAAGTGGGAATGGATGGAATGGCGGGGTGGAGTATGGAGTAACTGGAATGGCATCATGCTGGTGTCCTCTTAAGACTTCTTGGCATTCTGGACTTTCGTGATTTCCTATTGACAGAAGAGAAAACGCAGAGGGGTTTAATTCTCACAGCCTCATAACTGCAGATGACATGTGACGATAGCTTAAAAGGAAGCAATGGGTATGCCAGGATTAATGCACTGGCATCCAACTCACCTCAATAAGAGCATCTTTCAGCTGCCTGTATGCATTTTCCAAGTCATCATTAACAATCAATACATCAAAAATTCCAGGTTGTTTGCCTAAAAAGCAAAAAAAAAAAGCATTTATCCTGCAGCAGCATGTTCAGAAAACTTATTCCAGAGGAAATTGTGATTGCAGACTAAACGGTAAACAGAAAACCAAAAATGGACAATACAGTACCCACCTACAACAACTTGCACTAAAAATATAGGTGGGTGAATATGACCAAATACAGTAAACATTGTACTAGAAATACAAATATTTGTAAAAAATAGGTAGCACTATGCATGTGCCCTGGGTAATTCACCGATTGTACAGTCTGATGGCTTTCAGAAGGAATGATTTCCCAAGGCATTTGGTGGAGCGTTCCATATCGAGATATCTGCAGCTGAATGTGCTTTTCTGTCTAACCACAAGACTGAAGCGGGTGAGCGACATCGTCCATGAAAACCGACCAAAGTCTAGACAGTATCCTCCTCTGCATCATAGCGCTGATAGTGTCCAGCTCCTCTCCTAGAACTGACCCAGCCTACTTGATAGCAAAACAAGGCTGAACAAGGAACGTGAGGAGCAAGCAAACAGTGCATCCCTACACCACCCAGGAGGAACAGACTTACTCAGCTCCATGTCAACACGTGCTGCATCCAGACGCTTCTGCAGACTTTCCTCAGACTCCGTCTTCCTGTCTCTCAAACGCTTCTCCTAACAAAAGGAAACAAACTTCGTTTTCCCTGTGCCAGCAGAGGAAGACACTTCATCACTTTGATCACTTTCTAAAATTTCCTACCATAACCCTGTTCTGGCAATGGATGGATGGTTAAAATTTAAGTTCTGTACTGCTACTGGGAAATCATGCCACCAGAGCCTAGAATGCTTTTCCTTAATGGCTAGGGTCACAGACTGCAGCACCTTACCAAGGCCTCAAGAGAGGGCGGGTGGATTGTGATGTAAATCGGGTTGAGGTCGGTCTTCTTAATATTCATCACACCCTGCATGTCAATATCCAGGATGCAAATCAGGTTCTTTGCCTGGACGTCATGCACTGCTGCTTTGCTGGAGAGACAACGATGTCATATTGGCCATAAGGTTCACATTCAACAGCAACACTTTCTTCACCGCGTAGGATTTTAAAACGTAACCGATACAGGTAGCACAAAGGAAAGTAAACATTAAACTGAGCTTAATGATTGTGTTTGAAGATGGAGAGATGCATAACTCAATCACTTAGGGAACCATGTCTAATGTTTAAGCCCAGTTGCTGGCAGATTAATAGCACCAGTGGACCTTTCAGCAAGGCCCGTGTCAGCTGACTCGATACTGAAACTTATACATTGTAACATTTAAATTTCTCATTCATGGGATAATAAAAGGTTTATTCTATTCTATTCGTAACAGAGGAGAGAACACACACAATCAATTACTTGATAGAAACTACTGAAAAGCATCGATTCAAAAATTTTCCTAAAAATCGACTACTTGCTAGTATGGCGGAAGGAAGATCGCAAATAGCGGACGGAGATCCAAGTACAACATAAAAGCATCGGGTGCCTGTCAGCACGTCACGTTAAAAGCGAATGAAAATGCAGTCTGTCGGTGTTGCAAAGCAGAGTTTTTATGGCACAGTACGACTGCAATCGAATTACATGTTGAAAAGACATTCAGGTTTGACAGATTGATCCAATAACGCGAGGTTAGCCGTAGATGCGCATCATTTAACCTTTTCCGCCGTCATCTGGCTTCCGTTCATTTCTGATGTAATGAATCACAACACGTCCATGTAAAAGCACCTTGGGACGACTTTGCGGTGAAAGGCGATATATAAAAATAAACTGAATTGAATTTAACCTCTGAGTAGCTTAGCTTGTCTGTCATCACAGACTTAAAATTTACTTACGATTCCTGTACATTTAAAAAATAAAAATTAAAAAGCCACTAAAGCAAAAGGTTGCCACCTGATCACTTAGCCACATCATCTTACGGAACATAACAAAATTAGGCCTAATTTTTTATGAAGGTATCAGACTTTATTTAGCACTTTTCCTACTGCCACCCTCACCCAAATTGTCAAATAAAGGGACAAGAGACATTTAAAAAAAATAAATAAATAGACACGACAAACACAGGACATGACAAAAACAGGAAATGAGGAAACATCATGGATGTCAAATTTGCATGAGGAAACAGCAGAGGCAGGTTAATATATGGTTATTATATAATGGTATTGTTTGTTCGGGCTGAACGATACTGGAAAATGTTCAGATTGTGATTTGATATTTTTGCGAGAGTTGAAAGTGTACTATACACACTCAAAAGAACTTTTTAATCCAAGTGTCTGACAAAAAGTTAGTGGTGCCTTTGCAAAGTACTAGCCAACAAATCACGTTCTGCTTTTCAATATCACATCTCTGTGGAATACAAACTATTTCCATGCAGCAGAAGATGAATGGCTTGTCATGATCAGCTCTTGCTAGCTTTTTCCCTCGTCGCTTATTTTTTGTTTAATTTCTCAAACGCACCACAAGATCTATGAGCGAGTCCAACAGCAAGGATGTGAATGAGTATGACCGTTTTGGAGGGCACATGCAGAGCTCAAGCAAAGCAGTGTCTATAAACTTTATCTAGTTATATGTTTGTTCCTTTTCAACATTAGGACGATCATTAAAATTGCAGTGCTTGCAAAGTTTGGTTTCCTATGATGGAGTAAAAGTGTTTTAGCGCAGCTTATCGATTGTGCGAATGCAGCAGACTCGTGATCCTTAAGATGTAATAAGGACATGAAATGCCATATCGATATTAATAAAAGTATCACATCATGCAAGCTAGTCAGGGTGGCACAGTGGGTAGCGCTGTCCCCATTTGTGGAGTTTCCATGTTCACCCCATGTGTGTGCACTTTTTCAGCGGACCCTCCAGTTTCCTTCAGCCGTCCAAAACCATGCAACTTCAGTGAATTGGAGTGCCTGCATTTTTTGTATGTGACTGTAAACCAATTGCAATGCATAATTATAAAGCACTACTTGAATTGTCAGGGTAAATGGATAGAATACTCCATTTCTGATATAAATCGATAGTGACAGCCCTTTATATCTCTCGCAACAACCTCCTCATGAAAAGCAACCAAAGGATTCCTATGCAACTTCTAATTTGCTATGTGTACATCTTAAAAGATGCACCAGATGCACGGGGATAACAAATATTATCCATACAGACAGATGACATACATACCTTGTCCCATACATATTGCCAGAGAATTCTGCACTCTCAATGAATTCACCATTAGCAATACCAGCCTGCATGGCCTCCCGGGAAACATAATAGTAATCTGTAAGGAGAAACATGTGACAATTAAAAGCCTCTCCAAGAGGATCCCACAAACCTGCTAACAAGATTATGCACGTGGTGTGTGAATGTGCACACACACCCAGACCCCATCCCCAGCCCTCCCAAGCCCTTGCTCATGCAATGGCGATGGGAAAGGTCTGACAGATGGTGCAGTGCATTAAAAGGTCATTACAGTGAAGTGCATCAGCAATCAGGCTTGGAAGAAATTCTCCTCCTTTTACATCCACTGCATTTTCATCAACGTTTAAGCACTCTTACCTTTGCCATCCTCTTCTCCCGGCCGCGGTTTCCTCGTCGTGTCTGAAATGTCATTATTCTAATTAGCCGGACACATCAGAAACTCACTATGCCACCCCTGCACTGACAGAGAGCGAACGGCGAGCAGCGAGCAGCCTTACGGGAGATGCTGAAGCCAAAGACGCCGTTGTACTCCTTCAGAAGCCTTTTCAGCAGTGTGCTCTTCCCTGCTCCAGACGGTCCACTCAACACGATGGGCCTTGGTCCTGCCATTGCTGGGGTTCACAAAGGGACAGACAGATGGGAGATCACAAGATTATACAACCAAGAGGTAGAGCGCCCCACCCACAACCCGACATCTACATAAAGGACGGTCCTGGTGACCACAAGGAGAGCTGCTGAAGATGTGCCATAAGCAGGGATTGACGATGCATGAGCTCAAAGTTCCAGTGCTGGACCAGCAATGCAATTGTCCATCTAGTGTCATCCAGCAAAACAACCACAGATCATACAACTGCATGAAATCTCATAGTCCCTCAAGCCAAATTGGTGCATCCACTGGACTGGGGGGGGAGGACTACCCTGATCCATTTTTCCTCAAATAAAAGGTTTCCCCTTTCAGCCCCCGTGTACAATTCTGTGACTCCATGTACACTTAAACACCTTTGCCTGGAGCAACATGCAAGGGAGTCATTAATATGCAGGTGAAAGACACCAACTTTTACTTTGGTGCTACTGGTCTAAATCTTCCAATGAGCGACCAATAACAAAGTGCAAGATAATTGTGAGAAAGAGATACATGAACAATGCACAATGGGGACTAGTAGCAGCCACAACAGTAAGAGCAGTAATACTACAGTGTTGGCTGCTCACTAGCACTGCTCATTAACCTCATTTCATTGGTGAAAAAGGGCCAAAAGTAGATCTTGTAACAACTTAACCAAAATACAAGCAAGTTAAAAATAAAAAGGAGAGGGGGGCAAATATGTGTATAACAGTGTAAAATCCATTTAGCTCTGCCTTGCCCAAACAAGCCTAACCCAGCCCAGCTCCTTACACCTGATTGCAGGTCCGCTAATCAACTCCCTTGGCACAAGGTGCCAAACTGTGGGGAAAGATCTTAATTACACCTTTTTCCGATGAATTGTTTTGAACTAAAAAGCAGCTAAACTGCTAACATACTTTAAGTAAAAATTCCTGATTATTTCCCCACACACACACACACACACACACACACACAACTTATCCTCATACACCAAGGACAGAACAAAAAGTGCGAAGTCATTTCTCTTCTGCTACCACCCAAACACTGTCTGAATATTTAAAGTTAAATATTCAGGAAACAATATCCTCATTTACAAGCATCATTATGACAAACCAATTGATTATTGGCTGCTTCCAGATTTAACACGTCACAATGTGTTTATAGTAATATTGGTCAATACCCTTCAGTTTCCTCACAAGCTTTGTTCATATCCATATCAAGACCTAACCCACACCAGGCTTCCAAGACCATCTGGAACAGTAAAATATTTGCTCTTACCTGCTCCCAGACAATGTTGTGAGTTGAGCTGACTTCAAAGGAATAAAAAGTCAGTACTGAGCCTTATCATCTAATGGCCCAAAGGATGAGTAAGCGGAAGATGCTGCAGCCAAGGTTACTGCCTGAGCCAATCAGCTCTGCCCACAGAGATAATTAACAGCGTGCTCGCTGTTGACAAGGAGATAGCTGTTCAGGCCCCACTCAACAGGCAACATGTGACCCGAAACCAAGTCGCAGCCAGAGCAAATAGCAGCGAACACGCAGCTACATTAAAGCACATGTGACGTGGGTGAATTGTTACATACCTATTACCCTAAATGGTACAAAAACATCCATCCCTTTTCCAAAACCACTTATCCTATTCAGGGTTG
>JAODLD010000088.1:3777262-3788688 GCA_026781065.1 Mormyrops boulengeri | reverse complement strand
ACCCCCCCCCCCCCCCCCCCCCCCCCCCCCCGCCCCCCCCCACCCCCCCCCCCCCCCCCCGCCCCGGCCCCCCCCCCCCACACCCTCGCTTGTCAAATCATCCTGCAACAATTTGAAATCAAACCAGACAGAAATTAAAATAGGCCTTGACCTGAAACGTCATTACGTCATTCAGCGAATGTACGAAAACGGATGAAGAGAGACCTACCAATCAACATAAGATGCCCAAAGAGGGCTTGTCGACCAGTAGCCCCGTCTCGGTGTAGACTGCGACTGACTAGACTACGTCCATGCATGACAATACTGAAGCCTGAGCTTCAGGAAAGTCTAGTGAGAGAGAAAAACACCGTAAATATAAATGTCACATTTAAATCTGAAACATATGTTCCTGATTGAGCAGACACATCTAGGTAGTCATCCAGGGAAATGCTATTGCTTCTCATTGAATAGAGTGCATCTAGCTTCATGTGAATTTTACACGTGCAGTTGAAAAGCATCAACAGAAATATTAACCTAGAATTGCAAATCAGTTTCTAATAGTCCATGTGGGATCTGTTCAGTGGAAGGGTAGCTATGAGTTTTGTTGCATTTACTTGCTCCACTACGGGACTTTGAGGCTGCTGAAGTTCTTCCACATTTTTACTCACGGGCGTGCCCTTCCTGCTCTCGTCCTGCTCTTCAGCTCCATGCACCAGCAGTGTGGACGTAATGCCTGTGAATCAATCCTCTAGGGCCTTTCGTACAGATCAAAGGCACGCTCACTTCCTTCTTAAGTACTTTCTGGCAAAGCTTATACAGCATGTTAAAGGCCATCGAGAATGTAATTAACTGAAATTATCGTGTTTTATGGCACTTGGTAATTGCTCTCTTATACACATATGCAGACAGCCTTTTATTTGAAGTATGGGGCTTCTCATGAAATAAGACCCTCTACCTGACCTTTTCAATCGCGGGTGGCAAGAGCTGAGATGAGTCTTTGTCCGTCTGCAGACCGAAGTTTAGATACCGCATTGCTGCATGACAGTTAGAGACCTATCTACCGCCAACAGAAACTGATAAACCAGAGTCAGGTGTCTGGCAAGACCCCCCTCGCCCCCACCTTTGTCTGGCGCTTACCGTGACTCAGAGTCCTGCATGCTCATCACTGCAGCATGAACGCAAAGGCGGGTGGGGAAGGTGTGAAGCTGATGCCAGTGCAGCCAAGCACACAGCCCCCCTCCCCCCATCTGTGCTGGTAACCGATTGGCTGTATTCGCTAACGTTCACTTCAGCTATTACAGGCAGTACAATCTAAGCGGCCCTTAAATATGACAGCTATTGTTTAACACAAAGGATATAAATCACTAGTTGTTTCAGAATGAGGAAGCGGTGAAAGAGGTAGGAACCGGAATAGCCACATTAAGACAGTAGGAAACTGGGTAATGTTGCGTCAACTGAATAAACACAGGTTGCAAAGTCAGTAGGTAAAAGAACTACCCATACTAAAAGTTTTTTCCTCCCCATGCACAAGGGCGGCCCTGTACAGCATTGCAAAGGTGACTTGACAGAGGCTGATTTGAAAAAATCAGTGGTGCATGATATTGTGGAAGTCACCCACTTGCTGTTGGGGGCGCCATCTGCCAACCTGCTGTGCTGGCACAAACCTCTCATGCAACGGAACAACAGTACAGTAGAAAGATTTTTAAGGTCATTAGGCAATGGATATGTAGTGTTTAGCCAGGCATTTATCTATATGCAGATGTGCAGGCTTCATCACAACACATATGCATGGATTCGAAAGATCCAACTACGACAACTCTTAATTGAAAGATCTTTTCATATAGTATGAGCAGGCCGCAAGTTTAAAAGGCGAGACCGGCACAGGAAATTGTTCATACCCGTGCTAATTTAATCAAAACGGACAGATCCAGGCTGAAGACCAAACAGAGTCTGTTAATCCCAATTTAATACCCAAAATATATGCTGTATGGCTTCAACGACATTCATTTTACAGCTTCAGTCTGGAGCCGCGTTACGGGTGGAGACGAGACGGAGGGAAACGAAAACAAAGACAAAGAGAAAACCTTCATTCTACGCTTTAATTACAGTGCTTTTCTTTTAAAATGATTCAAAATATGTTTACATAAAAATGTAAATCACACCATGAGAGTCTGCTTTGGGAACCCCATATACTGGTGTCTTTCCAGACACAAGTCAATGAAGACTTTAAAAAAATAAAAATAAAATAAAAATGGGGGGGGGGGCTTGGGGGGAATGAGGCAATTATATGTTGATTTCCAGTACATAAAAAAATACAGGTTCTTGCTGCAGTACAAATGCTTGGCATCTGCCACATTTTGTTTTTTTTTTTGTGCAGAACACTAAAAGGGAAATGGCCGCAAACGTGTTCGCTGAGACGAGTTTCTTTGCCGGAAGGGCTGCAGATCGTAAGAACAGAGGGGCACCCTCAAGGTGACAAACTGTTTGCAGTAGTGCTTTCAAAATAACACTGCAGCAAGAGGAGCAGAAGCAACGAAAGGCCATAGAGACATGCTGGGAAAGGAACTCCACCACCGAGCTAGGAACAGAAGAACAGCGACAGAACAGTTCAGAAAAAGAACCCTTTGAAGGAACTAGAGTAAAAACCTACAATTGAATAATTAACTAAAATGCATTATATATATATATATATATATCAATCTGATTAGGGCACAGGTGAAAACAGACTATGAACTGGCTTGCTGGCATACAGCAGGGAGCCAGGAAGGTCCTGGATCAGAACATGACCACATTCCTCACATGCATCGTTATCCATTTCAGAGGCTTGGGGAGCTTAGTAGGTACATTCAAAGTGCCTCTAATGTAAGAAAAATGACAATCGCGTTGCAAGTTGTCACTTTTTTTATGAAGTTGACTCGGATGCATTTAATTCAAAAACATAACAGCATACCATACTATTAACACAGGGCACACTAAGCAGTTTCATGCTTTGTCTGGTAAGATCACCAGAGCCTGGACATATTTTCATGAAGGGTAACCATTGCTATGAGTGGTTCATCACCCGCCTCAGAGTTCTTCCATATCTTTCAGTGTTTTACAAGGATGTGCCACCTCACTCCGATACCGGGCACCCAACAAAAAAAAAAAAAGGGAAAATGTTTCAGTGTACTCAAAATAACGTGGAAAAGCTGGCCGCGACAGCGACCACGTGAATGTTTAAGAGAGCATCGGCGGGCTGCTTCTACCCCTTTCCAGGACTACATACAATGCAGGTCTGTCCAAAAGAGTACAGCAGGAACAGGAACGGAAAGGCAGAGTACATATTGCATAAGAGTGCCAGAAGCAGCCTCACTAGAAAAGACTATTTACATTAAATAAGAATCCTGACTTCCAAGGCTTGCAAAAAAAAAAAAAAAACAACAAAATGTGTGGCTCATAATTTATATTGACGAGAGATGAAATGAGGACAGCTTCCGGCATTCGATACCACAAAGTAGCACAGTTTGCAACATCAGAGAAGTAAAGCAAGAGTGAGGAGAAGATGCAGAGGAGAGGGGGGCAGGTCGGAGGAGGGAGCTATTTCTGGTTTCGGAGCTGATTGGACAACCAGTCCAGTCCTTCATAGAGCCCATCACCACTGGTGGCACAGGTGGCCTGGATATACCAGTTCCTGTGACGCAGAGAGTGCAGTCCCAGCTTGTCGGTGATTTCGGCAGCATTCATGGCATTTGGGAGGTCCTGAAACAGAGTGGGCGGGGAATCAGGCATGGCCAATCAGGAAAAGGGAGAACTGTGCTGCATTAGGACAAAGGCACGGTACCTGTTTGTTAGCAAATACTAATAGAACGGCATCTCTCAGCTCATCTTCAGCCAGCATCCGCATGAGCTCCTCCCTGGCCTCGTTCACTCGCTCTCTGTCATTGCTGTCCACGACAAAGATAAGACCTGCGGGGGTGGGGGTTTGCATGCTCAATGACACCTCAAAAACAGCAGACGCTGAACTCTTATGCTGAGTCACTGCACTGCATGCACACCACTAACCAGGCTATAACAAGGGGCTTTTAGACCTGAAGGCAAGCAGTAGACGTATACAGGTTGTTGCTATGATACTGGTTATCATTACTGTATCCTGCTCCATAACTAACTGCCACACCCCCCACTTAAGTAATAAGTTACCAAAACAAACAAGGAACCATAAGCATGGCTGACAAATGTTAGTGTTAGGATGGCTGGGAGGCTTCATACACTTTAGGGAAAACAGTTTTATTCATCTAAAATTACAAGACTTTTGCTACTTTACATCTGCAGAATAACAATGGTATGGTTCAGGCTGGGTCATTCCGGATTTAGAAACTTGAATTCTGGTTTGATTATAAGTCTGGTTATTCTACATTCGAGTCTTTTGCCATTCTCCTTCAGGCTACTGGCAAAAATCCAACTCATCAAATTACTCACTCAGAAGCTACAGTGTCTCCAGCCAAGGAACAACCAGCCGAACGGCTCTCTCTGGATGCCGGCGCAGGACTTACCCTGTGTGTTCTGGAAGTAATGGCGCCACAGAGGTCGAATCTTATCCTGACCACCAACATCCCAGACTGTGAAGCTTATATTCTTGTATTCAACAGTCTCAACGTTAAAACCTTGAGAAAGGCGGAAGAGACGGTCCATAAGGTAGGGCACGCCAGCTTACAAAACACTTGGTAAGGCCCACAGAAACAAGCACCACCTCTATGTACATACAAACTGAACATGCATAACATTACAAGCAAATCAATTCATTTTCACACAACCTCTCCCCCATCCTCAGCAGGTTCATGCCAATAGTACTCTACATATCTCTACCTTGTTGTTTTGTCACCTATACTTTGTTTCCAATGGTCTTTGGCCCTTCACAGATGACTTTAGTCTTTGTTAGACCATTACCTGAATAGTCAGACAACACTTTACCCCGTTTTACAAATGTATTTAAGCAGCAAGCATGACTAATCCACATCTGACCCTTACCTGACACTGAAATTTCAGATTACTTCTTTTAAAACCAATTAAATTATCAAAATTAAGCAAAATAAACACCGGCTGATGTACGGAGGCAAGAGTCTGACACAAACCACCATAAGGTAACTGCTTACCTATAGTCGGAATGGTGGTTACAATTTCCCCAAGCTTAAGTTTGTAAAGAATAGTAGTTTTTCCAGCAGCATCAAGACCCACCATCAGGATTCGCATTTCCTTTTTGCCAAAGAGGCCTTTGAATAAATTTGCAAATATATTTCCCATGTTTGTCCTGGATCCAAACAGTGATCTGAAAAGAAGGTGAGAGAAGACCAAGTAAAATATTTATTTCAACCTGGGGTTATAGAGTAGAACACTGTTTTCTTGTTCAACAGCTAATGGAGCTAGAAACCTATGACAATGGACAATAATCTCAAAAACCATTCCTCCATATGAAAGATGTCCCTTCTAGGATCTGCTAGGATAAGCCATTGGCAACCTACATATTCCAGGTTATCAAATATGAAACAATATAATCCGTGAGCCCACTACAACATATTTTAACTAAAAAAAACACATTACTTAACAGCATTTAAAAATCGAAAAGGACACAATGCAAAAGAAGATCTGATAAACATCATTCTCATCGGCGGCATTATAGCAGTACAGACACCTCGAGAGTCAAAAGACGAAAAACACTTAGTACCATACAATCTGTCTGAAGTGTAAATATTGACTAAGCACATGGACATATGGCGTATTTTTTCCAAGTTATAAGCTGTAACAATGCTGACTTCATCATGCCTGCCTGAGCCCCCCCTTACACTGCTCCAGCAAACTCAAAGGAATTTTTTTAAGTGACTCAGAGTTCAACCTTCATATGCAGTGCTTGTACATACGGAATAAGGATGTATGACCTTACACTCTCCATGTATTGCGCAACTACTTCATAAAAACATGAGGATCATCACTGATAGGCCGCAAATCCTATCCCATGAGAACACTATCACACTGTGTTAACAGATGACTGATAATAAGCTCTCCGTAGCTTTCAAGCAACAAAAAAAGTCACTATAGGAAGCCAGAAACATTACATTGAGCACCCAGACAATTTTATTCCCTGTGACCAGTTTCATGACAGAAATTTAAACCATTCCAATGGCTGAATGAATGGAAGTTCATTATTTTGCGGCAAATGTTATATTCCTGATTAAAAAAAAAACCTTTATCATATATAAATACAGACACAAATCAAGTTTTTGCATCAAAGCCCAAACAAAAAAAAAAAAATACTATACCAGAATATGCTCAAATTCTTAGTTAAAATGCAGCGCGCGTACAATTGACCAGAATCGTCAACAGTCAACCAAAGCTGAGCATCTGACAGTGGAATTTAAATGTCACCCAAACTACTGATTTGCAATTAAGTCCGTTGTCTGTGACTGTATGGTGTGATATTTGTCCTGTTATTTTATTTCCTTGTCGATATAACTATAACAAAACTAGTTACGTTTCTTAAACTTGATTATCCGGGAACGGGGAAAAAACAGCTAAAAGTTTAGCTCGCAAACGGAATCCCAGATCACGAACTGAATAGGAAAGTTGATTTTGTTGATGCCGTACGATTAACTGACCGATAACCTGTAATGGTACATTGAACAACCACAGAAACCGCTCACAAGCTAGTTGGAAATACAAATGTTAAAACATCTAAAACACATTAACGGACCGACATATTAACAATAAACAGGTTTAACCAAGCACCCCCGCAACGAACAGCCTGCTGTTTAAGCTAAAGTAGTAAAACCTCGCCAGGCCGCAACCGTGAAGTCTTTGGTTAACATCTGCCTTAACGTTAACCAGTGAAGATCTACGACTGGGGGTCACTAGCTAGCTGTGGACAAGTCCGGATGGAGCGGGGGGGGGGGGCACGTCGTCAGCTTGCCAGAATGACAAAGGAACATAAGTGGGGAGATCGCCCCCCATAACCAAAGGTCCCCTAAGAAGGCTAACTGGATAGCCGGCTAAGCGGCATCTCTTACACATAACTATCTGCTGCTAACCACGACTGTAGAGCCAAAATACAATATACCCGCCCATTTGATACTTCAGACTTGTCCACACACATATATTTGTTTCCAAAAAAACCGAACCATCATCCACCGTTTGCGCTTCTTGCTCAACGCATGTAGCCGACAAGCTAAGCCGACTAGCACGACTACTTGTTTACCTTTTAAGAAGAAATCCCAGAATCGACCACGCGCTTATTTTCACTTCGTTACCTCGGCAGGCGTACGAAATATTTCCCTCAGTTATTAACTTAAGCAGAAATCTTTCACGAGAAACGTGCCGAAAACGCCTCACCAAAAGCTACGCCGACAGGCTCGTCGCTTCCTCCTCAAGGCGTTTCCACAAGATGGCGGCTTAAAGGCCACGTCGCTGAAGCGCTCGGCTCGTGCGTGTGCGCTGCGCTCGCGGAACTGCGCCGGTGGGTGGGGCTTCGCACTGCACGCACGAGCAGCGCCCGCACACGTCATAAGGCGCAAACATGCCGTGGCTGGTTTTTTAAAGAAAAAAAAAAAAGCATGGTGACATTAGATCTGAATAAGACATGGATGTGTCCATTTCATATCCGTTTTAAATATACTATTAGAGCAATCCAGAAGCATAGGTAAATCTAGTGTTATATTTGTGCCAGGAAAACTCCAGATAAGTAAGCCTACTTTGGATTGTATGCATACAGTTAATTTAAGATATATTTATTATAACACGACGTTTACAAATAAATAATGTTTTGACTGAAAATGGATTCTCGATTGTACAATGATGGTACAGATAATTTAGAGATGATACTAACTGCATGTCTGTGGACTAAAAGAAGAAACCAGAGGACAGGAAAAGCATGCAAACACCACACACAAAAAGGGTGGGGGGCAGGACTTGAACATCCAGGTACTGCGGACTGAGCCACCCTAGTGCCTAAAAAGTATTTTTCCTTACATCCATCCATTTTCTAAAAACGTATCAAGGTCAAGGTCATGGGACGGCCTGGAGACCATTTCTAGGCACAAGATACACCCAGGACAGGACACCAGTTCTTCTCAGGGCACATACATGCACACGCTCATACAGTCACATGCGATCGGCAGTTTAGTGCCAGGCCAACTACCTACATACTGGAGTAACTGGGGGAACACCGCACAACGCAAAGAATCTCCACATAGCTATCGTCAGGTACACCTAAAAAAGAAAGACATGTAAACTCAGAGCTGGGGCAAATTTGAACCCCCAAACCTGGTGGTGTGAGTTGACAGTGGTACCCCCTAAGCTATCGTAGTCACTGGAAGACTGGAATCACTGACTTTTGTGTCCAATCCCATCCACTGACTCCCCCTATCCCATCTCCACTGCCATTCCCAAATAAGGTCCTCAATTCTTCCTTCATGCCTCATGTGAAATGGTTTTAGTTCCTGTCTCACCCAGAACAATACAGAATTAAACAAGAGTGTTTATGACAACAGCAGCATGTAAGTAGCATGAGTGTCAAGTCATATGCATTTGAACCATATAAACACTGAACTCATTTCGGTTTACCTGTCATTAACCCTTATTGCACTGGAGGCTATGAAAACTGAGCTATATTAAATAAAAGCAATATACGCACACAAAAGTGGATCATTTAATGTATTTTAAAGATAATTACATGTGATTTTCAGCACTCCAGACTGATACCAGACTTGATGACAGACAGATTTGTCATATACTCATTCTTGAGGGCTGCAATAAAGAAACCACTGTCACCCAGCAGATACGCGAACTTGTCAGTCACCTTCTCCAGGGTTTATTACATCCCTCGGAGTCACGGGGCTCAAATATCACTCCGTGACAACTTGATGAGCACCGAACACATAGAGCAACACATTGTAACCGTTAGGATGAGATTAAAAATGCCAGAAGCTCTCGTACTCCGCTTTCGCAAACTCCACAATTGGCGAAAATACCAAAAGTGAATACGACAAATTTCATTAACTGGTCATATCTCCACGAACATAAGCCAGTTGCACACGAACATACGCATCCACACATGCAATCAGATAATTGGATCTGAACGTGTCTAGCATCATATGCAATTAAGTAGCTCTCATAAGTCCCTCTGTTTGTTCGTATATCTAGTACTACCAGTATCTTAGAAAATCTATGCACGTTGAACCATTGATTGCAAACTGGTTAACCAACTAGATTCCAAATCTTGTTTTTCTTTATCATATATCATAATCCTTCCTTCATTCAGAGTTCTAAAATACTGAGACATCTGACTGCTCACCTTGTTCCAAAAATGCGGCATGTTCAGTCAAATACGCTTTTTTTAAAAAAAAAAAAAAAAAAAAAACATTAAATGGATTACAATTGTAAACTCTGCTCACTTGTCCCCCCCCCCCTCCCCAAGTTATTTTCGGCTAAACGTTGATGCCTTAAATTTTTGAAGGGCCAGCTTGGAATTGCAAAAATTACTCAAGTCGGTGTTTCTCTGCGCTTTTATAATTTCAGTTCAACATTAACTTAATAGCCACACAATTTCTTAGATCCTAGCGCAGGCAACTTTCTTGATGAAGCAACCATGCTGGCAACATAGAAACATTAGGCCTATAGTTAAATATATCTTTAAAAGCTAACTCACTAATAACAGATTTGTAAAGTAACATGAAATCCGGGAAATCACATGACAACTAAGCAATTACAGTGTTTATTTCCGGGCAAGAGGTGGTTTCTCATAAAAAAATAAAATAAAATAACAGGTGCTACACTATAACTTCTATCATAACTTCCACTCTTTTTTCATATGAAAAGATGCCCATCTTTAGTGTATAGTGGTGATTACAGTGCAATATATGTAAGGTGGGTGGTGCTATCGCTACAAAACCTCCTTGTTTCCATTGACACTCCGCCTCCTACCTCCCAGGTGTTCCCGACGAGCGCTGTAGACCCCTGGTACCCATCAATATTGCCGTGCCCCGCGTGCACAAAGCCGCATATTCATGCTGGCGAATTTACCGTGCCATTCAACCAGACCGGGGTCTTTCTGACCAGGTCACCCAGACAGTTGGCTTTTCATGGGGTCGTCGGGCGTCCCAGGACAGCCGCTGTTATTATGGGGGTGGAGGCGAGAGGACCTGCGTAGTCCTGGCCCGCCATGAAAAAGTCCCTCTTGTGCTGCTTGACAAGTTGGTTCCCGGGAGCTGGACAATGCCGTCTATGTGTGAAGAAGACAGGTGTCTTTTGTTGGGAGAAATGAAGGGGAGTGGGAAATCTGTTTTAATAGTTATTATTGGTATGAGAAACGTCATGGAGGGGTTGCTATAATCCAGATAGTTGGCGGTTTAATGATGCTCATCAGTTTGTCTTTGGCTGCTTAGCGTTTCCATGGATCATTTCACTGGCGCATATAAGGACATATGTTTTTGAAACGGGAACATTTAAATACAGTATAGGTAAATATCCATCTCTGAGGTCAATACTGTAGTTTTCGCTTCAGCGGCCTGTATCACAATACTGGATTTCTTGCTCAGCCGGATAACATCAGATTTAAGGGACCCCACTTTAACTGGGCTAAACGATCTTTGTTCAGCTTAAATCCGGTAAGTTATCCGGCTAAGCAAGAAATCCTGCTTTGCGAAACAGGCCCCAGACGTGTTACAAGGCAATATGTGTATTTTTAAAATCCTCCAAACCAATTTTTAATGATGTAACACCTCGTTACATTGGTCTCTATGAAAACAACCCATCTTGAAAAAAAATAGCATGTACCGCTAAGAGCGCTTCGGGAGTACTCACACATCCACACCGTGAGGGAAATTTAGAGTTAACGTGTCCAGAAAAATGTGGGAGGACATAGGATGGCCCAGGGAAAAACCCAGACCGAAAACGCAACCTCGAGCTAAGGTTGGGTACAACTCACTGGACTTAACCTGTCACAGCGCAGCCAGATGAGCCCTTAATTCTGTGTCATATTTATTATATGTTATTATTGGGCATGCATACCGCCATGTTTCGATACACCGTCTTGCAAAAAGGTATAAGTAACCCGTTTCATAAGATGAGTTCAGAAGAAAAGCGATCTACAGGTATGCACTTGTATATGACTGGTAACCAGATTACAAATCCCAATGACTAACAGCCGGGGAAAATGAAAAAGACACGGAACTTTGCGCAATCCGTTAACTAGTCGTTGATGATCTATAGACGCTATAAGATTACATTTGATCCATTTTAATGGGAGCATCAAAAGCTGGAGAGTGCCGCATATTCCTTGGAAAACACTCCTCTCCGGAACCCATTACATTTGTAGGACTTATTATACACTCTCAGAAAAAAGGGCATAAATTTGTACCTTTGCTTGTCACTGGGGCTGTACCCTCAAGGGTCTGCCAATGGTACCCTTAGCTATATATAGGTAA
>JAODLD010000088.1:3744387-3756205 GCA_026781065.1 Mormyrops boulengeri | reverse complement strand
CCCCCCCCCCCCGCCCCGCGGGCGGGGGGGCCCCGGCGCGCCCCCCCCCCCCCCCCCCAACACAAAAATAAAAAATACGCTAGGCTTTGGAGGAGGGGAAGATTTAAAAACACGATCCACGTGCGGAAAATGTCTGCGTGGCTCCACCCTCTGAGGTGCTTTCCTCCAATCGGATAATCAAAGACGGTTCAAGTAGTGGAGGGGGTGTGTCAATGTAGGGCTTCACAGGACAAAAAGCCAGCCAGGATTTTTGTTACCTCAGACAGGAAGTCCTAGCAGTCACATGGTCAAGACTACCCAATGAAAGAGAACTGAGCTCAGCAGGTATATAGTGTAGAGAATTTTATTTACATTCTCAATTCATCCAGCCATTCATCCATCTTCCAGCTGTTCCTGGTCAGGGTTAGAGGGGAGCTGGACCCTCTTCCAGTCAACACAGGAGTTGTACTCTACTGGCAATTTAGAGGTACCAGTTAGCCTCTCTGCATGTCTTTGGAATGTGGGAGAAATTGTTTTGACAGTACTGACATGGCATAGTAAGTGTAATATTGTGACACACCTAATTAAGGTCAAATGAGTGTAGTATAAAGCGCCATCACCGTGAAGATGATGATGATGGCTGCCAGTTCATGTTGACAGTGATTAATGACGACAAGAACATATATAATGAGGCAGAGATGCGTAGGAGTTCCATTCATTCCTGTTGGGGGATTTCCATACCTCTGGCTGGAACGTATATTTAAACTAAACACAGAAGTCTCCGGTGAATGACAAAGGTAAATTAAGCATTGTTTTTGTTAGTGAACAAATGTAACAAAATGGCTGTTTAGGGGTGAATGAGGCAGTAATTATGGCTGAAAGTGCACAGGAACAGTGAGTGGAAATTACACGTGAAAGAAACATGAAATTCATACTTCACGTTGAGTTTGAACACCTCTTTCTCTCCCTTTATCTGTTCAAATATTTAGGCATGTTGTACTTAAAACAGTGGTTTAGGTTTGCTGTAGCTGTTTTGACCGTCAGTCTGTGAGTTATTGGTTACTGGATCTGTGTTTTGCTTAAAGGCCAATCATACTCATTACTGGAATACAAATATAATATGAGCGCGTATTCAACATTGCATTACATTGTTGCTAAGCAATACATTTATATCAAAAGTGACTTATATACATTATAATTTTACTTTAGCCCTATGTAACCGGTTATCATCTTTCCAGAGGTCATAACAGTTGTGCAACCTTTGGCCAGGTATCCATTTTTGCAGCTTTTATGCCAACCCGGCACCCGCTTTTTCTGTAACCCACTGATCTCAGGCAGCCACACATCTCCTCTGCCCTGAGACTTTTCTCTAGGGTCTTCTGGTCGATCTTTCCAGTAGGAGTCTGGGGCACCTCCATGACCCGGCTTCATACACTCCATGCCAAAACTCAACGGTCCACCTCAAGCAGGCCCACTGCGTTCGGGACGGACCACATCTTGGCTTTCACGGTGCCGTCAGGTTTACGGGTGGAGGATTAGCCCATGCTAGTTGTTGGCCGTGTTGGAGATGGTTGATCATGCTCTGAGAAGGTCTCCACCATTGTTCAGTTCCTTGTAGGTCAGATGAGCACTTGGTAGCCCATTCCAGCTGCTGACCATGTTCTACACAGACTAACTGCTGCTTGAACTACTAACTATGAACTAACTCCTGTTCTATGTAGTCTAGCTCTTTTGCGGATGACATTCTGGGTCAGACAGTCTAATTGGTGTTGATGTTTTATTTACGCTAACCAACAAAATCATGCAGGTCGATCATGACAACACATTAAAACTGCTAAGATGCATCTCTTATGTTTGACCTTTGTTTTGACCTTGCAAAGAGACTTACAAACCCACATAAGGATGAAGGTTTCGGGTTTGGGACGATGCTTTGACAGTGTGGATTGTTTTCCGGCAAAATGCATGTCGCCTTCTTCCGTTCCCTGTGCACATGCATGTTTCTACTGTTTCTACGTCAGTGTGTTGCGATTCCTAGCTAATGCACTGCGGATCTGCAGCGGAACAGCCCCGTGCCCGAAAGTGCTAGAATTCATTTCATTCATTTTGCCACTCAGAATACACCGTGCTGTCTGTCGCTGCACCGAGTATGCATAAAAATGCTCCTGGCTAAGGAATTCTTAATTTCTCGAAATTACTCACTGAATAGGGTTTATTAGAGGAAAAATACCTCATTATTTGTTAAGTGCTTAATCACAAATTTGAAAGAGTAGCTGGACTAAAATCAGAATGGCAATTGTGAATTATTTAATTTCATATTTTTTCTCTTTCAGTACTCAGTACATCTCCTTTCCCATTAAGTTTATATTTATGTCTAGTACAGCTTTGCCCCATTTGAACTTTATTATGTCATCTTATTTCTGCTCATACTATCTATCTTAACGTCTGTTCCAAGTTGTCTGTGAATGTATGCACTGTTGTACCTGGGCAATAAAGTGAATTCTGATTCTTTTACTTATAATAGAAATATCTTAAAAAATTTGTTTTATTTCTAACATTTTTGAATGTTGGATTTCAGACATCATTTATCTGGGAAAAATATAAATGCATAATATAATATAATATAATATAATATAATATAATATAATATAAACTGATACTTAACATGCTCCTGAGTGGTAATGCCCAACTTAACCAGCCCAGGAAAGGTCAGGCAATTCCGGTTATGACCTCTGACCTTTGGATGAGAAACTGTTACCATTTAGGATGTGATAGGAGGGCCCTCCTTTTCATAAAATGCATGTTTCTCCATGCCGGGGGGAGAGCAGCACACCGGTATATCATTAACTCTGCACCAAAGAAAGGAGGAGTGCAGTAAATAGACTTGATGGGGGGACCTTAGTGCACTCCCTGCTGGGTCCTGCTTGGAGCACAATATCTCCGCCACCATGAGATTAAGCCAGAGAGAGAGTGCTTTTCACCATTCACACGCCCTTTAGATTGTTTTATTAAACCGTTTGAATAGGGATTTCCCCGTCTGCCCACTAGCGGGGTCCAGCCTATGCATAGTTTTCTGTTGCTATGACTTAACTTGGTCCCCACTAATCACCGGCGAGGGCAAATTTCATATAAAATATCTGGGGCCATTGTGGCGGTAACGCGGCGTGACAGTGTCAGCACAATGGGGGATTCATGCCCCCAGCAGGTAATGGGGACGGCTCGCCACGCTGGGGTCCGCCAAGGAGAGGTGGAGGGGAGCTTGTCAGAAACGATCACCCTTTCAGGCCCGCTGGCACATTCCTTTCTCAGGTTGGCCCGGTCCCTCCCCTAGGGGTCTGGACATCCCCCCCCCCCCCCACCGCTCTCTTCTATACTCGGATAATCTTCTTTTCCTTTCTCCTTCCCCTCTTTCTGCCCCTTTTTGGATTCGCCGTCTTTGCCGTGTCATGACCCGCACTTTATTGGCTTCCTGATAATAAAAAGTGAGCGACGGCACGGTTTCAAATCGAAGCTGAATGGGCGCTTTTCACCGCCGTCTTTTTACACCTCTGGCCACCTAACCGCTTGGGCCTTATGGGGTCGGAAAGCCCCCTCCCCCAGTTTTTTTTCTTTTCCTCCCAGCCAGCCACATCAGCGAGTTGCGGGAAACTCAGGATTAGCGCGCCCCCTCTGCTTCAGCAGGTGGGGGCGAGGGGGGGTCAGTGGCCGCACTTGCCCCCATAATTAATTTTTAATCGTCCAGCCGACCGCTCCGGTCACGCCTGCACCTCCAGAGGGCGACATGCTGGTCGTGAGGGCAGACGTGACTTTTATTTTTTTTTTTGCTGTCAGGGAACAACGGGAGAGATCCGTCTTAGGGTCTCCACAGATACAGCGGTTCCGGATCCCATGGCCATGCGGGAGACAGGATCCGGCAGAGGTCCCCTTTAGTGCCGCGGAGCACGGCGCCGCCGGTTTTTCCGCCAGTCGAAACCTGCCGCTATGACTTCCCCTCTGCGTTTGCGCTAAGTGAGCACGTGCAGAAGCCGTGCAAGACCGTACAAGACCAGCGCACCCGTACTGTAAAGATGTGTAGCTTTAAAGGCTCAAGTATGAATAAAGGGGAGAAGCTGTAGATCATATCTTAAGAGAAGACAGTCTGGCATGAAGCTCTGTTTGGTTTTGCCTACACTTTCTAATAAATATAAACTATTCTTTAAAATCAGTTGAAAAACAAAGTGATCTGTGTGTATTGTATGCCAACTAGTCCCAAACCATTGATTAGCTGACCTGTTTTCATTGCCTGTCAGGTTGAGTGGCGCTTTTTCCGTGGTGTAAAGGCCACTTAATTATACCTCTGTCAGCTGTGTTTTTCCTGTCACGTCTGTGGATGTTCCTGCTCCCCGGTGACTCAATTGGCTGCCGAGCCCACTCTGGGCCTCCTGCTTGGCAGCTGCGGGCCCCTGTGCCAGCGCTTTCGCTTAAACCCGTCGGCCAGAGGAACAGAGGGGGCAGAAGGAGGAGGCCTATCAAAGTGTCATCGGTGTTATGATCATTTCACATATGTCACTGTACTGATTGTGTGATGGTCCACAGTCCCATTTTATTGCAAGATAATAATTATTCCTGGCGCTGTGGTTAAATTATAGGACTGCCCTCAGAATATAAATGAACATTTCAAAAATAAGAGGTGGACATTCCACATCCAGAAAGTAAAAATGCGGACTAGGATTTCGTTTTAACCAACCAGTTGAGTACTCTGTGGCAGTGACTCTTATTCATAATTGAATATACTGACATGTCCACCTCTGAAAACGAGTCAAGAAAGACTTTTGGCATCCATGGCAAATTCTTAGTAGCTTCATTAATCTATATTTTCCCTCAGGGACCAATAAATTAAACTGATTGATTGATTCATTGATTTAGAGACAGAGGGTGAGGAATACCACACCTGTAAACATGGACCTTTCCTGGTGTCGATCATGATCGAGTCTCACCACCCTCTCTGTCCGCAGCCACGCGGGAGTCGGCCTTCGTGCACGCCATTGCCTCGGCTGGCGTGGCCTTTGCCGTGACACGTTCCTGCGCCGAGGGCTCGGCCACCATCTGCGGCTGTGACACACGGCACAAGGGCACCCCCGGGGAGGGCTGGAAGTGGGGCGGCTGCAGCGAGGACGTCGAGTTTGGCAGCATGGTGTCCCGGGAGTTTGCTGACGCGCGGGAGAACCGGCCTGACGCTCGCTCCGCTATGAATCGCCATAACAACGAGGCTGGCCGCACGGTAAGACCGGTACTGGGCTTCCAGAAATCACCGTGCTTCCAGCACTACCAGCATCAGAGATTCTAGCGCCCATCTAACTTATTATAGCTAATTAAGAATTCTTTTCAATGCTCTACTCAGACTCATTGTGCAATTAAGAATTATGTGCATATTCCTAAGTGTGGTTTTGTGGTTTTGTGTTTGGCTTTAAATTTGTGAACTGAGTATAAAAGACACTGTTTGTTTTGATTTCCCACAAAAGCTTATGCAATTGCATGGACGTTGGAAAGTAATTATCGACATCCATATTCAGGTTACTGTTACTGCCAGACAGGACGGCATGACAAAATAACAAGATGAGCTTTGCTGAAGATCTGCTGTGGGTCCTATTGTGAGAGCAGATTATGTGTACCGTCTGAATAAAGCTTCCCTTGGGATGGGGTGTGGCATGACAGTATTGGCAGTATGGACACTACAGATCTGTTGCATAAACTATGACTTAAATTGTTGTGGTGGTATAAGCTAGAACAAAGGGTACAGTGACAGGCGAAGCCCATATGGGGCCCTAGGCAAGCTTCACCGATGGCATCCACCCCAACCCTTGGCGTGAGGAGTACGTAGAGCTCGTTAAGTCGGCACCCCCTCAGAAGATGATGCCCTAAGCGGTCATCTATGTTGCCTAATAAGTTGGCTGGCACTGTACTTGATTTTCTCATGATTCTTCTATGGACATCATTTGACTCCTCTTTCTTGTGGTCCTCGTCTCCCTCCAGTCCATCAGTGACCACATGCACCTGAAATGTAAGTGCCACGGGCTGTCGGGCAGCTGCGAGGTGAAGACCTGCTGGTGGTCCCAGCCGGACTTCCGGGTCATCGGCGACTACCTGAAGGACAAGTATGACAGCGCCTCTGAGATGGTGGTGGAGAAGCACCGCGAGTCCCGGGGCTGGGTGGAGACGCTGCGGCCCAAGTACGCCTACTTCAAGCCACCCACCGAACGGGACCTGGTCTATTACGAGAGTTCGCCCAACTTCTGTGAGCCCAATCCAGAGACCGGATCCTTTGGGACGCGGGACCGTGCCTGCAACCTGACATCGCATGGCATCGATGGCTGCGACCTGCTGTGCTGCGGCCGTGGACACAACACGCGCACCGAGAGGCGCAAGGAGAAATGCCACTGCATTTTCCATTGGTGCTGCTACGTCAGCTGCCAGGAGTGCGTGCGAATCTATGACGTGCACACCTGCAAGTAGGGCTGCCCTCGCAGGCTGGCCCGTTTCACCAGGGGGAGGGAGGGGTGAGGGAAAAGGGGAGTTGACCCACACAAGCTTTCCAAGCTCGGGTTGATGGTCACCTGCAGTGAGGAGGAGAAGTAAGATCTTTTTGTGGCTTGTTCGCGAAAGACACAAAAAGCATCAAACTGTTGGCCGTCAAGTGGCTTCACGGACTTTATTGACCCAGATGATGGCCGTTTGTCATCCGTGGTGCACCATGGGGGGCGTGTCAGCCTCTTTCCTGGGGTGACCACATTGTTGAGGCTGCAAGCCCTGTGGGCGCGATCTCTGTGGAGCATCAGTCGATGCTCAAGACCACAACAAGGGAGGTATGGCGGCTACTCAATCAAGGACCTGAGGACTCAATTCATTAGGAGGGGGAGTGCAGCATGGCCTACATTGCAAATGAGACTGCAAGACAAGGGTTTTGAGAGAGTCTTAAAAAAAGACATGTTTTGTGACATGATGTGATTTCATGTGGGGAAAACTGCCTGAGGAGGTCTCCATGAATCCCAGGGTGCAACAGGGTGCCCAAATACCCGCAAACCTTCCTCCCCCTACCTGGAAGAGTCCATTTCTTAGTGAGTTTCAGTGAAGTCCCAATTGCTCTTAAGTTCCACTGCCCCCTGAAAGCTTCTTTGCTTCATATCAGTTGACTTGAATGCCGGTACGTTCACATCAGACATTTTTTTTGCAACTTCTTCCTCCCACATCAAAAGCACACGTTTATTTTTTATTTTTTTACATTATATTTCCAATATGTAAGTGTTATCCAGTATTGAGATTGAATGGATGTTGTGTATATATAAAACATAGTGTTAACCAGCTACTAACATTTGGGTACGAATGCACTTGCACCTGTGTGAATGTATTGTTCTGCTGTTTTAAGGTTTTGTTTTCTTCTCCATTCTTTAAAATTCTCACTTTTGTTCTGGCCAATTCCCAGCATGCCTTCCTCCCTCTGCCGAAACCCATAAGATCTTTGGCTGTAGTTTGCAACTGACCACAACCGCATTTATAAAACAAAGTTCAGATTTAATCAGCTGGGCCAAACGTTTGTTATGTGCTTGAATCTTGAGGATAGCTGCATATTTTTTTTTACATCATTACCAAACTGTTTTGTGACAGAACAACCGACATGGGCGTCGGGCAAACGAAACGAGATTTGAAAAGTCAGCACTTCTGCGGATGGATGGTGATCTTTGCTGTGTCGCTAAGGAAACGGTGGCGGCAGCGCCTCCTTCAGGTGGGCCCAGGTACCCATCCCCTTCCCAGGAGATGTGTGAGTCATAAGGCCTTATCCTGTGGACTGAAGCAGAAGGTAAAAAGGCTTTGCATAAGAGGCAGGGTTCCATTGGGGGACTGTTATTGGGGGCGCACAGCGTGCGTCTCCTTGGCCGTTCCTGACCGCTCGCAGCACTTTTTATAATCAGTTCCTCTCTGACGCAGCAACTGTCCTGAAATTTGGGGATTAAAAAACAAAAACATGTAACTGCATCCATCACCGAAAGCGGCAGCTTCTGGCCCCCATCTCTCTTTCGCTTACTCCCCCTTCACTAATTCAGCTAATTTAGCACAACCCGTAGGCCTGCACCTCTCCAGGCATAGATGGCAGGGTCAGAACCAGAACAGGAAATCTAAATCTGGGTCATCGGCTTCCACGGGTCCTTAGTTTGGAGAAAAATAAAGGCCCTCTGCACGAGACTTGTTGCTATAAAGTGCTGTCCTGGAGCCTGACCAGACTTGCAGGTGATAGCCTGGGCTGTGAGGCAAAGATAACCACATGGAGGCGTGGCTATCCAATGACGACACCTTTCCCTTTGTTTGCTGCTACACCACATGGAGGCGTGGCTATCCAATGACGACACCTTCCCCTTTGTTTGCTGCTACACCACATGGAGGCGTGGCTATCCAATGACGACACCTTCCCCTTTGTTTGCTGCTACTCAACCATAGCTACACACTATTAAAGATTATATATGTATTCTCTTCTTTCCGTGAAAGACATCGTGTAGACATAGATTTGAGAGAAAGGAAAAAAAGATGTGAAGTTTTGTACTACGTCAGTTTTTCATTTATTACTCATTAATAGTAACCGTGTAGACCTAATTTAAGTGTTGCTTGTCTATAATGTTTTGGAGGGATGAGGAAAAATAAGATTATAGTCCTGGTTGAGGGCAAAACATTCCTATATATTTCCCCTAATATAAGAACAAAACAAAAACACTAGTGGCTGTTTCAGTTTAAGGAGTGTAATGTTTTACTGGTCCTATCAGTGTGTTTTCCTGTCATTTAACAGAGCAAAGCCCCAAGTGGCATATCTTTGAAAGCTACTCGGTAAGAATATCTTATACACTGTTACTACTGTGATGTTTTTTTTTTTGGGGGGGGGGGGGCAATGAACTGAATTTCTAATAAGGAGCACAGACATGCCTTTTAAACATAGCTACATACAGATGTCATTTATGCTTTTAAAAATAATTTTCCTCATAGCCTGAAAATAGAATATACCAGTCATTACAAATGTAAACAAAAAACATCTCTGATGAAGTCTTAGAGGAATTCCTTGTCCTTAAACAGCAAGTACTTCATCACCAGGAGCCGTTTTTTACCGATCTAGTGGTATGTTAGTGTGTCTTCTGTCATCTTTCAAAGCACAACATGGTATATGTTTCATGTTCTTGTCCTATTGTCTTGCATTTCAAACGATCCTCCTCAGCCTTCCCACACAGTCCTTGACCCCGTAAAACTACTGAACAACTAATTTAATAGTAAAGTGTGCCGTATTGCGTTTTTGTCTGTTTGAACGTTTTTATTTTTTTTTTTTGTATGATTTTTTTGCTTCGGGAAAACATTCTGCATTTTGCTCTAAAGTCTCAAGATCCAAAGTTTTGTACAAACTTGTTTTGTGGCTTTTTTATTCCTAAAGTCTGATGTTTTATGATTATTTATTTTATAATAAATGTATATATTAGTAAGTGAGAGTATATATTTGCAGAAAGAATAATGTGTCTGAACAATGTTGTCCTCGTCGTCGTCGTTTTCCTCTGTAACACTGTAACGGTTTTACCTCAATTGCTTGTTTTTCACTGACCAATCACAGTCCATACTGTGTGTACTGCCCTATGTACTAGCCCGATAGTCGTTAACTTTATAATAAAAGGAAGAACAATTCTGAGATCTAGACTCTTTCTTGGCAGCATTACAAGGCAGCTTCCTCTATTTCTGCTACGCTGGCGGGCAGATTCAGTCAGTGGTGGGAGGTTGGTAGTACAGTCATTTAACTTTCCTAGAAGACCTATCTCAAAATTCTCAGGTAGTTCTCCTGGAATCAGACAGGGTGACTGATGACGCATGGCCTACGACCGATGGAAGGGCTGTTTGCACATGCACAAGTTAAGATGAAATCATGCTGAAGTTGCCATTAAAATCAAGGACAGAGAGATAAAAAAGAGATGGAGGTTCCCTGATGTCTGTCCATCCGCCCACCATGCATGTTCTATGTGTCTCTTTTTCACAATTGATGCGCATGGAGTGATGTGCTTCTGTTTCTGGAGCATGGACTGGTTCTTGTCATATATTGGGAAAATATTTGAAAAATATTTAAAAATGTGTTTTATGCTCTACCCTCTGTGGTTATTCTGGATATCTGAACATCTACATGACAACATGTAGATCACGCTTTTGGCTCTGAGTTTGCCTTAGTAAGACTTGTGAAAAAATATGATGCTTAAACACCACGTTTCATCCATCCATCCATCCCTCCCTCCATCCATCCCTCCACTCATCCATCCATCCCTTACAGGGTTGTGATGAACCTGGAAACTCTGGCAGGAAGCACAGGCCACATGCTGGAAGGCATATGGACGGGATGCCAGTTTGAACTGGAAATCTTATTTGGAAACAACTGGAGGCATTTAATACCAGGTGTCATTATAGCTAGAACATGCGGTGTATTGGCGACTACCCAGGGTTGTTTCCCGCCTGCGCCCGTTGTTCCTGGGATAGGTTCCTGTACCTCCCGTGACCCCAGCTGGGATTAAGCAGTTTCAGAAAATGCATGGATGGATGGATTATAGCTAAAAAGTAGAGAGAACGATTAAGAGGTATTTATATATATTTTTTTGACTAATTTGCATCTATGAGCAAGTCACACCACAGAGCAGAAATCTGAAACGAAACATGGAAAATACAGCAGGACTAAAACTACAAACAAACGCAGGCCTCTGAATCAAATGGAGCCCTGAGTCTTACACTCTAAGAACAATGACAAACCCTGAGAAGTGAGTCATCATCACTGCTCTGCTTACATAAGATTCAGAGTTAGCTGGCATTGGCTCAGAGCAGGGTTACACAGCCCAGGCCAATGACCTGATTGCAAACGCAGGACAGGTATGATAGACCGAGACTCTCAAGGCTTGAGAGGGCATGACACTGTCCACCTTATAGTCAATGCCTTCTGCAAATTTACACCAGTATATTAAGTCTTTTAATTATCCTTTCTTACCTTGTGTTTTATTATATTCAGCTTTTTTTAACATTATTAATATATTGTACTAACTATATATGTACTAACATTTAAATAATAAAATAACACAAAGTCTAGGAAATAGTTTTGCCCCCTGAGCCAAAGTGTAAATAAATTTGTAATATAATAACAAGAATGACACG
Organism: Mormyrops boulengeri; assembly: GCA_026781065.1. Classification (NCBI taxonomy): domain Eukaryota; kingdom Metazoa; phylum Chordata; class Actinopteri; order Osteoglossiformes; family Mormyridae; genus Mormyrops; species Mormyrops boulengeri. The sequence continues at coordinate 3,745,045 of JAODLD010000088.1, read as the reverse complement.
GTGGCTCAGTGGGCTAAACTATTTACTCATACCTTATGGTGTGTGTGTGTGTGTGTGTGTTACTACCCCAGCCCAAATACATGCAGTTAGATTGGCCGGTGTCTCTGCACTGCCTGTGTATGAATGTGTTCCCTGAGATGGAATCAGTCCCAGGCCCCTGACTGGAACTGAGACCTAACACGGCTCCTCGTGCTTGCAGCTACTGGTGTCTTCTCTGCTGCGTGACAAGGAGATACCGCAGGTCTTTTCTTCCATCTTCCATCAGACTTTACGACAAACAATAAGCACATACCTAATCACATGCTCATAAACTCCCACACATATATTGATACAGTTTTTATGCTTTTATGTTACAATACTCCTTTTCTTGCTGCTATTAACATGTATATATACATATAGATATTTATTTATTTATCAATCAATATAATCTACATTACATTTATACTTTATTTTTCGGCATATTGTACGGTCTTTGATTATCGTATTGTATATATTGTATTTTATTTTCTATTGTCTAATATTACTGCTAGTGCTTAAGGACTTGTCTGCATTCTGCTTATTTCTGTTGTACTGTCCACTTTGCTGCTGTAAAATGCAAATTTCCCACCTGTGGGACTAATAAAGGCTATCTTATCTTATCTTATCTTATCTTATCTTA
>JAODLD010000088.1:3696533-3719862 GCA_026781065.1 Mormyrops boulengeri | reverse complement strand
GCTAAGGAGAGAGAGCACATTACTCCGGCTCTCAGGTCCTCACACTGGCTCCCTGTCTCCTAACTAACGCTAAGGAGAGAGAGCACATTACTCCGGCTCTCAGGTCCTCACACTGGCTCCCTGTCTCCTAACTAACGCTAAGGAGAGAGAGCACATTACTCCGGCTCTCAGGTCCTCACACTGGCTCCCTGTCTCCTAACTAACGCTAAGGAGTTCATTACTCCAGTTCTCAGATCCTTAAAAAGGTCTCAGTTCCCATAAAGAATACCCCAAATGTACTACTTCTAAAAAGGTTTTATTCTTTACCGCTTTCACATTATTGATGTGACTGGCATTTTCTCAGTTTTAATACCTATTCTCAAATGTTTTAAGTTTTTATTTTACATTTTCATATGTACTAGTTTGTGAGTGGAAGGTGCTGGTTTGAGCCTGGCTTTGGCAAAATAGTCACATGTCTGTGGGCCCTTGTACGTGGCCCTTAACCCTTAACAAAACAACGATACATTGCTTTGCCAAACTTTTATTACAAGAAAATGTTAGAAATACTTAAAACAAATGTGACTGATGGATTTTCAGTATTTTATGGCTTGTAGTAATGCATTATTTAGTCACAAAGGCTGAAACAGCCATATCAGGTCTGTCTTTATTGCATTGACATTCACTTTGCGTTGGAATTCTATTTACTAATGTCAGAGCTTGATCTGCTCTTGGCCTCTCTTGATGGTGTCTTAATAAACTAAACTAGAGCCACTTGTCAGCCTTGTTCTAGATCAGATTGTGAGGTTTAATGCACTGTCTGCTCCACATTTCAATTTCCTGTTGTACTGTATCATAACAGAATTTTTGATAAATATTTGTTATCGTTTTGCTTGTAATGGCTGGAAAGACACAGCTGAGAACTGAACAGACGGCTCAAGTCAAACTTTTGAGTGAACAATGGTTGTTTCTTTACCAAATAGCCAGAAGGTTCAATGTTTCTTAGCATGAAGTGACCTACTGTTTACAGAGAAAAAGGCTGACAGGAAGCAACAGTGACCGGAAACAGTTTGGGGTAGGAAAGTGACGTCAAAGGCTGGAGATCAACACTTAGTTATGAAGAGCAACAAAAGTCAGAGGATGACTGCAATGGTCTGAGGGCTGTGATTAATGTGAACAGAGGGAAACCGGTATCTCTTACTACAGCCAAGCGAAGACTGAGAGCTGCTGGACTGAGTTACTGCCAGTAACCCTTTACTTTGTGGGGTTAACAAGAAAAAGAGACTTTTAAAGGCTAAACAACTCAAACACTGGAGTACTCAGGCCTGGGAGCAGGTCTTGTGGACGGACGCAAGTTCAACCATGGAACTAGCTGGACCAACAAGTTTAAAATGAGCGTCTGGAAAATGAGACAGAACTGTGCTTGAAAAGGTGCTGGGAGGGTTTGGACACAAGTTATTTCCAAAAATGACTGGAAAGGATGCTGTGAATCTCTGCTGCCGTGATAAAGGCAAGGGCTGGTTATTTTGATGAAACTCATACTTAGGCACTCCCATTCATTAAATTGCGCTTAGAATGCACGGTAAATTGTTACATTACACTTCAAAACTAGTCATTTACATTCGCGCTAAGTATTTCTATATTTTCTTGCAATAAAAGTTTGAAAAAGCAGCGTATCGTTTATTTTTTTTTTTAAATCAGAGGGTGGGCCCAAACTTCTGGCCTGTAGTGTATGTTATTAATATTTCCATTGCTTCAGTTTCTTGCCTTAATGTTAAGGATGGAAATGTACAGGAACCACAGGTTAGCCTGTTTCCCATAGCTGTGCTAGCAAAAGATGTGTTCGATATGACAATATGACAGATTTCGCCATTCTGGAGCCGAACGGCATGAAGAAGACTGATTGTTCCCGTTGGGGTGGCTCGCCTGGACAGCACAGGACACGTACGTTTGAGGGGAATCCTTGAGAAAGTGAAGCTGACGACAAGACCCAGACCACCTAGGAGTCACATCCTGAGCCTGTAGGATTGGGCCTGTCAGCATTTAACTCTTCTCAACCCCTGGAGGGATTTAGTTGAGAGTCTGTCAGCCCAACACCCCCCCCCCCCCACAGCCTCCAAACATTTAAACCCAAGCGGAGACAAAAGTGTCTGAACCTTCATCTGTAGCGGTGATAATAGGTGTGGCGGCTGGGGGCGGGCATTCTGTTGAAGGGGTTTCCAAATCATTTGCTGGGAAGTGCAGGGGCGTGGGGGGCGTGGCAGGTGGCAAATGTAGAAAGCCATGCCTGGCACTGGCTGGCATTCCGCTAGCTAGGTCGCCGCGACAATCTGCACGAACAAGCCGCGCATTCCCTCCGATTATCTACCCCGAGTGGGACAGGTTTACACATTTGCTTTGTTGCCTCTCTTAAGTGGGCCCTGGTGACTCAGCCCAATTAAGGAATTATACAAGGCGGGGCTTGCAAATCTGCCATGCCACTCCATAAAGAAGACATTGTTGATGTACAGTCCAAGTCAGACGTGAACCGGAACCTTATAAGGGCTCAAATTACGGCTACAAAAATTGACTAAAAAAAAATAACATCAGAGAGTCGCCCTTTGATGAGCTCCAACAAATTACAGTATGGTTTGTCGGATATTTCTATCATTTAGACCACAGACAATTGAGCAATATTATTCTGCTTGTTAAAGTGCTCGGTGTAACAAAAAGGATAACAGACATTTGGATTTAATAAGAATAGAAGAAAGTTCTAATTAAAGGCTTGGATGTCCTTAACTGGTTTAAATTATAAGCTGATAAGTAACAGAAACAATGATGATTAATACATGCATCATTAAAGCCAATGTAATGCCAGTACTTTTGTGGAAAGTCATGTCTAGTAAAGTATAGCATTATACAACGTTTTGTTCCTGTGCTTCCGTTTTGTTTAGCATTTTACGTGTGTCGCTTGACGACGAAGTAGGAAGTTATTAATCAGCTCTTTATTCTGTGCTTTCCGGGCTCGCGAGTTGCTAACATTTATTAGTCTCTGTGTAAGTTTTCAGTCCGTTACGAGTCTCAAAAGGAATGAAAAGGCGTCTAGGGGAATTTCCCGTTTGACAGTCATTCCACTTTGATGGGCTTAATTAAAACAAACACCAAAGAGACTATTTTAATTTATTGAAGGGGTCGGGGGGGCCATGTTGTCTTTGAAAGGCTCTTAAGACCTCAAGCAACACGCCTGGGAACTTTCAAGGTCAAAGTGGAAAATCTTTCTTAACATGTTCAATCCCACGATCATGGAATATCAGGAATAAGAAAGCAAGGTGACACTGTGATCCAAGTTTATCGCTGCTCAGGTCAAACAAACTGGTGTTGATTTGAAAAATGAAGCGACCAGACAAAAGCAAACAGATTTGAGGGTCATGACCACCAGTCACTCATGACAGCATCATACTTGCAGTACAACTTTGCATAAAGATTAACTCAAAATTCCAATTTAACCCCACAGAAATGTTGAATGTTTCACAATTCATTATTCGCGGTGTGTTTCAGGCGCTCTAGAAATTGAATTAATTTTGATTTGTTTCCAAGTAGCTAAATTTTAGATTTGCTCTTTTAGGTACGGTTGGACTTGTGACCCATATAATTTTATCCATTTAAAAGTAGTAAAATGCTATTTTAAATCGTTTAAGCTGGTAATACCAATTTTTGGAAGCAGAAACAATTCTGCAGCTAAATGAATTCAGACAGCTGATGAACGCAGCCAAGGCTAATTGCTTAATTGCATTTTCTAACTATGTGCTAATTAAAACAAAAAAATTAGTCACTATTAAATAGCTCATACAAGTCATGAATGAAGCCTTGCATAAACTGATTTTTACACTCATCTTCTGTATGATTTTTAACAAGTGCTTTGTGGCAGGAGTCCCAACGCAGTAAGTTCTAGAAGATAATCATCGCTTTGAGATTTGAGGGGGCCCTTTGGAAATGGCACCGGAGTGTCTATTGCGAACAGGGGATGAGTGCAAAATGTTATGTAAATCCCCTTAACGACCTTTTCAGGCGGCCAACAATCACTACACAAAGGTGACTGGCAGCCGACACCGTGAGGCCTATTTATCTCTCACCCCGGCCCGTCTCGCTCCACACTGCCCCCTACTGTGAGAGGCGTGGGGTACAGTGCCCAGTGGCTCTCCCTGCCAGTGGGCAGAGCCAGCGACATCCCAGGAGCGGGGGCCCCTCATGCAACTGCGGGGGTCGGTGTAATAATGTCCTACTTGTTTCCTGGCCCACGACCCCCTCCTGATTTGGCCCCGGCCCTGTCCCACCACATCGGGCGCAGGAGGAGGCGTCCACGCCTGTCCGTCTTCGTTCCCGAGGCCGTTTTGCATCCTACAACCCCCCCCCCCCCTCGATGGGCCCTGACAGCGTCCACCGGCCTGCTAATGTTTCACATGACATGACCTGATGGAATGCTGCATTTGCCGTGATTATTATGATTGGTGCAATATGCGCCTTCCTAGGGCAGGGAAGATTTAAATAGTCTCTAGATGTGGCCAGTTTCCCCGACATACACCTCTCTGGAGGCCCACGCATCCAGTGAGGGAAAATCCCCCTCCGGATGCACATAATCGCATACGCTGAAGGTCCTGCTGGCCCAGAACCCCTTGCTGAGAAGCTTTATGCCCTCCAGGCCTCTTCCCAGAGGGGAGCATGGCCGCCCCCTGAGTTGTGAGCCCCAGTTCCTGCGGTGAGGCCTGTTTTGTCCCTTGGCGGTCTTCCTCCATTCAGTCCGGCTGACCAGCCCCGTTCCCCTGCTTGGGGACTGAAAAATCTAATAGGATTTATGTTCATTTGTGTTTGAATAACCCGAGGAATGAGCAGCGCTCACGGCCCAGCCGCCTTGTCATCTTCTCGCTATTTGAATCATTTTGCCAAATTTTTGGAAGTGTCCAAGGGGTCCACAGAGACTTCATGGAGAACGCGCTGGTGGGCCAATGAGTGGGTTGGGAACCAAAGGGCTGGGGGCGGTGGTTGTTCAGGACATGTGCCCCCTACAGTTTTCGATGTAACCCTCTGTCTAGACACCCGAGGTATCACTCCAGGAGCCGCCATGACGTGGAGAGGAAGGACACTGAGTGCGTCTTGGGACTGGATGACGAGCGGCTTAATGCCCAGTATCGTCTGGATCTTCCTTCCTGTTCCCAGGGCAGAGGGGTATGTTGCTGATCTGGGTGCTGATGGCAATTAACTGATAGACAGGTTATAAACAGGCTTGTGTGGCAATGACAGCAGTTTATTATTCCGAGCTGGATATCTTGCTGTCGCCCACACATTCCTGTTTGTTCGTTTTCGTTTGGCACGCCAACGCAAATGGAGCAGTCGATGGAAGCCACCTGAAGGCTGACTATGGCGCAGACAAGCCGCCCAGGAATGTTATACAGTCTCCTCGTTTCATTTCGTTTCAGTGCGTTTAGCTTAAGACCTTGTTGACTTTTGTTGTTTTGTTTTGTTTTTCCTTTGGGTTCTCCTCAAGGACAAACATCAGTCTCAGATGAGTGTCTGTTTATTTTTACTCCATTTTCTCTCTCACCGAAGGCGAGTTTTTGTGTTTATTATTTTGAGTGGATAATTTGATTTTGCATTCATACTCATTTGCCTTTTTAACGGTTTAGATAACTAACTTCGTTTGAGCTAGTGGATACTCCTGATTTTACGAGGTAGCTATAGGAATTTTCCTTCTTTTTACTCTATGTTAAGCATAGTTTTACAATTATGCATTTCGAATCATACGTAATTACTAATACTTGATGTGCGCTGCTGTTTCAATGTTATAAAAAGGTCTTGAGATGTAAGCATTTGATTTATTTTCGCTAATTGTTTACGAGCCGTGTGCTCCATTATAGCCTACTCTGATGAAACAAAGGAAGCTGCAGATATACATTAAATAGTGTGGAAAAATCTCTATGTAGGGTTTTAATAGTACATTGATGCACATGGCTAGATTGCATGTGTGAGAATAATCATCAGCCCTATATTCAGCTTGTTCTGTTATCACTGCTTCATGCTACTAGTGGAAAGGCTGATACATAGTATCACTCATGACTGTAGTATAAGGCACATCCGAGGAACTTCTATGGATATAGCGACAATACTATTGTAATTGTCATACCGACAAGATGCAATACTTTGACTACTGATCATGATTTATCGTTAAAAATGCCTGAATGCCTAGAATGATATGGCATTTTTATGCAGGACAAACTCACTTACGATCTTTCTTCAGTTGGGTTTGTAATTCCTTTGGAGGGTAGTGCTAACTCCGTTTATGTCTTAATTCTTTTTAATTACTGACAGAAGCAAAAAAAAAAAACCAAACAGACAGAAATTTGCTGCGTAAGTGCTCTCTCCCAGCAAACATCTGCTGAAATTCACCGGTCGCACCTGTTCTCCTGCTCACCACTGCAATTTCATACTGGTGCCATTCAACACGTGCCGTTTAAAAGCCGAGCGGAGTTCTGCTCCCCCCGCTTGATCTCATTAACTGCATTTATTAATATAGCCCCCGGGGGCATTTTTCAGGCCGAGGGGAATCACCACCCATCGATGCTGCCGCAGAGGGTCACGGAGGACAGAGCGCGCATTGTCGGAGGCCCGGCCGCTTGGCGTGTGCCGCATCATGCTCCAACTCGCTGCCGCGATTGGGCCGTAGATCAGACACAGCACAATTTTAAAGTTGCTCAACGTCTCTCTTTCTCATCAAGATTTCACACGTTTGGGAAACGGCAGATGCAGAGAGCAACACTGAAAGGAATTGAATTTCTACACCCCAAGGTATTTTTTTCTTGCATTTCTTCCTGGCTTTTTTTTGCATTATGCAATTATTTTAATGCAAATATTTTTGTCTTGAAGTTCTCAAGTCAGTTCTGAAGAAATAATCTTTACTGGGATTTGCGGTTGACGTTATGGGGCTCAGTGTTATAATTCAGGATATTCAGGAGTTCAATAAAAAACGCAGTAGATGATTACTGCCAGCATATTTCAGAATACCCTTTCATTTTTCAATGAGCTGATACACAACTTTGAGCAGTAATAGTTTCAGATACTCAGGGTTTTTTTAAACCTCGGCGTGTAGGACATTCGATATCTTCACTTGTAGCTGTCAAAGCATGTTCTAGGGCGTTTGGTTGTGTCTGACAGTTGGAATAAAAATAACAATATCTGGCACCGAGGGGTAAAACAGTTCTGACAAACACCCGCTATATCTATCACCTTCCATGGGATTTAACAAATGTCGCAGGTTTTCTCCTGTATTACTAAATATTACAAAAAACTGCCAAAACAGGTTATTTATTTGTCTTTCCATTAGAGTCCTTAACCTGGAGAAGGATATTGGTTGAGATGCAAAAGAGCGACACCCAAGGCAATAACTTTCATTTCAGTTATCATTTCATTTAATTTAATTTTCATTTCACTTCAAACATTTCAGAACAGAGCATCCAAGAGCTGTTACAGTAAACGGATGGATGGATTTGCTGAAAGCCACATTTCCCAAAATGCACAGCTCTGTACATGGTGGGGTTCGGTAAGGAGCGGAACAGTAATGCATTAAAGGTAGCTGAGGAGAAAGAATGTTTCACAGCACAGCCTGAGAGTGGAGAAGTGCCAAGGCGCCAAACCCAGCAGTCCATGAGATGCAGGTCAATCGTCCATCACTGCCCTTCCTAACCAGTGTTCGACACGGCTCTCGAACCCACATAAACCACCCCAACCTATACCACTCCACCCACCCATTAAGCAATATCATTCATTTTAATAGCTGCCATTGTTTCAGCCCCTTTATGGCCCTTCGCCGTAATAGTAGTTCGGGGCTCATTGAAGCTTGCCTGGCATTTTCCTGCGTCGCCATGGAGACAGAGAAGCCGTAGACTGAAGAAGCGTTAGATTCCATAAAAATTCCATTCCGAGCTTCAACTCCCCCTAAAAGCCTGACGATGGAAATATGCTGATTCAGCTGAAAAGGCGCAACAGCAATAGTGTATATTAATCACACTGTATCGCATTTGAAAATGGCAGTAAGGTTTATGATAGTGGTCATAAATACCTCGTTTTTTTTTTCTTGCTAGGTCACAGGTGATAAGTGCGCAAAAACCTGGAGCGATATCACGATCAGGAACGGCTGATTCCTTCACTTGTATAGTGGTGTTGAAGGGTAACCGGGAGGAAGTACAGTCTACTGACAATCAGTCATTAGTAAGCCATCAAAGCAATATAAATGTCAAGGCAATATGTCACTGACAACATACAAATAGTATTTGATTAGTGGGTAAATCAACTCTGTAGCACTACGAAATAAAGTAATTAGCAACGCTACATCCTTTTTGCTCTAGATATTATGATAATTACATCCAAACTCAGTATAAAAAGAAAAATATATTAATGCTAATTGGTTCTGTATCTTCCTTTTTTTCTATTTTTGCCCAGTTTACTCCAGAACAACAGCACCATCTCCCATCAGCGACCCTTTGATGTTCAGCCTTAATTACATGATTCAAAGCAAAGTGGGACATTTTTTTTTACCTTAAATTCTCCATAGGCATACTTTACACATACCTATCATACCTCACATTTTTTTGGCAGTCGAGGAATTTAACCTGAAAGAGTGACAGTGGAGGGACCACAAAAATAAACCGCATCTTTAGAAAGCTTAGTAATCAGTCAGTCCTGATGCCTTTGGTGAGAGCTGTCGACCTCAAATTTGAAGGAATCTCCTAAATTAAACCTTTTACAAGTTAAATGTTATGGCATTCTTAACGCGGCCTCTAATTTGATTTAATGTCAATGTTTTAGGAGGGGAACATTCTCTGAATGGAGGTGAACCAAAATGTTGGGTGGTTGGAGTCTCAGAAGCACTTCCTAACACAGGAACCACAATACACGTGCTCATCTAAACACGTTTGTAGTCCTCGTTAGCCATATGTTGTCTTATGATATTTACGACAAGTGAAAAATCGTTGCTCAGTGTCTTTTCAGTTACAGAAATCTTCCGGATAATTAGCTTCTCTAGGGCTAGGCCTTGGCTGACGATGAGAGACGCACACCAGATGGAGGCAGTAAGAAATGCCCCAGAGTGTTTTTGTCAGACAGTGCGACTGAATCATGGGAAAGCCATCGCCCAAAGGGCTTTAGCCCAGCCTCAACCCCGCTTCCTTCAACGTCAACCCTCAGCCATTGATTAACAGCACCTGACATCCTCAACCTGCCAACCAGGAGTGGGGCATTCTGGGAAAACATTCCGGCACATTCCACAGCAAGCCTTGCTGCAACAGGTCTCGGTGGAAGGCATGCTTTTGAAGTGGCATTGATGAAATTGCTATGCTGGAACCATTTTTAAATGGGCACTCAGATTATGAACTGACATTTGTTAGATATAATTCACAACGTTTTTTCTCCGAGTCAGACCAAAAAACTTCTGACAACTATTTCCGTTCACCTGGGAAATATGAGAGATATGCGGGGCAAGTACCATGTGTCTGCCTTTCATGACCCAGATGGGCTCGTTTAGTAGACTCAGGATCACAACTCATATTACTTCTGTTTTTAAGCTTATCTTTCTAGGTCTGAATGTTGAATCTGCACTATTTTAAAACAAGTCAATGAAAAACGTCTTAATTGAAGTTAAGGTATTAGCAGCATTGACACCATCCTTCATGAAGTTATAGCCTGCAATATAGTACTAGATTACTACTTACTACTAGATTACTAAGTAGCTTTACAGTTGGAGAAAACAAAGGTTCACTAAGAACTCTTCGCCAGGGCTGGAAATATCTAGGAAGGTCAACCTATATCGACATGTAACGCCTTCTGCTTCCTTTCAGCGACTTGGTTCTTCAAGTTATTGAGGAAATCAAGTCAGACAACGGAGTCACGTGCCCATGGGCGCGCACACACACACACGCATGCACGCACGCACACACACACACACACACACACACACAGAGTCGTGTAATCATATCTTTTTGGGGACCGCTCATTCATTTCTATGGGAAAAATGCTAACGATAACTATGACAACCTTAACCCCCACCCAGCCCTAACCATGACCATAAGTTACCAAGCAAAATAAAAGCATTTTTAGTTTTTTCATTGCAGTCACAAATTTTTATAAAATACAGGGAAAAAAAACGGGTATTTATTACGTTGTGGGGACATTTGGTCCCCACAAGGTAAGGTATACCTGGACCACACACACACACACACACACACAAAATTCCTGTAGCATTGTGCATGATCGTGCCCCTATGGCACAACCATCTGGCATGCAGCTCTGTTAATGATTCTCAGAGTTTGGTGCAATATCCGAGGAAACAGTTATTAGGAGGCCCTGAACAACTTAATGCACTCATTTGTGCGTGAGCCACTATACTGTAACATGTGATCACAAGAACAACCTCTGGACGCTGTCGGCCTTCTGAAATTTCTTGAAATTCTCCATTCATAGACTTAAACTAAACTCAGCAGCCTGTTTTTAAATCCATGATTTTCATGCAACTCTTCAGTGGTTTGTTACATCATTTATTATTTTAAAATGTTGATTTCGTTACACTAAGGAAATGTTGTCTTCTTTATAAAGTTGCGGATGTTTTCATTATAAGGATGCCAAATATTCAATTAGTGGTTCGGAAGGCAGGGAACTGGGTGGCTTTGCAAGCCTCGGGTTCGAGTTGAAGCATCAAGCTGCGCAAGTAAATCCTCAAAGCAGATTCGCAATGCTAACAATCTTAGATTTATAATGACTTAATTAGGCTTAAATGCTATTATGTTGATGACAGGAGTTAGCTATAAATTTTTGTATTGTGCAATATCAGAAAAGAGTTCCATATTTACCAATTTGTGAGCACGCGATGTGTTACAGAATGTGGATAATTGGAAAATCATTGACAGTATCTGCGACATTGCTTTGGGACATTATGATTTCTATTGTTATAACGATACCATCACTATTGCATTACACTGTATCCTGAATGTACATCATTTTCTTTGTAAAAAGAAAGATGTGTACTAATTGAAGTAAGCAAGAGATGGTTTTAGTAGCCTAAATATTCAGCATTTGTGTATTTTCCTACCAGTTGTTGATCCTGGTACTGTCATTGGTGAGACTGTACAATCCGACGGCTCTCCTCACCGTGCTTTAAGCTTGCCCTCTGCTGACACTCGTGAACAGAACAGCTAAGTACTAACAGGCGTTTTCGAAGCGTACGGTGAATTAGGTGAAGTCTCTGTTTGCCCTCATTTCAAGTATGAATACAAAGGAAGGGAAAGGGAAATTACAGAACACACACTAATCTGTAACTGCAAGCAAACCACAAATTAGCTCTGGAATCAATGTGAACAAATAAAATCGATTGAGCATGCATTATACGCTAGGCGGCTAGAGGTAACGGGCAATGTTTTTTAATGATTATTAGTCTAGAAAGATTTCTTCAGCTCAACACCTGATGGAAACGGCACCCCTTTCTTATGTTTTAATGTTATATTCTAAAGCTTTAGACATTAGTAGACAGACAAAAAGCATACAGTGGCCGATTTGGGTCAGCCCTCATTCTTGGATGAAAGCACATCTCAGCTTAGGAAGTAGCTGTCCGAAGCCTTTTCCTCGCTCACTCGAGAGTCGACACTCAGTCCCAAGAACTGGGGGACCTCCGTCAACCCCTCAAAGGCTAGGGGGTTTTCCCAAATTCATCTCATTGTACAGGGGCTTGTAGTAACAGTGCCCTATGATTGATTGGAGATCATCTACGCTAGCTAGACTCACCGTGCCACGACAATCCGCTGGACTCCGCTGAACTCCAGCCCTGTTATTAGCGGGTAATGCGCCAATTATGCGGGGATTTGAAATAGCCTTGATTACAAACATAATGCACCTTCTCTAATATTAGGACAAGAATTTACAGCCTCTAAGATATTAATGACTAGCCAGGAGGCATAGTCAATGAAGCCATGCAATGAGAAATGAAGACTTCTCCAGAATTAATTATCTTATTTTTAACATTCAGGCGTGCTCCCAAGAAATGAAAATGTGTAGCAAAGGTATATAATGAAAGACTGAGATGTTGCATTATTCAGAAACTCTTGGACAATGGATTCCTTTCTGGATCTTATGAACAGATCAAATATATTCATTAATTACACCATAGTTAAGTATTTAAGGTAAATTTAGTTGGTTAAAATAAGCAAAAAGCCATATTAGAAAGTCAAAAACAATATATTTTTACTCAGGTTCAAATTAAATTAAAGGTTTTAAAACACAACATTTATTTCCGTATACAAATGATTATCATTACATTTCCATTCACATAAGCATATACAGATGTGTGGAGGAAATTGAATGTTTTTTATAATTGAATAATTGAATGATTGTAATTGTAATTTATGTAATTGAATGTTCTTGAATAAGTTGGAATCTTCTTATTATTTATTAAATGTATGCTGGGTACTAAATGATGTGACATGCAATAAGCAGTCCATACCGCGAGAGCGAATGGTGCAAGCTAAAGTCCGCAGACTGAGGAGCCCTTTATTAGGCTCTGCAGTTGGACTTCAGAGGTGCAATACCGTTATGGCAGACAGAGAGGCAGACGCAGGAAAAGTGAGGCAGAAATCGAGAAAGATTGGCATGGGCTCCATAATTACTGGATAAAAGCCCTTCCATCCGAAAAAAGACCCTGTTGCACAGAGAAAACAGTGTTTCTTGCAAGTGAAGACAACGGTTGCTAAGAAAATATGCTGAAAGCTTCCCCCGGGCGTTTGGCAGGGCAAAACCACAAATTAAGGTGCCGTGGTGAGGAGGCATTATGAGTCTCCTCTGTGTGGTCCTCTACCCACCACGGGCCCCTCAGCCCGGCGCCCCCTGCTGGGGCGACAGCGACTGTGCCCTCCCCAAACCACAGGCCAGGGATCAGTTTCAGCAGCTTACGTAAAACGAGAGGGAGATGATCAGGTCTGTGATAGCTGTTCTTGCGCCACTGCTTGTTGTCGCTGTCGTTTCCCAGCTGTCTGCCTTTGGCCTTTACGGAAGTGCAGTGGATCCTTCACATAGAGAGAGATGTCCCACAGAGTGCCACCTGCTGGACACCGGGCAACATTTACAAAAATGTATTTATGAAATAAGTTATTTAATTTCCCTATCTCCAGCTCTGTATGTGTGGAGTTTGCATTGCTCTCCCTGTGCAATCCAAAACCATGTGAATTGGTGTCTCCAAATTGAGTGTGTGCCCTGCAATGGACTGGCATCCCATCCAGGGTGTCCTCTGCCTTGTGTCCTGTGATGGACTGGCATCCCGTCCAGGGTGTCCCCTGCCTTGTGCCCTGCGATGGACTGGCTTCCCATCCAGGGTGTCCCCTGCCTTGTGCCCTGTGCTTGCTGACTCTAGACCAGGGGTCACCAACATGGTGCCCGCAGGCACCAGGATGCCCCCAAGGACCACATGAGTCGCCCGTGGACCTGTTCTAAAAATAGCACAACTCACCAGTGAGCAGCGTCTAAAATTTAATTTTATCCTGTTACTATTCTTCTTTAATCACATTTGCATTTATATAGATTTGAAAATGACAATATAGTAGATCATTTCTTTAGGAAGATGAACAGGATGGATTAATGCTATTGTCATATTACTATTATATTATGATCTTAGAAGCACACAAGCTGAAGCATCAGAAATTTTATTCATAAATGCAGTATTTCACGTTTTTTTGTACATAATTGAGGCTCCAAAGAGAGAGATACTATGGGGGGGAATTTCTGTGGTCCCTGCTGCCACAGAATAAAACTTTGTGGTGTGCCAAGTATGGCCAGGTGAACCACAATCTGTGTGCTTATCCAACACAGCGTGTGTTACCTAAAGTATCACATGAGCCTCACCCGGGTTAGTGGTTTTGAAAATGACAAATTCTACCTGCAGTCGAGTGGATAATTGTAATTTTTCTCTATGTGGCATCGTTGGGACTGTTCTGAAATTCTCTTGCGAAGGACTCAGAATCCATCATGGAAACGAGGAATGAGTAATTCTGTTTAAGTATTCTCAAATGCAGCAGTGAGAACGTACTTTAAATTCATCATCATGATTTAATCCTGTTCACGTTAAAATTAAGTTACTTAAAACATTATGTTGTTTCTGTTACTTATAATGAGTGGACTCATCTCAGCATGCCGCAGATGTTTCAATTTATTTGCCGGTTCAGTTGACGTACAACAGAGAGGCTGCGGTAATGGCTGTTTAAGGCGATGGAGCATTACGTCATTGTTCTACACAGTCACTAGAGGGAGCCAAAGCACAAATCATGCGGTTCTGAGAAAGGCATGCATTTAATCCAGTCGTTGAACAAATTAATCATACTAAATCTTTTAATTGAAAGACCATAATTACCCATTCTGAATCTGTATAAAATTCTGTACATTTTTTTATATCTAGTTCCCAGGAAATAAGAAGCTTTATAGTCCCAGAATGAAGTTTAAATAAAGGTTAAACAAAGCTGTTTGGCTATTTGCAGTCACAGCTTTTGTTTTTGGATGGCAGACCATTTGTCAACTTAGGAAAACTAACAAGAATAAAGCAGTCACTCACTGTTCTACATGCTGAAAGGTTCTGAACACGTTTTACGTTACCATTGCTGCTGCGGGGTTTGTTTTAGGTATTCATCATTAGTACCGCTGGGGGTAGTGGCAGCTTTCGTAAGCCTTACTTACTCTGTCCAAGGAAAACAATCAAGACGCGTTAAGTAGCCCAAAGGTGGTTGTTGCGACGTTAAAAATGTCCGGAGGAGCTGGTTATGGGACTAAGCATAAAGCGTGTTCTAGGGACCAGCTGGAAAGATACGGATGTCGAATGCTGGGAGATGCTGCCGTTTGCTCTACCGTTGTGGGGCCAGGCTGCGACTGAGCGTGCACATGCCAAAGGTGGGGGGAAAAAGCAAAAGAGAGTGATCGAGAAGAGGTGTGAAGCATTCACTTTTTTAAAGAACTGCCGTCATTACTGGCACCTTTGGCGCCGTCAGTTTGCGCCGTTTAAATAGTTACAGAAGCAGCGGAGGTCACTTTGGAAGGAAACAGCAGATGTGTTTCGCGTGCAGTGAAATAAAAATGTGTGAAAACTCACTTATAAATCTCGCGGTGAAAAGGTGCTAATAGATTGTTGTGTTACTTTACAACGAGGTCAGCCAGGAAGTGACCGAGTAAAAAAAAAATATTTTTTGGCATAAGTTTTGCAAAAATAATTGACCAAATTTGGCACCAGAGCTTAGCACATCTCTGGCCATGCTTATCGACTGAAAAAAATCTTTAAATACCCCTTTAAGAACACTGTAAGACCTAAAACCATTGGTTCCCAAACTAAATACACAAATAGAAGTGGCACTTTTAATAATGTAAGATGTAGGAATTACTACATAGATGACAGGTTCTGTCCAGACATTGATAAAATGCTTTCATATTATTAGGAAAAACATTAGACGATTGTGATTCTAGAATGTGTAAATCTGCCTCTTCATAGTATAGTGTGCATCATCAGACATAGATTCCGCCTTGTCTTTGGTGTGGAGCACATTGCTAAGATATGAATGGGAACATTCATATGATAGTCATTCATGCTGCTTAAACACTTCGAAATCAATGAGTCATCAAATAGTATGTCTGATGGTGCAATCAATACCAGCCATAGACCCGAATGAGGTAGACCTACATCATACCCAGACAATGATTTTTTTGTCAGATGCAGTGGTGCTTGGGATGACATCATTATTAACTATGCCAGAACTTTGGAATGACTGCAAAGTCCTTTTGGAAGAATGTCCCACTACTTTTGTGTCCTAGTGGCAGTTTTCGATGATGACATAATAATGAGATTGAGACAGAACTGAAATTATTAAAAACACAGTAACTGAGTTGAAGGGCAGAGTGATGCAAAACATAAGAAAACGTAATTACTGTCACGTCACAGAAAACGTGGGAGAGACTCAGGTGCAGAACCCATGGGTCTTTATTGAACTGATTTGACGGGCAGGGTCTTGACCGCAGTCGCAGTGCTTGGTGATCGGGTAAGCCAGTGAAGTCAAGGGACAAATGGAATTTGGGGAGGATAGGGACACAGACATGAGCGCGGTGGGGGGGGGGGGTCGGGTCAAGGCTACACAAAAGACAGCGAAAGCAGACCTAGTAAGTCACCATATGGATCAACAACGAGTTTAAGGGGCGAGACACAGGTGTGGCACCTTTCCCTAATGAGCTGGTGTGTTTACGAGGGGGATGTGACATCCATCCATCCATCCATTTTCTGAAACTGCTTGTCCTGTTTACAGCTGCAGGGGGTCGGGAACCTAGGCGGATATTACTAAATAATATTGCACATATATACATATTTTTACATATATATGAAACAAATAGTGTGTGGTTGTGTTTGTGAGTCTATCTTGTGATGGATCTTGCTCTCTGCCTCGTGTTTCCTGGAATACACTCCTGGCCCATCACGACCCTGTTTTTTAACCAACAGTCCTGGAAGATGGATGGAGGGATAATATTTTAAAAAGATCATTTTAAGTGATGATGAAATTACAAATCTTTTGCATTTTCAGGTGGCCTGTTACAATTGAGTTATTTTAAAATGTCGATGATGTCATATGCTGTAGAACAACATTTGAGATGGAGTTCCTCGCCAGTGACGCCGTTTTGCCTGCCAGCCAGGAAATATTTGCATATAGTTACAGAATTATTAAGTGTGATTATATTATGATGAGATCTGCCGCACTTTCCTGGTTCATATATATGTTCTGCAGAATATAGAGCATAACTTCATGGTCTTGAATGGGCCCCCGGTCATAAGTACTCTTGCGATACTTAATGTAAACACAAAAATGGTAGGAAAAATAACAATAAACTCCCAGTACAGTGTTGTTTCCAGAGGGGGTCATCTGTCCCCCGGCCCTGGGTCAAGGGGGGGCCCAAAAGGATCCTTAAACTTTTAAATAATTTGCTGGAATAATTAATCAAAAAATATATTTGTGAAAATGTTATATTGTATTTCGGAATCTCATATAAGCTTGTTATTTTTTATCTTTCAAATTTTTCTTGACATAGTGGTCAAAAACAATTTTAGTTTCCCTCCCTATAATGCAAAAGAATGCTTTGGTCTGTTATGCCATGGTAACGTCAAAAGGGTAACATTTATCCAGCCCCTCCCACCAACAGTCAACTGTCAAAATGGCAAGTCCTCATAAGTCAGGTACTCAGAAGCAGAAGATGATGGCACTGGGACTTCATGGCCAGGTATTTCTCATGGGAATCTAGTGTACCAGTATGGTATACATTTTCCATTGGACAACTTTAAAGCATTAAAATTGGGAATGATAGCATATTTGTAATATGACTGAATTTTGAATTTTGTTAGTAGGGCGGCTACCTTTTCCATGGAGACGAAGTTGCAGATTTACCTTTAATTTAATTGTTTTAAAAGAAATATCATTGGCGTAGCACCTTGGAAATGCATTTGAACGCTAAGTGCCACACCAGTTATTTTCCTCAAATGTGAGAACCACTTAATTTTTTCTTTCCTATTCCTCAATAACAGCGCACAGCATCTTTCAAGGCCAACATAAAACAAATTGGCTCTCCGAGGTGTGTAGACGGCGGCCATTACTGGCCTTACTTGGGGGGGCAGAAAATCGTTGTGGTGAAGCTGGCATTCACCGTTATATCGCCATTAGCAACCAGTATACAAACACATTAAGGGAGCCGCGATGCCGCCCAGGCGGAATCCACCCCGTAGCTGTAAATGCCGCTTTTAATACTCCGTTTTCCCGCAGGAAGTGATGACACCCCAGGCTGTACTGAACCCTCACTTTTGCCATCCGAATGAAACGTTAGCCCTGGCTGCTGACGCCATGCGGTCACTGGGAATCCCGTGGCACTTACCGTATAAAGATTGTGGCTCACACCCCTGTGTACCGCGCCAACCATCCCGGTCTAGCTAGCTAACAGCATCCATTGCCACCCGGTTCGCTCAACCGGCGCGATGTGGCATCTCATTCCCGTTTGTGAAAATCTCTCATGTTATATGTTATGTTTCGTTACGTTATGACTTTATGTTACGTTACGACTCTCCTGGATGCTGGGAAGGTGGCAGAAAGCGGGAACTTTGCAGCATGAATCCAGCAGGAAGTGGCGGCTAAATTAGAATTCCTGCTTACTAATTTTTCGTTTTTTCTCTTTTACAGGATTCCGGACCATAATTATTGCGTGTCAGCACCACTCTCCGCTGCCGGTTCAGATTTTCCTCCGCGACAAACAGAGACATATTGTGAAGCCATTAGCGAAGCCTTGGATGGGTCCGGTCTGGCCTCATCGGGCCGGTGATGTCACCGCGCATGAGCTAAAGGCGGATGCGGCTGAATCGAGTTTCTCAGCTCCACTGCTGATTGATTGAAGGGTAAACAATGTTTTAAATGAATTAAGTAACAATCCCCATTATTATCTCTTGCTCTACTGGTTTTTTCAGGACCTGTTTTCAGATTGTTACATTGTGTCAAATTTAGTCGTATGTCTTCTATTGAGAACACATTTTTCTACCAATAAACAGACAAAAGGGTCTTATGTTAATGAACCACAACTATGTAGAAAACAGTTAAACACTTCTCACAATAGAAAAGAGTTCAATACTCTAAATATTTTCCAGAGATAATATGAAAGCCAAGCCATGTAACTAAACCAGTGGTAACCGAGGTGTGTCATCATTGTGAAAAGCTGACAGCCTTGCAGTTCAGAACATAAATGCTTTCTAATCCCGACAGCACAGTATCAGTATCAGACTGTGTCATACGCTTGGTTCCTGATGGCATATGCGGGGCTGTCCTCCCCCCGGCCTGAAATGCCAGCCTTCTGCAGTCTCTGAAAATACCTTCAAACTGCCTTCAGCCAGCAGGCAAAAATCAAGCTTGCAGTGTACTCCCAGGACACATGGTAATTAGCCTACTGCAAGTGATGCAATAAAGTGCAATTAATCTGGTCAGTGTACAACATAAATATGATAAACACACAGCAACTGAATAAAGGTTGTAATCTAATGGTTGGGAGCTGATGACCCCAGTTAAACAACCGCTGAATTCTTCAGCATTTACTTCAGGTTCGTTTTAAATTGAAATGCGTCAATTAATTTCTGATTGTGGCAAATATAAACAAAGACAACACACCTAACCAAAGTCACCCGTATCTGCGTCGCTGATAATACCCTGTCAACAGGGTAGGACTGGCCATCTGCCATTCCAGGCATTTTCCCGAAGGGCTGATGGCAGTACCGGTCCTAGCCGGTGTGGCGCCCTAGGCGAGCGTCACCGCCAGCGCCCCCCGCTTGAGGCAAAGTTCAATTTGCTGGCAGTTCGGCGCCCCCTCAGAAGTTGGCGCCCTAGGCAATCGCCTATGTCGCGTACAGGATTGACCGGCCCTGTTATTACTACTACTACTTAACAGGCTTTGCTAAGCAGGTAAATTCATGTGGGCTTGTTCTTTTCATATCAAGACACATTAATACCAACTAGTTTTAAGAATAGTGGAATGTTACACTTTTTTTCTTCCTCCGTTTGTGGCGCCCCCTGGATGGATGGCGCCCTTAGCATTCGCCTATATTGCCTATGCCACGGGCCGGCCCTGGCTGATGGGTATGTGGACTGACAAGACCAGTCATGGGGAGCCCCATGGTCGGCCAAGTGATTCATGGGCCACCCCCCCCTCCTTGGGAAATTGTACGGGGGCTGTGCAGACCCCAAAGTCCAGGGCTGATTTTTAATCCCAGTCCAGCCTTGTCTGTAAATAACTAAATTAGTAATTAAAAAAATGTAATACAGTATATCGCTGGAAAAGAATAGAGAGGAAAGGGAAAAAATAAACCCTGATATTTAAATATTGTGTTTGAATTTCTGCAGTACTAACCAAGCTATTTATCATTCTGTTAATAAGGGTCAAGGATTTAAAAAACTATTTTATTTATTCTTACTGATAGGTAGTGCTTATTGATAAATGCAATGTGACCGATAGCGGACAGAGGGAGTGCAGTGAGAGAGGTTTTTACTGTGTGGATTGTAGGTAATCCACGCTTGTAGTCTTTTGCAGCATAAAGATGGGGTGACACTAGGACCTGGGGCTGCACCATTATCATCCCCGGGGGGGGGCAGACAAATGGGCATCGAGGCCAAGCCCCAAACCCCCCAGCTCAGACAGACACAGCTCACATCCTGTCTGAGGTCAGACCCTCCTGGAAGTCGCCTGCCCGAGATAGACGTCGCCCCCTCACAAGTCTGTCGGTGTGTGACGTCTCGTTCCTGCCTCTCTGGTCGAGGGGAACTTGAGAGAGGAGGAAGCATGAGAGGGAGCATGAGAGAGGAAGGATCACCTACGCATGGAAGTCGCTCCCTGTTTTTCTCCCTGAGGAAACATCTGCTTCTCAAAACGCCACTGACAGGTCACTTGTATTATTTAGCTTTACATAAACTGAGTTAAATTAAAAAGGAGCTTTAATACATATAGATTGTCTCGGGTCAACTGTCCATATACAAGGTGAATTGAATTTTATGTGCTACATATGAAATTATTATTTTAAGTGCTCATTAAACATCCCCAGGCAAAGCACTACATGTATTTGTGCTTTGTTGTGTGTCTGTCTGTAGTCCTCATATCTGCTGCTGCATGCATGAGAATTTCCTCCTGGGATCAATAAAGTTAATCTTAATCATAAAGGTGTCACAACTGACTATCCATCTATTCTCCATAACTGTTATCCAGGTGAGGGGGATCACTGGATGAGGATGAAGAACTCATTAAGTTTGTGTCTGTTAAATCCCACTGGCAAAGCGTTCTATCAATCTTCCCATTTCTATTAGCCTCGCAATCCTTGGTCTCCGTAAATGTGGATTTCAGCTGCTTACCACCAGGGGGCAGCCTGGCATAAAGAAATTAATACCGCTGAAAAATGTAAGTTTGACCGAGAACTACTTCACTGAATAATAATACTTAAACTATGACAAAGGAATAAGGGATAGCACCTTTCAGAAATGGCCTTTACTGACTGATATTGGTAGAGGCGTCATTCTTTTGAACCGAATGACTCAGGACAACAGTGCACCTGGTTGGGGAAGACCGTGGTGGCAGGGTTGCCTGTATATGCAACTGGAGTGTAATATGGTGAAGGAGTTAAAGCTGTCAGATTCCAGACTGGAAGGTCTGCACCATCAACAGTGGGTCTATGGCCAGTCATAAGTTAAGCTATAGGCCAGGGTGTCGAACAGAAGAGTGATACTTCATTAATCTCTGAGGGGAAATTCTCTTTTCCCCTATGCGGTGTGAGTCACCCCTCGAGTTAGGGGTTAAAGGCCTTGCCCATGAACATGTCACGATTCTGCCGAGGCCGAGGTTTGAACTGGCGACCTTCTGATCACAGGCACAGAGGCTATGATCCCACAATCTCTGTAGCTCTGGGCACTATGTATCGCTCCATTAAAGCTCCGTGCCTTTATTACACTCAAGGCTGTAAATGTGGAAAGTTGTGGGGCACGGTGCTCTCTGATCAGGACCTGAAAGCAGACAGGCTTTTCTCAGCTGAAGCATGGTACACGAGGTCAATTCAATTCAATTCAATTGTATTTATATAGCGCTTTTAACAACAGTCACTGTCACAAAGCACTTTACATATAAAGGGCCCGCACCCCCCACCAAGCAAGCCTGAGGCGACAGTGGGAAGGAAAAACTCCCTCTAGCAGGAAGAAACCTTGAGAGGAACCTAGACTGGGAAGGGGACCCCATCCGGGGTGCAATATTAAACTCTTACAAGCCGAAATTTAACACACATTTTTTAAAAAGGGTTCTGAATTGTAGGGAAATATTTGTCAACGGGGCTAAATTTCAAGATCACATCTGATTAATAAAAGTGCTTTAATATTGCCTTGATAGCAGCAATCAGAATTTGAAGCATACTAAGCCTTGACAATTCAAAAGTATTTTCCCCAATTTATAAAAGGCACCATTTCAAACTCAAAAAGGAGGGAAGCATCTCTTGCAGGATTTTGTTGATTTGTGTTGATTTTCACACTAACAACAGTGACTTTCCAGAAAGATTGCATTAACGGCAAAGCCTTTGCGTGGCCACGGCTCACTCTATGGAAACAGCCAATGACAGGGGCCCTTGGGTTGCACAGTAACCAATGAATGTTAGCCATTAATAAGGTGTAAAATTAAATATGAATGGACGGCACAGTGAATCAGCTGCGATGGTTTGGGAAGCCTGTGGCAGAACCTTCCGGGCTTGCCCGTCATTGTGTAAACTCTGGAATCAAACAGAACCTGACTGATAAATCTGTTTGGTCAGCGCACATTAGTGAGTGTTAAAATAGCCGCCTCTGCTATGAAACAGGCCCTGTCCTAATAAGCACGGGAACGTTTGCCTTGCCTTCTGAGATCCTCAAAAGACCCTCTATGAGTCATTTTGTTTGCAAAATGCACCTGACCTGGTAGCCTTGCATATTTACCTCAAGCTGAGATATGAGCTGGGTACATTGTACTTTAATGATGTTTTAATGCTGCCTGCTCATAAGGGTGAGTGTCAAGAGAGACAATAGAGACTCACAGCCTCACAGCAGCAGGATCTGTGCTGTGAAATGGGAGCGGCCTACCTCTTTACGCTGGGCAATTTAACCATTTTTGCAACAGTAACCTGTGTCCTTCCAAAAAGTGTCTGCCAGTGTTGATCTGAAACGACACATGTGCTGACCACTGAAGGGCACTGTGTGTGCACTGTCCGTGTCGCTCAGGTATGAAGATGGGCAGGGAGTTTCCGAACCCTAGAGCAGGATCTCATTCAGACATTTAATTAGTTTAACTTATAAGTTTCTCGTTTTCTGAATTATTTGAAGAACAGCATATAGGTACGAAGGCACGATATCATTTTTGACTTATTGTAATGTGACAATATGCAATGACATGTAATATACAGTAGAAAGAACTACGTTAAGAAATGTCTGGACCCTCTTAAGAACAAAACTTAGATAGATGCCTTTTCGATGGCAATTATCTCAGAGGAAATATGAATAAACGTGAGTAATGCTTGTAGAGGATAATCGGCAAGCTATTTGTTACACAACTGGATAATCGGACACAGCACAGGCGTCACATAGGGTGCGTTGATTTGTCACAGTGACAGTGGCTACGGGGGGGCAGGGGGGGGTGGGCGGAGCTTTGGGAGGCGACTCTGCTTATTTTCCCCCCCAAAAAACAGGCAGGCCACAAGAATCAACCAACTGAGGGGGGTAAATGCGGAGGGAGTGGGGTTGGAAGGGAA
>JAODLD010000088.1:3639705-3693049 GCA_026781065.1 Mormyrops boulengeri | reverse complement strand
GGCTCCCCAGGTTGCTATGTGCAGGTTCCCCAGGTTCCTATGTGCAGGTTCCCCTGCTTCCTTGGTGCAGACTCCCCTGGTTTCTTGGTGCAGACTCCCCAGGATCCTATGTGCAGGCTCCCCAGATTCCGAGGTGCAGACTCCCCAGGTTCCTATGTGCAGGCTCCCCAGGTTCCTAGGTGCAGACTCCCCAGGATCCTATGTGCAGGCTCCCCAGGTTCCGAGGTGCAGGCTCACCAGGATCCTATGTGCAGGCTCCCCAGGTTCCTAGGTGCAGGCTCCCCAGGATCCTATGTGCAGGCTCCCCAGGTTCCTATGTGCAGGCTCCTCAGGTTCCTATGTGCAGGCTCCCCAGGTTCCTATGTGCAGGCTCCCCAGGTTCCTATGTGCAGACTCCCCAGGTTCCTAGGTGCAGACTCCCCAGGATCCTATGTGCAAGCTCCCCAGGTTCCAATGTGAAGGCTCCCCAGGTTCCGAGGTGCAGTCTCCCCGGGTTCCTAGGAGCAGGCTCCCCAGCTTCCTAGGTACAGGATCCCTGGGTTCCATCAGCCCTGCCTGGTGTCACCCTCCTTCTCTGCCATCCCCAAATCAGTCCTTTTCTATACATACCTTGATTGCTACATGCATGGGTGTCATGCATCTTATTTTTTAGAGGGGCTGCAGTTTCATATGTAACATGCAATTGCCAAAACTTGAAACATGTTTGCAATCCAATGTCACACAGAATTCATATGAACACTGTAAATACAGGAAAGAATCACTAGCGATGTTAATTAGATGCACTGTCCCTCACAAAAGTGTGTAAAATAGACTAAAAAAATGCACAATCCTAGAACATAAATGTGAGCATTGCTTAAATGGGCTACATATTTTCAAATTTACATTTGGAAAAAAAAATCTTCAAAGTTTTTTAAAAACAGCATGCTCTGTTGCAAGTGAGGTCTACAAGTTAGTGTACTGTCTTAGCTTATGAGTATGCTAAGTCTATTCAAGTGTATTCAAGAGGACATCCAATTAAACAGAAACCAAAACATTAAATGCAACAGTTCTCCATTTTATTTCAAATTACTTTCTAACCAAACTCCTTCTGCCTGGATCATTTTTAAAAAACCTGATGATGGCAGCCGCCAGATTCCAGATTGTGAAATGCTTCTTTTCATCTTTGTGTTGTGCAGAACACCAAGAGAAGCTGCCGGGTTTCTGTTAGTGTAAATGCATCTTAAATGTATGTTTGAGTGACTTTAACTTCCCTTATTTTAGCTCCCTTTTCATCATCGACCCCTGAGGCTTTGGTTTTCGAAATTACAGGGGGTGGAAAAAACAAGAAGTAGCTTAGCATAGCTGTGTCACCGACGCGACAATCCATGCTAGCCCTGACACGGACAATAAACACAATATCGATAACCAGCGTTGGGGAAAAGTGGCTTCGGAACCTGCGCCGGCACCCAGAAAGGTCGAATCTCATGGCCAGCAGACTAGTTATATTGCCATTGGTGCTTTGATAAAATCCAGATAAATAGTGACCCTGTGTTCTGACCCCAAGCTTGCAAGATGCGGAAACCAATTAATTGCTAGGTACTGGTATTTGTACAAATGACAAATAAAATCTTATTATTACTGATGATCCATGAAAATGCCCATGATAAATTCATACATCACACTGACAATGGCTATAGAATGGACATTCTGCTCTCATTGGTCTTCTATAAACTTCGACACGTTCAGAAAAAAAAGACGGCTATCTTGCGGGAGGAAAGGAGTCCAGTCAGCAAGCTGTAGTCCGGTAGCCAACCCAAACATAACGAGTGCAGTATAAACTCCCACTCTACCAAAGTGCTTTTTCAATGTCAATTTTTCTTGCTTCAGTTCAAGTGTTTTGCTCCTCAATAACAGCCCTTAGGGGTTGATGTTTCCATTGTTCAGCTGTCCGGCTCTTTGGGTATCGACCATTTTGGCTAACCTCAGTCAGCTGGAACTGTTAAATATTGACCGAATGGTTTATATAAACTGGAAAAGGTATCAGGGCAACTGAACCGAACTTGTGTCAACATGGGAAGTCGCCACACTTCCAGCCACTTCCCCTGGACGGTCGGGCCTATCCGGCGTACCGTCATCCTCATCCGGAGTTACCCTGTTCCTGGTTTTCGATGTGCATCAAACCCGCATGACTGAACCCAGATGGGTGTCCGTGTCCAGATCAAATGACGTACGGTGCCAAAACGGGAAGCTAAAATTACTTGGATACATCTGACGTGAATTGGATTAATCTCAAGTTCCTCAGCAGTCCTCTAACTGATCACATCCAGCATCTAGGGTGCCAGGTAATGGTATCTTTGGCAGTGCAGGGGGTTGTGGCTTTAAATATGGCCTCAGATTTTTATGAGTGGTTTTTCCTTCCCACATTACAAATAACATGCTGTCAGATAAGTAATAACAAATAATGATGTTTTAATCTTCTCTGGAGTAGGTGGCAAACCCAGCTTAGAGCGATGGTCTGCAGCCCCAAGTGTAGTAGTAAGCATAATGAAATTGAAATATCACCAGGAAGTTTGAAATGAAAACTTCCTAACAAACTTGGGTTCAGGCCAAGTCCTGTCAGAGCTCGGGTAAGGGTATATTATAGGATGAATTTAGACCCAGTAATTCCGGCGCAGCCCTTAAAGTCCTAAGAGGGTCCTTCATCTTCGACTTTTATCGCGCACTTGTGCCACTTGTCATCCCCCCCGGTACGCCATGGCACTGACGGCGACTTTATGAAGAACGTGTGGATCGATTATACGACCCGTTAGGCAGGCTGGCCTCAAACTCTCTGGCGCTTGATGCAGGCTCCACTATTTCCGCGTTCCCACCGACTATCCAAAGATCACAGAGCGGGTGCCCCTGTAAGCCCCGCCCACTGAGCAACCCCACCCACTCTAGGGGCCCCGCCCACAATTCCCAATCTCAGGGTTATGCTGCCATGGTTTCTGGCGGCTGCTGACTGTTCACTTCGAAAACACTCCAGTCCCGAATTAGGAAGCCTGCTAAGCAGAACGGTCCGGAATCTAAAACATATACTTGTTCCAGGATCATAACATCCCAGAGAGTGCCCATCTTTTTATTTTTAAATTCCAGTTTTGGCCCATTTTTTTTGGCCAGCACACATAAATGGACTGTCACCAGGCCCGGGAGAGTAAAGGACACATTTCGTGGTCAGTTTGTTTCTTTAAGGGGCCCGATTGTCATTTTGGGATGGCCTTCATTTGCTTCTGAAAAAAGAGTCACTGTACAATGACAGGGTGGCATTTCCCTCGGGTTTAAGTGGTCGTGACAGGCCTGTTTGAACAAGCTCCTGCAGCGTAGTGACAGCGCTCTGCATGTCGTATGATTGAAGAGGCTGCCTTTTGCGTGGAGTTCAGGGGACTCCGTCTGGCTACGTATGCACAAAGTATTTTGGGACCTCGCTTTAAAAATTCTCCTAAAGGTCATGTAATGAACCAAATATCACCAGGTTTCCAAAAATGTAGAAAAGACCATTCCTGAGCAAAATGAGTTTGTTTTATTTCCATGATAATTTCATACCTATGAGATGCATTGCTGATCCACTCACACATATTTTGACTTAAGGCCTTGATCACAAAGTATATAAAATTATCATATGGCTATAGATGCAGACTGGGAGAAATGAAAGCATTTGAAAGGTAGTTAAACTTCCAGCAGCGTGCAGACGATGAACTTGCTAGCAACCCCCCCTAAGGACTTCTAATGTAATCACTAATCATGTGACTCAGAGTCATATTCTTTTCTATTGCAATCTAGATTCTGTGTGTGGAATCTGCCCTTCACTGGATCTACATTTCACACCACATTTAAAAATTTACTTCAAAGAGAAATCTTCAAAAGGCAAGGACTGATAATATTTCAAATAAAAACGATGCAACGGTGGAAAATGTACAGTAATAGGCATCACATGGTGAGAAGTTTTATTCAAATACTTGGAAATATTTTCCTGTGACACCGCAGCTGTCTGGGCAATAGAGGTGAAAATGGAGGTAATTGAAAATGTTAACAATTGAAAACGTAATTGAAAGCAGAGTTAATTGAAAACGTCGCAATTGAAAAGGTAATTGAAAGCAGAGGTAATTGAAAATGTAAGTGTGAATATAACTAGCAATAAATGTGAGATCTCAAGCAGGATGGTTTAGCTTATTTGAAAAAGTCTGACCTAATGTAAACGAAGGATAGTCTGGATAAACACAAGCAATGGGGCCTCTGGCATAATGTGAATGAGAAACATGGGAGTCATTTGTTCCTATTGGTCCTCAGTCCTTGTGACTCAAGCAGTCAAATTAACATATAAATCTGCCTGTTTGTATAAAGGCTAATTCACAAAAAGACATGAACCACGACGATAACAAGGATGCGCCCCTAGGCATCCTCGTGGTATGTGTAACAGTCAAGGTTATGCAAATGAACTGGGGGGCGAGGTGATGTGCGGCTCAGTCCTTAGAAGGCTGTGGTCAGAAGGTTGCTGGTTCAAATCCCAGGGTCAGTAGAATGATTTCTCTATTGAGCTCCTGAGCATGGCCCCTAACCCCAATAACTCCAGGGACTGTCTGACCCAGTTTTCTCAAAAAAAAAAAAATGTTCACCACTTTGGATAAAATGTGTGTGGCTAAATAAATAAACGAACCATACAAAAGTAGTTTACAATGTCTGCTACCTCCAGGTAAGCACTGGTGGTTGTATCGGCTGATTGCACCTTCTGCTAAGATCTCAAGATCTTCCAAGACTAGGGGACGCTCCATGATGCAAATATGAAGGTTGCAATTCAATGATTCCACTCTCATTTTTCTTTTTCTTCCAGCTTTGCGCACCCAGGAGATGTTGGACAGTCAGCAAACAGAAACCTGGCCTGCGTCTTTGTGTGGCCCACCTGTCGATGCTGTTGTGATTCCCGCTGAATAGGAATTTATTGTTTAATTTAGGAGATGAATAGGTTTCTCCTCCGGTTCTGGCAGTAGTTCCTTCCCAGGTGTTCGGGACTAAAATTGGATCATTCCCAAAGCGGGCCGATCACAGCTGAGCTGATCTGTATCTGTGGCGGCCTGCCGCAGACACAAAAGGGACCATGACTGGATGACATAGCTGAAGATGATGGATGGTCACGTGGAGGTCGTGTCACATGCCTACTCTAGTTTTGAGTGCTCTCTTTTTTACCTTATGAAGAATGTCGATACAGAGAAACATATCAGTAAAACATTCTTCGATGATCTGTAATTACTTTTTGCAAAACAGGCTTGATGACCAGTAATTTACACCTTTTCCCTAGCAATAAGTGCTTCTTTGCAAATAATCTGAAAGTAATCTAGTTAAATCTGTGGGGCTTGATATATGTTCTTAAAAGCCAAAGCTCCTTCAGGTATGATCTTTAAGCCCATTTGATAAAGAAGCATATTAATCCAAAACTAAATGAAAATCAGGAAAGTGAATAGGAAAGGCTGCTATTAAGTTTGATCCACAGAAACTGGTAGAAACAAACAATTGAATTTTATGAGAATACTAGTGGTATACCCACAATTTTCCAATGAAAGATGGACAGGATGAAATATTAGCACTGTGGGCATGACAAACCAAGTCTGCATGTGGAAGCCCATACAGAACCAGTCTTTCTGCAGACACATCACAAGTCTACACAGTTGACAGTGACGCAAGTTAAGCTTGTCAGTGAGAAAAATGATGTCAATGAGAAAGTCAAGGTCCTCATTGATGGACCTACACAAAGGATCTTGCATAAGCATTCATAGCTATCTACAGGTTTTAGTTGACTTTATTTAGTTACCGAGGTGGGTAGTTCAGGTCCAGAAGGTAAAAATCCAGACCAAGATTTTGCATCAACCAACCAGTTGAGTACTTTCTGACTGTGAATCTTTCTGCTCAACTGGTTGGTCGAAACAAAATCTTGGACTGGAGTTTTACTTTCTGGACCCGAACTACCCACCTCTGGTTAGTGAACCTAACAGAGGTAACCGAAGAAGAGTGTACCAGGTGTGAGCCATTAGATAAGTGGGTAAGTATGTTCAACTATGACACTGTTTGTATTGTGGAACATCTTGTCAACAGAGACACTACCAAAGCATACCGTCACACTTGATTGTTATTGTTCAGTTATGGCCAGGCAGGTCAGAATTCCCACTCTGGGGCACAGCTGGCCGACTTCGCGAAGGGTCCCAGCACCCAAGCCAGCATGTGGCTCCAAAACATGTCAGCTACCCGCCATGTGTCACGAAATGCTTCAGTTAGGAGTTGTGGATCAACAAGAGTCCATATCGCACAAGTATGCCCTCGGACATTTTCACGCACGTTCCCTGGCCCGCTGGGTTCTGAGACCAGGTGCACACGCCGATGGAATGTACTGGGTCAGCACAAAGAGATCAGATAAGCTATGAGACTGAAAGAGAATCCAAATGACATAAATCACACTTATCATGGGAATTTTTAAAAGAATGAATTGGAATTGAGCATTAATGAGGTAAAAATTGATTCCTTACTGGTGTGAGGCAGATAAATTAGAAAGACAGACAAAAAAACATGGCTAACTGGTAAGGGCTTAGGCAAAGTCTCATGATTACCTCATTAAAATGTTAGGGTCAGTCACTGGGCACGTGCAAGTAGTTTGGAATTCCTGCTATCCAAAGCATGAAGGACACAGTTCTCCCATCTTATTTTCAGGTGCTCCTAACCAGGGCATGTATTGTGAAAGCAACAGAGAGTTTGGAAAAGGGGGAATGAAGAAACATAAAGAAGTCATAAGCGCCACTTCGAGGGAGTGTTTTCTCATCAGAGGGTGAGTAGCACAGCTGACTGAAGTCTACTGGAGCATGTGATAGAGCTGCAGTATGCTCTCAGGTGCAAGGCCTGCCATCACTGTAACCCGGAGCAGCTGGGGCCTCTGGGAACACACACACACACATGGGCGCGCGCACACGCACACACACACCCGTGTGCACACATACACGCACGAGTGCGTACACACATAGGCACACACACACACGCCCATGCACACACAGGCACACACACACACACGCGTGTACACACACACACACACCCGTGTGCACACACAAGCACACACACACACACACACATGCTTTCACACACATGTCGGGTAAACATATCTGTATGGTGACCGCTCATTCTTTTCTATGGGAAAAATGCTAACGCTAACTATGACAACCTTAACCCCCACCCAGCCCCAACCATAAACATAAGTAACCAAGCAAAATACAAGAGTTTTTGCAGTTTTAGTTCTTTCATTGCAGTCACAGTTTTTTTTTTAATTGGGTTTTCATCACGTTGTGGGCACATTGCGTCCCCATAAGGTAAGGCATACCCGCTCGCACACACACGCACACAGAAAAACGAGTGCTCCACCTTAAAATGGACACCAGATGGTTCACAGAAGTTCATACATTTATGATTTATGCATAGAACCAGCGTATATTATTTCTGAGACTTTACATTACTTGTATTTCATTTCTTTTTTTTGCTATTGAATCATATCCAGTCATATATTCTGCAGTACAGCAGAACATCCATAGGACGACCTTAACTTGCTATACATCTTCGCAGTGTACCTTGAATGGATAGTAACTAAACTATTTAGTCCATCCAGAACAAAACCACAACTTTGATGTGGAGCAATTTAAGGTCACAGTCATTGGTAATGTGTTTTCATCAGACCAGATTTCTATAAGCTTGTTCGTAAATGTGACACTTGTTTGTAGCATAAGCGTATCGGCGAGGTGGGTCTCATGGAGAAACGTCCGACGAACTAATGAATGGAGCAACCTCAGTAGATCAGTAGACTTCCTACGGGGATTTAAACTCGCTGTCACACAGACGCGCTCTCTCTCTTTCTCTACTTCTCTCTCTCTCTCCTTCCCTCCCTCTCTCTCTCTCTCTCTACTTCCCTCTCTCCCTTTCTCTCGCTCGCCCCTGACTGTTAATGGGAGGAGCGCGGTCTCAGTCACTTTATAAGAAGTGCAGATCGTACAAGTAGGAACTTTACACAGAAACTCAGGAGAAACGAAATGATCTGCCCTGGAGTCGCAGCAAAATGCTGGATGGACACCTACTCCTGGGATGGTTATCGTTCACTCTCATAGTCCTCATCAGCTTGCCTGGACCAAGCACTGCTTATTTCGGGTAGGCTCAATTCATCCGCTTTACAGTACCGAGAAACAGTAAGATAAAGCCGCATGTCCAATGAAAGAAGATATATCACATTAACGAACAGAAGAGAATATCGTATTTTCAAAAATGCCGGGTTATAATACTTCACCGTGCCACCGGATGTCATGGTTTCGTAGTTTTTCGCTAGTTATATCATTCATAAATATAAAGTGAAATGCCTGTTTATTGTTGCGACAATAATGAAACATCGGCGACAATAGTAATAATAATAATAATAATAATAATAATAATAATAATAATAGATGTCATGATTATGTAAAATGTGTGTTAAGTTACTCTTGAATAGCGGTTTGTAACACTGCAGGTGCCACAACAGGTTGATCGATAATAGGAGCGTCTGAGCCGGTGGCGAAGAAGCGAAAGGGGCGATAAAAGACTCCCGAGTCCTTCAAGTGTGTTAAACTTTTCTGGACGTACAAACTGATCTCTGCGTCAGGGCTAGACGTCAGAAACAAACAT
This sequence comes from Mormyrops boulengeri, assembly GCA_026781065.1. NCBI lineage: Eukaryota > Metazoa > Chordata > Actinopteri > Osteoglossiformes > Mormyridae > Mormyrops > Mormyrops boulengeri. Next base: position 3,684,358 of record JAODLD010000088.1, on the reverse strand, counting down.
GCAATTAGCCGTTAATGGGGCAAAGTAGCGCATGTTGCCTTTTATTGCCAAAAGTCACCTTAGATAATTTGCTGCGTGGTATTGCTGGATACTGGGTGCCGCACGAAGGTTTACTGTAACTTAAACCGGTTTGTGACCTTTGGGGTGGTTGCTTTGCGAATGGACGCGACCTTCCCCAGGTATATGGACCAAAACCTGAAGGAGCGTCATTATTTTGTCGCTTAATCGGCGTCGTTTTCCGCGATCACTAAGGTCAAAAAAGAAAGATCAGCACTAACAGAGGATTTGCGGCTTGCTGCCTGCTATCTTCACGGCAGCTGGTAATAATAAAACAACGCGGCTCTCTAAAGTGGTGGTCCAGGCGTCTGTTGAGCACACACAGAAAACTTACTATCCAGCATAAACATACGGACACAGATCCTGGCATGGGCTCCGAGCTCCCACTAAGTCTAATAACAGTTTAAACACAAGCCGAAGAATTTGCCTACAATTTGAAGTTTCCTCATTGCTTCTGTGAAACGTGTGCAACTGTATTCCTTAGATTACAGCGATTTGCAGTTTAACAAATTGTATTACATCCTGCAGGTTTTTTCTCCTTAGTTACCTTTGTCCGTTTAACTATTAGGGTAATATATTGTTCAGTTAATAACAAACAGATGGGATCATCCAAAATTGCTCATTAACTAGACAATTGAAAGAAGAGCTAAATATACCCATAATTATGGTTTTTATTCCAGTTTGGTGTAAAACCCTTTAGGTGTCGTCTTTTGACCCGCTTCAGAATAGTCAAGGAAATCTGAGCTGATGGTACTAACTGACTGCCAGGGACCTGTTGGTTATGTCTTGGGCCGGGCGGTTTGTATGGGACTTAAGTCTAATCATGTAGAGACAAGCATCTGACACTGCATTTGACTGATTTGGAAGGTTCCTATTCTGGTATGAGCCAGAATCACATAGTCAGTTTATTATGTGGACAACTGTAGCCCCAGAATGTGAGGGAACTTTCGTAACAACAGGAAAGGCGGTGAGAGATTTGGCATTTGACCATTACTTTTTAAAGAGACACATGGCTGGAAGGAGACAGTAGTGGTGAGAAGCCTTCTATGTACATTCCTACAGAAATATGTGCTGTGAGAGTGTGGTTTCTGCCATATGTTGTCTGTATCACATTAAATTGACTGAATAGATTAATTTTGCATCACTAGTATTGTGTGAATACATTCTGCAGAGCATGAAACACTTCAATATTTCAGAGGTTGGGAAGTTGTGGGTCTGGCTAAGAGCTTTAATCGGAAAAAAGATGAATTGGGATGAAACAATCAGTTATGAGCTTGGACCTCTGAGTGCTCAGGATGTGACTTTTACATTTACAGCTCCTAAAAATGGAACGAGATTCTAAGATCATTGTAACGGAGTAGAGCAGAAGCCATAAGATCAGGCATCTGTCAGCCAAACCTCTACTCTTGTGTCATCATCTCCAGATGTTTAGACTGGCTCTTCACTATTGAAATGTTGTGAATAGTACTTCATATTGAATCTGACATCTTTGAGAAACTGGATCGGCTTAGGCAGAATGAAAATGCCGACTGCGACACGCATTGAAACAAGTTCATCCCAAAACCGTGATTCTCGCCACAGTGCCATGTGATTTCAGTCTCTTCCAGTCGTGCTTGTCTTTATTATGGTGTCAGGTACGTAGGAACAGGTTAGTAGGATCCTTGGGTCAGTCACATGTCCTGTTTGAGACTGAGCTGATTTCCCAGGGTGCACTGGCACTAGTTTACGCACCTGACCAGCCTTCCTCTCAGGAGCTCGCCCTGAACCGTTATGCCGTGGACAGAAGCGGTCACCAGGTATGAAATGAGCAGATGTCTTTCTCAAACAAAAGCCGTCCATGAGTGACAGGCGTCCGAGGGCTACTCTGCCGCCACTCGACTCGGGATAGACGGTAAATGTTGCATACCCAATTTCCCCCGTGCACTGGAGCATGAGTGTTACGTAAACACGGCCCCTGTGGCCCCCGCGCTTCTTGGCAGTAGGTGGGGTGGGATTCACGGTGGAGCTCAGGCAGCCGGCCGTCGGCTCCCCCCGCCCCCCACTCCGATCCGCAAGAATGTCCCGTCTGCGCTCACCGTCCTGTTGTGGCAGGTGCTTACCCCCCCCAATAGCCATCCCCTGAAGCCACTGCCAAACCAAACCAAACGTCTTTGGGGATTCCTTTCCTCTCTGGAGATCCATTAATTCTCAGTCCTTGAACCTGGGGAGTCAGATGGGTTATGCCCTACACAGGCACGCCCAAAATCTCAACTGCTCATCTGTGTTGCGGATGCTGGGTATGCAGCCTTAGAAGTATCTTCGATAACGGACGGAGCGCATTTTTGAAATCGCATTTCCTTTTGCGATGAATGGCAGTAGGTAAGCCGCACCCTTAGGTATGCTGGATGGCTATCACACATTAATGCGTAGAATAAACTAGAGAGTACGGTCACCTCCCGGCCACCTTCCCATCAGGCTGCTTTGAAGTTCTCCGCATAGCTGCATTTCATAATATTGAGTTTCCATGAAGTTTCTCCAGGTGTGTGGGATCGTAGTAGGTGCAAAGAAACGCCTTATTTGAAAATGAAATATGTTTAAACAATATCACAGGAGTCGCAAATGTATCCAATGAAAATGTGAAATAGAATTTGTAAATGTTGTTCGATATTCTTTTAATGATGTTTTATTGCCCCCAGTCTTACCACCAATTTCTCTGAAATATCATTCACAATAATCTGTATGCCAGGTCCGACTAGCACTTAAAGCGTGGTCTTATAATAATACATAGTATATTATTAAAGTAACAATAAATATGTGCTTCAGAATACTGTAAATTGTAGCCATATTCTCAGAAATGTTGCGTTCCTATTACAGGCAGCCTGACCCTAAGTGAAACGATTCACTTTGTCAGCCAGTCTGTGGAGGTTTGCATACTTTCACCCAATGGGATTCCATGTCAACAGGCTGGTGGGACATGCCATAGTTACTTTAAAAATATTTTAATTAGCAGATCCGTATTGTAAAAATTTAAGGTTGAGCAAACGGTACAACAGTCTCCTGTCCCAGGGTCAGCACACGAGTTCAGGATGTCGTGTGTTGTCCGTGCGAGCGAGAGGAGGAACTTCTGCAAAGAGCGGGATTCTGAAAGCACCCAGATGGCATTTTATTTAAAGCGGGTATTACATACGCTGTAATTTTTTATTGTGCCATAATTAACCTAATGAGATGGACAAGCATTTCATAGTGCTATGCCTTTAATTGTCTGAGGCGCTAATTACGCGAGATTTTCGTGACTGGATGCCACTGTATGCGCGGATAAGATGCTGGGTTCCTTTTTCCTTCCTTTGGTGCCATGACTGCATTTAGCGGGCCCCCATCTGTGCGAGCGTGTCGTGTGCGTGTTGGTATCCCTGTGGTCGGAAAAGGGATGCTCTGTAATTGCTACTCATTAAGGATTAGCGAGCCAGTGTCGTCTGGCAGATAGTCGTGTTGAGCCCTCATTATGGGGTCTTAAGGAATGATTACTCTGACGCAAGGCCTGGGGCGAGGCGAGGGTGGGGCCCTCGCTCCACTTTACAGGGTGTACTGTGGCAGAAGTGACTTTGGAGGGGGGAGGAGGCGGTTTGCGAATAGCCACTTCTCCGTAGTCCTTGATGCTCTCGTCGTCCCTAAATCCGCTACCGTTAAGGGCAGAACGGGGTCGATTCTTTCAGCTGAAACGTTTTGGTCTGTACAGTTTAGCCATTTTTTTTTTGGCTGCAGATGGCCCACCACCTAGGCAATACAGCCAGGGCCATGATGCACAGAACGTAACCCCTGACTAGCTGTGACATGTCGTGGAATGCCTGCAATTCACAGAGTGTCCACCAGGGGGAGTGGGCCGCTTTACCACCCAGGCGACTGGTTTTCTGTCAGCACGTCGTAGCTGCTCATGTGTAATTCAAGGAGAGTGGGAAATAAAATGCAAAAGCAGTCCTATCAAAAGGCTCAGAACCTGCTGTATATCAACTAAGAGGTAAAACTGAGCTTCCAGTTACCTTAGTTGTAGCTCTTAATTTGCAGAGGGTGAGAGTTATTTTTTTCTTCTGAATTTTCTTCCAACAAACTGCATGACTGGAGAGGTTCTGTAGGACAACGAAATTACAGCTACATCGTTGAAAGGTGGCACATTGCTGGAAACCATCTACAAATTGCATCAGGGATATTTCTTTTATTGCTATTCATATCCTTAATTCTGTTCGTGATCAATCAATCAACACAAGTGCAGGGAACAAAAAAAAATGTCGGTTACTCTGGGAAGGCGCTGTGATGTGGAATATGCCAAGGCGGTATTTTGCTCTCAGTACATATATGGAAAACCAAAGCGTACAATTAATTCTACAACCCGCCTTGATTTCGAACCTCTCTCAAGGCTTTGATGAATGTAAGCCTCAGATACTTTCAGCCTTAAAACAGGCACCACAGGATTACCATGTACGCTGCATGACAGGTCATTTTTACGTGCAAAAATTAACATGAATTCAGGCTCATAATTTATCAGAACTACTGAATGATTATTTCATTGATGCACTAAACAAGGTAGATAAAATATGGTTAAGGGTCAGTAAGCGTTGTGCAGGATGGGCGACAATTATTTCATTATAGAACTAAACAAGGTAGATGAACAGGGTTAAGGGTCAGTACGCGTGGTGCAGGATGGTTCCCTGTAGGCAGATTCTCTGCCTGTGTGCCCTTTGTTCCAGCGTGAATGCTGGGAATTTCCCATTGCTTCAGCGAGTGACATGGTCAGCCTGCCTGTATTCTTTGACAGCTTGGCTAGCCTCGCACTATTTGATCTACTTGGTCGTTTGGGCGTCGCTGAGTCCCATGATGTAGTAATGTTGGGTAGCTAGTGTTGCATCCTTGTCTGTGGGCAGTGTTTTGAAATGCCAGCCTAATGTGTTGGTTTCCTGGTTACGGTTACAATATACTGCCCCTGGCTTACCCCCTTCCCCGGCCTTGGGCAACTACTGTCATTCAATGGCATTAATGTTCTACTCAACAAATGGACCCTACAAAACCCTGCCTATTTCCACCAAGTTTTGATTTAAAATTTTAATGCCACAGGTTAGCTTTAGGACATAATTTTTTTTAGTATGAAAAATACCCCACATCATAAAATTGGTTGAAAAATTGAGTGTTTTATGGAGCACGGCACTTTCACGTTAACTTTTATGACAAGTTGTCTTAGTCATAATAAGAGTACATCCCATATAGTCAGACCTTAAGATATTTCAAGTCAGTCCAGTCTTCAGAAGTATCATTAGAAGAAGCTTAGCCTGAAATGATGATCTGGTTTAGAGTATTTAGGAAATGGTCTTCTGACAAACCTCAAAATGTACACTAATACCAGGGAGTGGCATGTAACTTAAGTCAATTGCACGGTTTCATTGCAGTTGGGAATGTCTTTAAAATGCATTTGGCTCAGTAACATCCGATGGTTTTTATCGTTCGGGTATCATCCCCTGCCAAGGAGACCACATTTCGGAAATATTGGCTTTTTGTAGAGGAGGTTCCAATCAAACACGGCCAATCGTCTGTGCATGTCATGGATGACTAATTCTCAGATATGAAGGAGAAAAGCTTTGAATGAGAATATAAAGATCGCCATCATAAGCAGAAGAAAGGATGAGGGCAATTTTAAGAGCCGGAAAACAAACATAGTTATAGAACTATTTGTCCTGTACCAAATATATTAATTAGTGGGACTTGCCATGTCTTGAGTTTTCTGTCCCAAACCACAGACTAGTTTCCTCGGCAGTCTTGATGGAAGCTTGTGAAAGAGCTTTAATCACTAAACCAATGGTGGGAAGACATCATTCTTACATCTCTTAACCTCTGTTCAATGCTGGTCAACGCATTAGACGACATCTATGCAGGCCCAAGGGCACCCTCTTCTGAGAGGGTGCCAACACAGAAAGCCCCTTTCACTCTTCATGCTCCTCGACGCCTCTAGAAGAAACCAGCAGGAAGCTTGGATGGGGTGGAAGTGCCAGGGCTGTCCTTAGGAATGTCTTATAGTGTGAAACGACCTAGTTACCTATAGGGCATGGTGGCCCCATGCAATGGAAGGTATGTTTCACAAAAGAACTAAGGCAGTTACTTGGAAAGCATGGTACAAAAATTATACTTCATCTGAAATTTTGTCAAAAAGGGGATTAAGCACTTAACAGCACATCGGGGCTTTCGGCCAAACTCCTATACCCTAGAGAATGGAATCTTAATCAGAGAAACAGGATTCTCCTTCAGCCAAAGCCTGTATGTTTGCTTAATTCACTTGTACATCTCTAACCTGGTAGTGTATGTCCTTCTTAATGCCTGCATCAGGGTACGTGTGAGTTTGCACGCCTGTGTCGCGGAGTATTCCTCTGCTCCTGACAGATGAGGTGCAGAATGAGGTAAGATGAACAACTCGCCCCCCCTCTCCATATCGTAGATGAATGGGCTGTATAGGCATGATAATAGTGGCCTTGCACGACACTGTTAAGACAGCTCCGAGAGGGAGCATAACGAGAAGACATGGCGGCCTGAGGGTTGACGGCCTGACAGAGAGGGACACAAATGACACTCTGTCATGTTACATCTTCAGAAGTCTCCGAGAAATTAGCCCGCGTGTTTCCATTCCGGAGAGCTGTGCTGTATGGCTGCTTCCATTTGACTTCATGCTATAGGCTAATACCAGGTTAGCCCAGAAGAATGAACACAATTCTTTTGGTTGGGAGTTTGATATCTGCATGTGAAATCTGTGAAAGTCAATATCCTTTTATATAGAAAGTTTTCTTCTAATGCTGCTTGTTGACGTCTCACAGGATGTCACGATCGCACCATGTGAACTTTGACCCTGGTCATCTAATGTTCCTGTAGATGGGCAGCTCTTTAGTGGATTATACCTTATGGTCAACGGTAATGGTTATGGTGATGTTTTAGGCCGGCAGCATCAGTGTCAGTGCCCAGGTATTCAGAAGTGGGGGCCTGTTTCTTCACAGCACCAGAGAATGAAAGATGTATCCTCCTTCCCACTTTATCAACCCACAACTTTAGCACGCAGAAGTGATTTAAATGCAGGCTGGAAAGGTACAGATGTCTTACAGCTCGGGTTTTCAGACAAGCGGGAATGATGATGACTGGACGGTAAATTATATGACTGGACTGAGCTTGTTTTCACTTGCTGTCTCACTGATTCTCAGTGCCGGTACTGTGACTTATTATGAATTGTGAGGTACTTTTTTTGTAAAGGGTCATAAAATGAAGTAAAAGAACTCAGGAATAATGACCAGAGAAGCAAAATGTCTTCTGTTGGATTACATTTTTGCATTGTCGCCAGTTTGTGTTCCCGGGATGACTGGTGACACAGAATGAAACTGCAGAGGTCATATGACCACTGACTGATGGGGCCCTTGCGCTAGGCACACGATAGCCCCAGAGAGCCCAGAAATGTTCCACCTCTTATCCGCACTCCAGGCCCATCACTACATTACATTTTATTTATTTAGCAGACACTTTTAACCATTTCTTTGAGGAACCAGGGTCACTCAGTCCCTGAAGAAATCGTGAGTTAGAGGCTTTGCTCACAGACCCACCAGTGAAATTAATTTAAAGTCATTTTTATATAGCGCCGTTCACAACGTTCAGGCCAACGTGCTTGACGTGAGTGTGAATGTCATACATTACTATATCATTTGTACAGAAATCACTCTACCGATGCTGGGATATTAACCGGTAATCTACGGAGCCACACATTGCCACCATCGAAGGATCTGATAGGCATCGTGCATCGATAATGCGGGATTAGTGCACGTGTTCCTGTTCACGTGCTTCCCCAAGCCTCTGGGGACTTGAATCGGGGAAGACAGCCCTCTAGGGATAACTGAATCTGTAATGATGATGCCCTTGGTCACATCCTGTACGGATCCCCTGTAGCCGTTTACCCCATGGAAATTCGGTGCAAATGAGTTTCCCCCAAAGCTGTCTGTGTGTCACTTCCTTGTCATTCTCCCCCGGGAGAGATTGTGTTGCTCATTTGTGGGATTTGTATTTGGTGGGGAGGGGGCTGAGAACAATTTGAACTCAGCACAGATGATTCCAGATTATGTAAAGCAGCGCTAGTGATGTGAGAGGAATGGTGAGGCATTGAGCTAATGGGCAAGCAGTTACCAAAAAGTGTTGACTGTAGGGCCACCATGAGTTTCACAGTAAGTAACATTGTGAGAGCTCACAGGGGGTACAATGCAGCTGGCCTGAAATTAACCTCATTAGACATCAGGCATGAGATGGTCTGTGACTACTGCAAATGAAACTGCATCTGACTGGATCATGATCTAAAGGAGAACGTTGGGTTCTTAAGCTTGGTGCACTGGAGCAAAACGAACAGCAAGAACTTTATAGTGCTGGCGTTCCCATCCCTAATGAGGAAGGGAAAAAGAGCAGACGATCTCCACGGAGTAGGCTAGAGTTTGCCTAGAAAATAGTGACACACCAGACTTGATCTCAACAGAGCAGTCTAGAGTTCGCTTAGGAAATATGTTTTTTTTCCCTCTGTAGAACATTTCAAGCTTATGAGGGAAACACCTAAACATCTTGACTCTGATGACATTTTGAATTCAACTGGCGTCTGTCTGTTTTTTTTTTTAGTTGTATCACTTCTCAGGGCAACTCTGCTTCTTATACGTGGAGGTCACCTATCATGGCACATTCCAAGATAAAAGGCCATTTTAATAATGGAAATATATTTCTGTCTTTTATGGACATGTTATGTCACCCTGTCTGTACAACACTGCATTCTACCGCTAACCCTACATATCTCTGTTGTCTGAGATTTCACGTTTTCTATTACAGTGGTTTTGGTCACTTTTTTCATTCTAGTTCAGTTTTTAACCAAGTACTCATGGATTCGTAATATTTTTTGTATTACTAATTTAGAGTAATGCATCTGGTTATAGCATTAAGGGAAGTTAGGCTTGAAGTATTATATTTATCTGCAACCATAGCTTAAAATGAAACATAGCTATAAATATATTTAGGAGATGCAACTGACCAGTTATCAGTACTTGTTGAAAAGCGAGAATTTCGAGGATAAGGATTTCTGAATAGCTATAGACAAGTAGAAAAATGCACACAACCATTTATTTTGGTCATAGGAAATTTAGAAATACATTTTGTCTTTGAATCTCGTAAAGGTAGACCACCCTATTTTGTTGAGGTAGTAAGTTTACATTTTCAGGTTTTGGACTGGAGTGGTCAGGACATGTTTTTAACAGTGAGCCTGGTTTTCTGGTTTTGTTGGATGGTTTGTTAGGCTTGGACATGAGACCTCAGTCGACACCCTTCTCGGTTTCGGCGCTTGGACACAATGTAGTATCACACGGTCTTCGAAGGCACAGTTTCATAATCTGTTCCATACTTTTAGGCGATTGAAAAAAGTTTTATCGCCTCCTGTTATCACAGCTTTCGAGGTGACGTGAAACAGATGGCCCATTTTCAGTTCTGGTTCGGAGCCCACAGGCCTGAAGCTACAATGAAGATACAACCTGCAGGATTTCTAGAGACAAACACTGTTATTTGAAATTAATCACTTCTGCCAGAGTGGACTCTCTTGCTTCAGGCTTTCAGGATTTATGGGTTCAGTTCTGGTCGCAGGCCTTATTTCTGTGGTTTTCATCCATGCAAGTCCTGTCCAATGACAGGAATTTCATGTGCATTGGGATTTGGAAAGTATGTGTGCATGTAAGGGCCTTTCAGTGGAGTCAGCTTTTGGGTTAATGTAATTCAAAGTGGGCTAGCATCTACTGAAAATGGTTAGAGGGATGTCCTGTCCAGGGTGTTCCCCTGATTTGTGCCCTGTGCAGCCTGGAATAGGTTCCAGGTCCTCTTGGTGGTCCTGACCAGGATAAGTGCTTAGAAGATGGATAGATGGAGAGTCCAGTAAGCTGTTTTTTATATGTAAATGCACAAGGGTCTGGCAACGATGTGGGACTGAGGCTGTTTTTCGTGTGTCATGGGGAGCCCTACTGGGTTAGTCTGAGTATTGGTAATAATCTTGAAAAATAAACATGCAAACTCTCAGTCGTGGCCTCCGTCCAGGAGCACAGTCACGTAAACAAACTCTTGAGCTATAACAATGGCTTTATTGGGTCATTGTGGTAAGGCGGGGGGGGGGGGTTATGGGTAGTCGATCCTCCGCTCACTTTTGGGTCCCAAGCCTGAACATCTGGAGCATTTGGTTTTAGCTAAGGCTAAAATAAATGGGCAGGCATAACAACCGGAATGAAAAGCCTTGAATGGCAGCTGCCACTGGAGGAGGGGATGCTGCTCAAAGTGCTGCTTTACTCATTGGAAAGCTGTTAAATTTTACAAGTTTTAAGACACCTGCCAGAATAACCATCAACAACAACGTAAAAGCAACACGTTTCGAATTACTGTTGAACACCAACTTCTTTATTTACTAGGGTATTACCAATACCCTACAGCTAGCAGCTAAAAGTAAGAAACCCTCGAAAGCCTTTGTGGTTCTCAGCAGTATCTGAAGCTGTGCTGCTATTTTTTGGTGTCGATTTGCTGAGAAAAAACAGGGGTGTGTGCCGGCGCAGGGACCAATTATGATGACCCCACTTGGAGGTGTCAGTTTCCTGCGCTGGCTCGATGCCGGGCTCCGGAGGCACGGGACTGTGCTCTCGGGCCACCTAGACAGCTGCGCTCACCACCATGCCAGGTCACGTGACAGGAGGGGAGAGACGTAGTCTCTGGCAGCCCCTCCGTCCTGCCTGAGGTGGGCGCCGGGCACGGCCGGGGGCCTCAGGGAGTTGCCGAGACCGCAAAGAAAGGGCAAGGGGCCCGCAGCGGGCAGGAGACACCTGCAGCAGGGCGCTTTCCAGCCCGCGGCCCTGCGAGGGTTGAGCCATGCAAGCTCTAGCTGCAAAGCCAAGACCCCCTGTCTCGTCTTTCAGCTGTTTCATAACCCCTTCATACCTTTTAACCACTTTATCATATACAAATGGACTGGGTCACTGTTCATTTTTATCATGATCATTTGACAATTGCTCCAAGGTCTCAGGCTGACGTTTAAGAATGACTACCGTAGACTGGGGTTGAAAAATAGTAGTAAAAAAATCCTGCTTTGCGCAGACTATTCAAAATTTACCGACTTCCAACAAATTTTAAGCAACAGTTAGGTCGGTTCTTTTCTGGCACGGTCCAGACCTTAGTGAGGTTATGTTCCTGTGCCTTCATCCTAGGCCAAAGCAATTCTTTAATTTCCTCCAATGGCAAGCATTGGAGGTTAGTCACCCATGTAGCTGGAAGTCCAAAGGGAACGCCTGGCTGAGGTAGGAACCTTAAGTTTAGTGTCATTGTTGTCATCAGGGCCTCTAAAGGTAGGGACGGGGCCTCAGGAATAGGCCAGAGCCTGTTACTGGACCACAGATGGGAAGAAAAGTTGGTTATTTTAGTTGCATACTAGTGTATATTGTTACCTTGCTGTTGCTTAAGCTAAAATGGCTGTTTATTAGCGGATCTAGCTAGGGTTTTGCCAGGGTCACTCCATTACATCTGCTCTTTATTAGCCCCCCTTTCTCTTTGTCGCTCTGGGTCATTCACACCCCAGTCTTTTAGTCAGCACCATGTGGGAAGATGCATGCACGGCCCGTTCTCCTGTTTTCCGCCTTGTTTTTCTTTTTCATTATAATTCCTCAGTAAAACTATGTCTTTGGCCGTGGGGCCGTGACTCACACAGAAGCTGGCTCTACTTCTGAGTTCTTTTTTCCTTGTCAGAAAATAATTTTTCATTAATGAGAAGGGCCACTCTGATCTTGGCAAGGATAGATGTAATTGCCAGTATCCATGTTGTCACCGGCAATTTGGGGCAAGGAAACTAAATACAGCATGTCAAATACGAGCAGGAGTTAGCGAGACCGGTTCAGGATCCTTCATTTGTTGAAGGCCAAGAGGACATGAACATCGGCTAAGTTAATTTTCTCTCTGGTTCTTCTACCTACTGCCGTGTTGTGCCTACTGTACTCTGTGCCTGAGGTCAAGAGAATTTTCAAGGGTTTCAAGGGTTTTGGCGCAAATGAGTTCCCTGAATTTTCGTTGCATGTTTTTATGATTAACGTTAATGTTTTTGATTCAGTGCCTGACTCGTGTTCTTTTTTGAGAAGGAGGCAGTCAAAGCACAACGAGGCTCTGGATGGGAGTTGACATAGACAGAGAACTTCAGGAACCACATAATGAGTTTTCATCCGCATAAACTAGCCATATATTTTTAGTTTTATAGACAATGGTGATTTTATTGGACAAGATTCTCAGTTACAGATGGCACACAACAAGTTCCTCCTGGTTCTTGAATTAGCCTGTTTCCCCTACAGTGTTAGCTTGTGTTGATATTGGTGTTGCATGTGAGTCTACATCTGTTATGATTTGATTTATGTCTGATTTTCAAGTTCAAGTAATATCACAGCATACCTTAAGGTTCTGGGGTCAAATTTGAGGCTGGAAGCCCACCTACCCACACAGGAAGTGGTAAGTGGGTCAAGACATTCCAGACAGCACACTGCTCCAAGGCTAGCAGTTCGGCTTGCCCATTCTCTCATAGGTAATACAGCTGCAGTCCCATGAGTACTAGCAGGCTTGCAGTGATCTGTGAGGTGGGGGCAGGGTGGGGTTCTGCGGTTTAGAATCACTGTTTTTCTTTCTCAGCTCATGCTATGGAAGGGTGGGGGGAGTCTAGCCACATTTGTGGAGCTGCTGCAGTGAGAAAGGGGGGTATTGGGTACATCAAGCACAGCTCTGGACGAGTCTAATAGTAGCCATGGAAGGCGGCTGCAGGGATAGACGCTCGCCGGCCCGGTCTGTTTAATCGCTGTCCTGTGTGAAACCAAAGCATGCTGCTCCTTCCACTCCTGAGCCTAATTCTGGGCCGAAGCTTCTTCATGAACTTTCAAAGTACCCCATAAGTTTGCGGTTAAGGAACTTCATAATAATGTCAGCATATAGCATAGCCCAATTGCATGGTTGGTAAGAACAATGGCTATGTTTGTTCTTGCTGGTCTTTGGGTGGTAGCTAGTTCAGGATAGGGAACTCAATTGTGCCTCTGTTCCCCCCCTCCCTTACCCCCCATCCTCTTTAACAGTAGAGCACAAGAGTGTTTGGCTCACCTCATAATATCACTGTCAATCACAGCTAATCCCGCTCCATACAGCTGCTGAGAGGACCGAGTGGGTCAAGGCGTACATGGGGAGACACCGCTGTTCTTGGATGCATAGGCTTCAGGCGCCGCTCTTGAGTGACACAAGGAATTAGGACTCAGGGGCTAAATGTAGACTTTCTCTGTAGTTTATGTATGTGACATTTCATTTGTGTCCAGTCCCTAGACTTGTCACCTGAGCATTACTAGCCATAATCAACTGTTGGGGCACGGCGTCACCAGGCCCGGCATCACAGGGGGGTGGGGGAGCAACTAGAGAAGTTGTCATGGGCCTAGGCCCTGGGGGGGGGGGCCAGAAGGAGAAAAGGGTTCAAGTGGGATTGGTTGCACATCATGGGGGCCTGCTTAAAGTTTTTTTGTCCCGAGGCCCCGGAATATTGCGTAGCGGAGCTGGGCGTCACAACTGTCATTTTGCGGCATAAAAATCTTACTGCAAAACTTTGTCTTCTGATGTTCACTTCGCATATCTTATAGGTGCAGCATCGCTGAATGGGTAAGGGTAAGTTAATACCGAAAACAGATACTTTGCAACAGTATTTTAACAATATCGCAAATGTAAATATTTTGGCTCCTTGGGAGTCTGACCTGGCATTCCCGCACAATGTTGGTCAGAGCTCAGTTGGGACGTTAGTTGAGAGGATCAGAATTTCGGTTGAGATGAGCAGCTGAATCAGCAGTGGTCACTGACTCTCAGACTTACACTGCAGGCCTGGCTTACGAACACCTAGGCAACAGGGATCATACATATAAATAAACAATTGCGTCTCACCGAACATTAATTTTGAGGCCGCTCAAGACAAGATGAATTGGTTTTCCTTCGCACCTGCTATGGAAATAAAAACAGTGATAACAAACTCACGCATGAGAGCGTGTGCATGTATACATAAAATACAAAAGCAAGCTTCGAGACCGCCATTACATGTTGACATTCTCCTTAAGCTACACAACAAGTTAGACTCTCTTGTGCATTACACAGCAGATAAAAGACAGGTAGGACTCAAGATCGGTCATTTGCCACAGCGTTAAATCGCACTGGGAGCTGAGGGCTTTAAAAAATGCACCTGGTGAGAGCAAAGCTATACAAACAGCTGTGAGAATATCGCCTCACTTAAAGACATTATGGGGACTTAATAATATCTGGCACCTGTTTGTATCATGTTCCACGCATGCCACTGTGCCAACTAAACAAAACAAAAAAAATCTGGCAAAACAGATTAGGAAAAATAATAACATGCATGCAGAATGAAAGGTTCCTTCTCAACGATCGTTTCAGAGCTGTTGGCATTGGAGGGTTTTCTTGCTGTGGCCTGTGTGTGCTTGAGTATTTGCACACGGCAAAAGAAATTAACTAGAAAAGAAAAAACAAAAGGCGTAATGAATATCGGAAGCACGTATCGAAGACGTGGAAGAATGTGTCTCGAAGCACTGTATCGAAATCGGGATGTTACTGCAACTAGTAAATGCTCTATGGCTTACAGGTAGGAGCTAATAATATGGATTTATTAGTATGCTAGACAGTCGTCAATCGTTGTGGTGAGGCTGGTGCGCTAGCCAGGCTCCTGCAGTTGATGCGATATTGGAGGAGGCCAGTTCAAGGTCTCCCTCCAGCCTCTTCCCCAGTAAGAGCTCAGTTGCTCTTGACATGTGGTTTTGTGCTCTGAGCTGTTGTATTGAGCCCGTCAGCTGTTAGACTATATTTGCCTTGGCATTTCAGATGCTGGAGTATGACACCATTGTATGTAATGGCCATTTTGCTGTTGGGGATAATCCCACATTTTGATTGACTCAAGGGCAGCTATGCCGTAGTGTATTGAACCCCACGCTGCCGGGGCACTTGTGCAATCGTCGCCTTCCTAGACTTGCTGACTGTCCATTATCTCATCTTGTCCAGCTCCATTTCGTTTCAGTTTTCTCCTCTAAAAATAACCGCCTACACCACCGAGCATCCACTTCACCTTCTATGATGACACCAGGGGCCTTAATGCGAGCAATGCCATCATTGTTACTTACATGAATAAATGTGTCACTAACCGACACATGCTGCCATATTTCCAGACATGTTAGATATATTTAATGGTTTGCTGAAGTTAATCACTTGTTCCTCTCAACATACTGTCAAAATTATTACCCCCATTAAAGACAAAAAAAAGCAACTGGGAGGATGATACACAGCCCGCTGCTAGCTTTCCACGTCGATGCGCTCGTTTCAAGGATCAAGGATTTTATTTGTCACTGTGCAAGTGATTTACACAAGTACAATGAAATTTTGTATCTGCATCTGTAATGACATAACATATAGGTTATACATAAAGTACATATGTAACAACCCAGGACGAGGAGAGAGGTAAGGAGCTCACACTGATTACAGCGCGTTGCCAATCCACCACACGACGAACCACCTCAGGGATGAGATCCTGAGTGCAGCCGTGTGGCGGGTGACACCTCAGCACCACAACAGTGCTGCCAGTCCTGCCACCAACCCCCAAATTTTCCCTGTAAGTTGGAGAATCTGTGGGAATTCAGTAATATTAAACATCTACCTTAACGTTTTTAGCAGACATTTTTGTCCACAGCAACATACAAGTCAGGCAAATAGTATACTGCAAATATATGTGCTGTCAAGGACCAGTGAATGCCCAGGAACACGTGTAAGCAGTATTGGATAACTTCTAAAAAGACAAGAGCCTAATAATGACCAGAGGTATAACAAGAACATTCAGGGAACGTAAGGAGGCATGAGGCTATTAGAGGAATTCATTAACAAGCCTTCATTAAGAAAATTGCACGTTCCTTAGCGAAACTATCATTGTTAAAATGAGCTGTTTTGAAAAATCATCAGTCAACAGGTGGACGTGGGCAAAAGGTTTCAAAAAGATTCTTCGATATAGCTTATAGATATCCATGAAAATACACTGGGGGAGGGCTTTTGGGTAGGAATGTGGTTATAACTACTAAAAATTTCAACTGTAAAAACACAGAACACAAAGCATTGGCTAAGCACACAAGGAGAGGTGCGCATGACGAGTGACGACAAGCACTGGCATTAACGTGTAAAACGGCATGACGGTAAACACGATATGGAGCTCCCCTGCTCTCTTTCTTCATCTCTTTCCCTGCACATTTTTACACACAGCTGGAGGTTTCGCTGGATTTTTTTTTCTGCCTAATAATCACCGAACAATCGCCCCCCCCCCATCCTGTTCCCGAGGTCTCACTTGTGATATTAGCTTTGCACTGATTTTAAATGCTAACGACAGCTTGGCAGCACACCAGCCTGGTTTATTCGAACCATTTATGTTTCTCATCCCTACACCCACTCATTTGACCTCTCACCATACTCTGCCATGGTTGGTTTCAACATTCGGGTTGTAAACACAGTGACTCAGCACACTTACTTTTGTAAATATGTTTTATGGCTAAGCATGCGACCCATTGCTTTAACGGGCCGCGTAACAGAACCCCTGCCGTCCTCTCGAACAGCCAGACACCCACACGCGCTAACTCCCAACAGAGTCTGACGGCTGTCACTCCAACAGGGCGGGCGGATGGACTTGTGTCGCCAACGGAGGGAAGTGTAATTGCTTAATGAACGTGGCATAATTGCTGCCACGTGTTCTCTGGGCTGAACCACACTCCATCAATTAAAAGGCTACTTCACTTGCGGCAGGTAAATATGAGCTGTAGGCACAGATCCAGGATTCAGAAAAAACCCAGCAAACTCCTGGCCTTGGCTATTTGGTGCAATTTGGATGTCGAAACAGTGAGAGGAAGTGCTTGGTTGAACCTCAAAGACAAGAGCAGAATATTATAGAGACAGATTAAGTGAGTGGTACTGGAAATCATAACATGAATGGCTGTCATTTAGGGTAAAAAATGTTGTGCAAATAAGTGGTCTCAGACATAAGAAGGCCTATACAAAAACCTAGCCATATTTAGGATTGTATGTTTGGCGCATTTTTGTAAGACTTCCAACTAGGGTTGCCACCCGTCCCTTATAATATATGACTGTCCCATATTGCAGAAACTGCTGAGTCCCTATTTCGGACCCCTTTCTGTAGGTGGTAAGACAATTTATACTGATATTCACAGGATGTAGTACTAATGGTTTGGACGCAAAGATGCTCTATTATATAGTCAGCCTGTTTAGTCCCGTGAAACTTTCCCATTGGCTGTGACACTTCGATTGCTTTCCGTGTTCTGCGGAGGAGAGCTTGGATGAATTAAAAAACGATAGCCTAAACTTTTGGTTTATATTAGGCTTCCCGATCCCAAATGCCATTTCTGACGAGTCTCGCATAAACGCACAATAAAGTCCAGACTTTCCTCACCGTGGTCCAGGAATTCTGTTCAAATAACATGTCTAAGAACAGCAGATGTCTGCATTTGCTTCAAAAGCCCTGTGATTACTTGGCCAGGCCAGCTGCAAACTGGCATGTGTGTTGCGAAGCCTTGTCCTGCGCTTTCTAGAGTAACAATTAAGAGTCTCTCCATCCTCAAGGCTCTCCCTGTATTTTAAGTGACAGAAATACTGGAATTCCCCCTCCCCTCCGGACAAGAAATACACTCGCTACAAAGTAACATCTTAAGTGACTGTGATCTATGTAAATATATTTAGAAATTTTAATGAGAGGATTCTTTCATTTAGATTTGGATCTTATACAGAAATATTGATAAACTTGTCTGACTGTGATTATAAGTCTCTTCTTTTGGCAAAGGTTGGATGCTAAGATCCTGGATGCTAAGGCTAATAACATTTTATTCACCTCCTTTCCGAGGACCTCAAGATGGGCATTAATCAATGTTCTTCGGTACCTTCTTCCAGCAGGCGAGTCTCGTGCTTGTGGTGACCCCTTCAGTAATTCAGTTTGAGTTATTTAACCTGCCCAAGTACTTAAACAAGTACTTGTTGCTGTATTCAATTTTTGGCTTAGGGAATCACACACACACACAAACACACACACACACACACACACACACACACACAGAGAGAGATTAGGTATCTATATGTCTTTGAGGATACTCTCCATTCATTTCTATGGGCATAATGCTAATCCTAACTTTGACAACCTTAACCCCTACCCAACCCTAACCTTAACCATAAGTAACCAAACTAAATACAAGACTTTTAGCATTTTCAGTTTTTTGATTGCATTCGCTGATTTTTACAAAATTGGGTTTCCCCTTGTGGGAACTGAAAATATGGTCTCCACAAGGTCAAAATAATTGTGGGGACATTTGGTCCCCACAGTGTCATATATACTTAACCCACACACACAGACACACAGACACACACACAAAATGCTGATGACTCAACATGAAAAAGGGGTCGAAGAAACATTTCTCCTGTGTTTGATGTCACAAAAAACGAAAGAACTGTGCAGACACGGAACATTCTATAGATGCTTTAAGGCCCGTGTGCTGTACATAGGAATTGATTCAAAGCAGTGCAAATGAGAAGCAGTTGGTGTGCTGGTCCATTGAAATAATCAAGCAATGCCTGTGGAAACAATGTGTGGTATGAAGTAGGCTGGGTGGACAGGGGCCTGTGTGTACCTGCATGAGAGGCAGTACAGAGGTTGTGTTTCAGTCAGCTGGAAGCAAACCATTCACATGATCACATGACCCTTCAAGGTCACTCCAGATATTTAAAGGGATAGAGTAGTTGAGGAGAATATTAAGAAAGGAAAGGTGTCCAAATCAGTGGCGTGGGGGTTTCTGATCAGCAAATTCTACGGGGATTCCCATAAAATACTTCTCTAAACTGCTCCTTTAAGAAAAAGTCTTAGAATCACTTTTTGTGTTGCTCATTTTTATTATCCAGGTAAAAAATAAAAATTTCCAATATGTAAGGAACAATACTTTGTACTCAAAATGCAGAAGTAGAAACTGGGACAAAAGCTTAGCAGTGGGGCACCAGAGAATAGATTGCATGAGTCCTATGTTGGTTTCCCACAAATAGACCCCCCCCCCAGGGCACCGCTGGTCATGTGTCAATCATCCTGGAAAGGTCTTATTCATTGGCTAAAATCTGTGAGAAACTATACGTAGTAACCTAAGTCCTAAGAATTTGGAAAGTCCTTAAAGTCATTTGCAGGATGCCTGTTGGCTAGATGTTTAATTGTAATGACTAAAAGTGAACTCATAAATTTTAAATGTAATAAATAATGTGTTATAAATATAAATGACAGTGTAGACAGGGTAACCTTATAAGGTCTGAAGAAACCTAAGGATACACGATGTGCACGTTCACTATTCGGCATTACCAAGAAAACAGCCGTGTTGTCAGCGAGTTCAACCTCATCATGTCAAACATTAATATCAGGAGAGGCGTAGGACTGGTGGAACATCTCAAATGTTTGGATATTGAGGTAAGGTAATCAGACATGCCTGAATGTGTCACGTTTCAGTTTAAAGAGTTTGTTGTTTGAAGTAGTATCTTTAACTTATAATTGCAAGCGTACTAATGATTAATATTTGCATCCAAATGGTGGGAGATTTGCATAACGAAATAGCTGTTACCTCAAGCCCCCAGGCTTGACGCTTGCTGCATCCAGGTCTGATTCTTTCAGCCCCATTAAAGATGTTAAAGGTCCTCAGATCCAAACCGTTCTTAGTTGCAGGCTAAAAATATTCAGTTGTGTATAGGTCAGTCTGAGCAGGCCAGGGATTAGGGTGGTGACTCGTCTGTGGTTTGGCTCCGGTGCCACAATGTCCTTTTTGTTCCGGGGAGACGGAAGTCACGCATACTCTCGTTAGGGGTGACATTTTCTGCTGGGCTAGTTTCGGACAACCGGGGGGCGGGGGGGGGAGGGGGGAGCACTGTGGGAAGCAGCCATTCATTCAGTGATGCTTCTGAGAAGGTGATTCCTCGTTTCAAATGACTAATGAAGAGTAACATGTAAGCCAGGAACCTGATGACTCACTGTTGGGGGACTAGACAAAAGCATGTACAAATCTATTTTCAACACACACACCAGATTACCTGTCACGCTGGTGGGAAATCTTGGAATAGCATGTGAAAGTAGAGCAATCCTTCACCAATCCAATTCCCGGATACCTCAACGGATTAGATGGCACCGTTTGGTTTAGTGCTGTTATTTTAGCTTTGGTTTTCCATTGTTATCTGAATTAAGGGCCTGTATTCACATGCAGGAACATGGATGGATTCCCGTGTGTGTTTGCATATGAGGGCACTTGACCTCACTGAAACCGACATAATCCCTCAAGCAGTGGACTGGAGGCTGGCTGATCCACCATTGAGCCAGGCGCTTTACTGCAGGCTGTTTTGGTACGGGAACAGCTGTGAGCCTGACTGATGGATCGATATTAAACAGCATGTGCTTAGCTGCCCTCGATTAGGCCGGGCAAACGGATAATCCGGAGGCATGTGATAATGCATTGACACCATCGCATTCCAGGTCATCACTGTAGTGACTGACACCAAATAAACACAGGCGGGCCCAGTATTAAACTATCCCAGCTACTTATTGTCTTGCACTGCAGAGACAATAGCCTACACTGATGGCGAAAAACAGCAACGCTAATATTAGTCTGGCAATTCGCATCACAGACCTCTTCAGAACAGGAAGCATGTACCTACTATTCAGTTTGTAGCTTCTGTCAGGTGGTTGGTGCAAGGTTACTTCCCAGCCTCGGAGAGCATTTAAAAGCCTTTTTTACAGCTGGCTCTAATTTGGGTGCCAGATGTGTGACTGAGCTTAATCAATCACACTCAGTACTTATTGTCTTAAGGGCTTTAAAAGAACAAAAGATTAAATAAACCTATTTAACTCCGTACAAGCCCAGGAACACATAGAGTAAATCTTTCTAATGAGAAATAATTTTCTTATTGTAATTTTTAATTGACGCGGCATTAGGTTAGCTCACCAATGAAATTACCATCAAGACAAAGTAAGGAAAGTGTTGAGCAATGGAGCAGGAGAGACGGTCATCGCTCATCCTGCCAGTTTCCTCAAAGGCGCACTGCCAGAAGAAGGTATGATGGCTGAGCGCTGCTTTGGTGCAGGGATGTCCAAGTCAGTGGTTTAGTGACAGATCAGATAGATACATAGGTAGGTAAATAGGTAGGTAGGTGGGCAGGTAGATACATCTACCTTCTCAAGCATGGGGGACGGTTCCTTCACCCGACACAGCCCGTTTGGCAAGCGGAACGGTCGTCAAGACGCAGCTTGCTGGCTTTTCGCTGGGAAATTCAGTGGCGAGTTTTCAAACGAGCGCAGAAAGGCAAACAAGAATTTAAGAGCGCAGGGTTTCTGAATCTCTAACCTGAAGGCAAAATTCCTAAAAAAGGCAGGTCACATCTGTTATTTTAAACTTCTTTAGATTCCCTCTACCCTACATGACAGTACAAACAGATGACATAGTAAATAACAGGATCTCAGCATCTCGCTGATGCAAACACCTGATACACGGCACAAGCATAATATCACGATATGATATTTTATGTGACAGGCTTTGTTACATGAGTCTTTTATGTACTTTATTTTCGATTCAGTGTTTCTCCAATTGAATAATAATTCATATTATTCATAGTGAAATCAAGTTACATTTGGAAAGCAAAGTTACAAAATTCACTCCATTTCTTGTTGGTATTTAGATGACACTGCTAGTTACCTAAAGTCAGGCTTCCGTTGCATGTGTCACATATGGAAACCAAATCTCACTCAGTCCTCATGTAATGCAACATAGACCTTTCATTAAATTCCCTAAACCCACTAAATCCACAGAAATCTTCCCGAAAACAGACCCTGTAGACCGAAGTGTGTTTTGGAAATTTGTCCTTCAATTAAAACTTGGGTACTGTGAAATAAAGACATATTAAAGGTTTATTTATGCATTTATTTATATATATTTATTTCGCCTTTATTGAGCCAGCTGAGTTCATGGAGAGTACATTCTTATTTAAGATGAAACAAACGTCCCATGAACCTTAAAACACGGAAGCGTCTAACCATAGCAGCTGGCACACAGCATACCGTAATAAAAGGATCCTGTTTAGTGATTATGTGTAGATACATTGTTTGCTATGTTTAGTTGTCAAACCTGTCATTTTCCTGTAGTCTGTGAGCTTTGAAAACGGTTTGTTAGATCTATGTGAATGCAGTAATCATGCTTTTGTTCTGAGATTGAATGTACAACTGTCAGTTATCTTGAAAGCTTCTGTCAGGCCTTTGATGTAACACAAGTAGTCACACCCCGCTGTCTGATAACTTAGGCACAACTATTAAACAGAAATATACAAAACCTTCCTTATCTTGTGTGCTAAAATGCTTTTATTAAAAGTAGACAAATTGCTTATCTGTTGAAAAAACATTATGTATTATTTCTAACTCTGGCTTAATTAAAGGGGAAGCGAAATGTTTTCTGTTACCTTCATTTACTTTTGATTAGGTTTGTGGTATCTTGCATTAATGCTTACGGGATGTGTGCTATTGTGAATTCGGGTGTATAGATACAGACTCACCTAGACCTGCTCATTTATGGAGGAATACCATGTCTAGTAACATTAAACTTAACTAACCTTGAAACTACATGCTTTATGTTCCATCCATCCATCCATCCATCCATCCATGGTCATGATACATTTAGTATATGGCTCAGCTAGGGTATGGAGAATTCCAGTAACAGCCATGTTCTCTGATGGGATCCATGTGGACCCAGACTTCTTTCTGAAATTAACAGCCTTCTCTTCCAGATTCCAGTGAGACTTACTGGAACAATGCAGGACAAGCTGAGACTTTTGTGTGCATAATTACTACATTGTAAGGCTCCACATCACTGATCCGGGAAAGATTTCTCTGGAACTCTGTCTTTACCCAGCCCCGGAGAAATAAAGAGCATTGACATGTACATATGAAGCTGAGTGAGCGAATAGGCCTCTAACCAACACATGGCTCCTGCATGTCTTTGGTGCTTTCACTTTAGGGCACCTTCAAGGCGGACTGATGTGATTCTGGCAAAGCAATGGACACGGTGCCTTTGACCTGCCACCAAAATAAAACTGTAATTCATGTATCAAAAAGCCCATTTGCTCAGGCCATAAAGTAAACATCAGCTTTTGCGATTAGAAGAAGCGGGACCTGCACCAGTCCTCACTCTGCTACCTGGGGTATATGAGTTTTCCAGTACTACGCACATTGAATTTGCTGACTTTGCCATTTACTGGTAACCATATCTGGCCCCTTCAAGCAGTGACTGGAAAATGATGGTTTTTTAATTTGTTTGCAGCAGATTATCACATACAAGTATTAATTTTTAAATGCAAGTCTGTGTGAATATTCATTCATTCATACATCTATTCATTCATTCACACATCTAATCATTCATCCATTCATCCATACCTCCATTCATTCATTCATTCATACCTGCTTGTCCTATGCAGAGTTGCAGTTCTATGTGGATAATAGTAACTTCATTTTATTAAGCAGAACTCTGTCTCTGTTGAATCTGAATTTACTGATCATGAGCGATTGCTACTGACACATTTCCCTTTGTCTGCCGTTCGTTGAGCTCTGACATTATGCCCTTCTGCGGCCCCCTGCCCAGGCTGACGGGTAATGAACCCCTGTCCTTCCTGCCGCTGAGCTCCCAGCCAGAAGACAGCGTGGGCAAAGCTCACTACAAGCTGTGCGACCGTCTCAAGCTGGAGAAGAAGCAGCGCCGCATGTGCCGACGGGACCCTGGCGTGGCTGAGACCCTCATGGAGGCCATCAGCATGAGCGCCCTTGAGTGCCAGTACCAGTTCCGCTTCGAGAGGTGGAACTGCACCTTGGAGGGGCGCTATCGCACTCACCTGCTAAAAAGAGGTACAGGTTGTGGAACCCGAGTTTGTGGTGTGGGAATCAGGGTGCAGGTGATTCTAGCTCATGGGAATTTTACTTAAACAAAAATGTTCTGAAGGCATAATGAAAAATGATTGGTTCAGAGAGATAACCAATCAGATTGTAGAGGAGGTGGGTCCAGGCAACCAGAAGAGGTGGGACCAACCAATCAGATGTCTTGGTCCTGACTCCTCTAATTGCTTGGACCCACCCTCTATAATCATTTTTCGTTCTGCCCTCAGATAATTTCTGTGTATGTAAAACACCCACAAGTGTGGCTCTAAGGATAATATTGTTTTCCGGGTAGGCCGCACATAGTCTTGCTATGTTGCTAACTGCCCATGATTGACACCATTCTGCCCACACTAGGCTTTAAGGAGACGGCCTTCCTGTACGCCATCTCTTCGGCGGGTCTGACTCACGCCATGGCCAAGGCGTGCTCCGCAGGCCGCATGGAGCGCTGCACCTGTGACGAGGCGCCAGACCTGGAGAACCGCAAGGCCTGGCAGTGGGGCGGCTGCGGGGACAACCTCAAGTACAGCCACAAGTTTGTTAAGGAGTTCCTGGGCAAGCGGTCATACAAGGATCTGCGGGCCCGTGTGGACATGCAGAACACCAACGTGGGCATGAGGGTGAGCATGATGCGGCCAGGATTCGGGGCTGGGGGGGGCGACATGGTTTTCTCAATAGGAAACTGCAGACTGAAGAGCTGCTCCTCCCTAATCAATTCGATTCCATTTATTTTTATATAGCACCTTTCACAACAGAGTTGCCCCAATGTGCTTCTCATGGGTGCGTTGTGATGCATTACATCATCATTAAGACAGAACAATGCAAAATCAGGGAAAAGGGAGGTGAGCCTCTGCTAGAAACACAGCACAAATTTGTACACAGTGGTATATTAGGGTGGTGTGTGGGTCTGCAGGTCAGGACTTCATGTCCAGAAGGTAGCTGGTTTAAATCCCAAGGCTGGCAGAGCGATTCCACCATTGGGCACTTGAGAAAGGCCCTTAACCCCCGTTGGTCTAGGGGCGCTGGATGCTGGGTGGCCCTTCGCTTGGACTCCCGATCTTGTTCTTATCTATGTATGTTTCCCATACAGAATCGGGTTGGCGAAAAACTTAATTTCCCCAAGTAGATGAATAAAATATGACTATTCTATAAATGTGAGAAGGACGGACAGAATTCTTGGCCTTGTAGCATAACGAGATCATATTATCAACACATTCATAGATATTTTTTAATACCATTTTTCATTCTTTTTCATTCATTTCAAAGTCGATAGATTTTAAGAGAGTTGTTCTGTGTCTAGATATCTAGAAGCATGTGAGCAGACTAAATGAAGTTATTCCCCCCAAAAAGGGACGAGTTCAACGTTTAGAAATCACTCCTGCACACTTTCTGTAGAGTTTATTTACCAAGTAAGGGGAGGTGCTGTTTTTCTGAGTAGTGCACTTCTGGAAGTGTGGGATTCAGTGTCAGGACATCGCATTACACACAGACCTGTTATGGAAGAGTCTATGGGATGATGGGGCATTTCGGGGTGCCACAAAAAAATAAATCCTGACGTTCAAATCAGGTTCCCCTTGTGACTGGAACAATGGCAGGAAATATTTACCCCCTGCCAAGCTGCTCGAACATCCTGGCCAACTGCAAACTGCTGACAGGTTAACTCATCCAGGGTGGGTCCCACTCCGCCCCTCCACCTCCCTGCCTTGTTGCCATGGTGACAGGTGGCCCGCTTGGAAACGGGCAATCGAAACCACATGTCCCAAAGTGCCTGGTGCAAGTTTTATGATTTCTGTTACAACCTACAGATTAACACTTGAAATGCTTGGCCGGTGGATGGCTTTGTGTCGCCCTCCCCTACTGCACCTAAGTCGGAAGGCAGTATGACATATTCATAACTGGGCACAGAGGAAAAAGCACTCTGATTGTATATGGGGGCTGTATGCAGAATGGATCGAAACGTCCGTGGTTTTTTGGAGAATGTACTCATCAGAAAAGGCCCAATCCGCTTCCTCCTTGGGTTTCCAAAACTACGGAGTTGTAACTTTGAGGAAGTTCATGTGTTGACTACAAACAAACACCTCTAATCTTTGATTCATAAACCATGTGTATAATTTGTGTATTTGTATATATATATATATATCTATGATGGGTCAGTCAGTTTCTCTGCCCTGTGCACATGTTCAGTAACTGGGCTTTAAAAGCTTTAATTAAATAGCCTGCTTTCAAACACAGCAGTACTACTAGTAGTAGACATGCTGTTGTTTTTAATGGTATAATTCTGTGGAGGTTTAAACAAACTGCTTTCTAATAGTGTTCTTGAAAGGATTTAATATTCATTTCTGCAGAGCCTAAATTTTGTCTTCAAATTGACTGTGAAATTCGAAAAAACGTATTAGTCATTATTTGATTCATTCAGACTAATTTTAAAAGAAAAAAGGACCGGCACATGCGCCCTCCTTGGGTCTGTCATCGTGTTGGTTGGGGGTTAGGGGGCGTGGCTTGGACACGTCATCAGGAGTAATGGTCAAGGGCAAAAACATCAAGAACTAAATCTCACTGCGAATCTGGCGTTGACGGCTCCAAAATCATATTTTCTCATATCGCTGCCATTTTCATTTTAGTTTGAATGTAAATTACGGCATAGAATGCGGCCCAGATGTTATCACATGCAGGCAGTTCCCTGTAGGTCAACAATACGCACATGATCCTCCATTTGTCTTTGCTTATCCAAGCCCATCCATAAAAAATGTTCTTATATTAAAAGTTTACTGTGGCTTCGCTCAGATTCGATACAAGCATGACCTTCACTTGAAAGACTTCTCTGCTCGGAGTCATGATGTAAACACACATGGATGACCCTGGGCAAGACTTGTGATAATCTTCGCGTTGAATTTTATTGATTAGCAGTTGCTTTTTACCCTCTCTGGGGGCAGCATCTGGCTCAGTGGGCTAAGCCTCTGTCCCTGTGATCAGAAGGTTGCCAGTTTGAGCCCGGCTTCAGCAGAATAGTCATATGTCCCTGGGCTCTTGATCAAGGCCCTCCACCCCCCCAGTTCTAGGGCTGGGGCTGCCCTTCACTGCAAAGCTTGCTCTGACTTATATGTGTGTCATGGAGAGCAAGATGGGGTGGGTGACAAGAGAGTTTGCCCGCAAGGGATCACTTAACGTGTCACTAACCATTTATACCACAGGGTACTTTATTTATTAAGGTTAAGGGCCAAAAGCTAGAGCATGAAGTGCACGTCTTTCTCCACCTTCAAAAGGCAACCCGGTCTCTCTCTGGAAAAGATGTGACGTGTTTTTATTTCAGTTCACCCTCAAGG
This sequence comes from Mormyrops boulengeri, assembly GCA_026781065.1. Lineage (NCBI taxonomy): Eukaryota > Metazoa > Chordata > Actinopteri > Osteoglossiformes > Mormyridae > Mormyrops > Mormyrops boulengeri. Next base: position 3,656,908 of record JAODLD010000088.1, on the reverse strand, counting down.
TGGTTGCCAGTTAAATCAATCCTGGTGAGCTGTCTGAGATGTGGGCATAAAACAAACCAGCTTTCTCAATTATACATTACTTTGGATAAAAGTGTTCGCTAAATCAACATACAACGGCATCATGGTGCTGGACCTCGATGCTTCTCCGCCTGGCCTTGAAAGGAGGCCGCATTCGATCTGAAGCGCCGGACCCTGTCCTCTGCTGGAGACCTGCCCTTCACCTGAACCTACCCCAAATTCTTGAGTGCAGGTGACACATTTTGGCGTACGGTCAAGGATGGACCCACGTGGTTTCAATCAGAGCACAGCAGCCAGGACCGGGGGCCTCTATCTACTTGACTTGTCTCGTCGTTGCCCCTCCATTTTTTTTTTTCCAGGACCATCTCAAAGGGTCTTTTATTCAAAATGCTCAGTTGAAGAATATAGTGTTCCTCTTATTACTAACGACTATGATTGGGTTTAATCAAGCTCGATTACCCTTGATAATCGTAATAATATCAGTGTCACATTCCTTCCCGTCTTCCTCCTGCCATAATACCTTTTTAAACTCTTGCCCAGACTTTTTTTGTGGTTTGTTAATTAAAGCCTGCAGTATTAAAGCGCTTATTAAATTTTTACCCTGAGCAAACATTTAATTAAGAGCCTTTATGTCCCTAGGACTTCTTATTGGTACTTGGAGTGACTGACCAGGCATCTTCAAAGAAATTTCGCAATAGTCTGTCATCTGGCATTAGCGCAGCCGTTAGAAAAATATAATCTTTTTTTAATGGAGGAAAAAAAAAAGAACTTAAATCATACATCACAATGGGGAACTCCGATAAATCACTGAGTCAATGAGTTAAATGGCCAATTTTAAAACTGCAGAAAAAAAAATTATGTTTATGATTCATAAAGTGACTGTGCCAAGCTGAGGTAATATAAAAAGCGCCGTGCTTGTAATTTATGGATGTCAACGCAGATTTGGTTTTAAAAAGCCCTCTTTGACTGGATTTGGTTATCAAAGCGTCCCTTTGTTGAACTGATTTGGTTATTACGATGTGCTATCATCTTGCTTGCTTTCTTGATCTATACTTCGCAATCATCCATTTCTGTCCATTCTGGGGATGAGTTTTGACATCGTTATGATTTTATAACCATAATGCTTCTGTGACGTCGGGTTGGCTATCTCGTGGTGTTTTGTGGCTCATCAAGTTGCAGTACTCCATCCATGCTCACGATTGGATGGTTCCGGGTTCAGATTCTGTGGTGGGCCAGGTAATTTGACTGTTGGGCCCTTGAGTGAGGCGCTATTGTTTCAGGGACTGGCTAACTCCGATTTCTCAAAAAAAAAATAGAGAACGTATGTCTCTTTGGCTAAAAGCGTTCGCTAAATAAATAAATCGAACCTTTACGTGTCAGGGTGTTGTTAGTGAGATAATGAGCGTGGTGACGATGTGCTTCGTCTGTGCCCCCCAGGTGATCAGGGCCGGGGTCGAGACCACCTGCAAGTGCCACGGAGTGTCCGGCTCCTGCACGGTACAGACGTGCTGGAGGCAGCTCTTGCCCTTCCACGAGATCGGCAAACAACTGAAGCAGCGTTACGAGACCTCCGTCAAGGTGGTCAGCCCGTCCAACGAGGCCACGGGGGAAGGCGACATCGGGCATCCTCGGGGGCTGCAGCCCTTGCCGGGCCCCAGCGATCCCATCCCTCGCACCATGGATCTCTACCATATCGAGGACTCCCCCAGCTTCTGCCGCCCCAGCAAGTATTCGCCGGGGACGTCAGCCCGCAAATGCTACAAGGACAAAAACTGCGACGCCATCTGCTGTGGCCGGGGCCACAACACGCAGAGCCGGGTGGTGACGCGGCCCTGCCAGTGCCAGGTTCGCTGGTGCTGCTACGTGGAGTGCAAGCAGTGCACTCAGAGGGAGGAGGTCTACACCTGTAAAGGGTAGACACTCCCCTTCTCTTATTCCTCACCAGCCCACGCCCACTCGACTCCCCAGCCAAATTCCGATTCTCGATTCTCGGCGGATCACGCTATAAAAGGGTTCGGGGGAGGGCATCGCATGCCGGAAAACACCCCACTGCTCCCCTGACGTCAAATTCGGGATTGACGAGAAACCAGCTGGTGGAAGAAGGAAAGCACTTTTGTAAATGATCCCCGGGCTGCTTCAAGCTCCCCTTTTCACTCTGTAGGTGGTCCACTGTCAAGCGAATGGATCGGAACTCCAGAGTTTTTTGGCTGGGAAGCTCTGACTTGTAGCGAGAGGACCCCGCGCCACGCTTACTCCTTTCTCCTCCGTGCCCGTGAGTCAAGCAAAAAAAGGAAGTCTTGTGGACTGTTGAGGAAGGGCAGAGTGAGGTCTTCATAGCGGAAAAGGACTTCTCGAAGACATCTGGTTAGAAAGAATTTCTAGGTTTTTGAACAGAATCGAACCCAGCTAATCGAATAGATAGCAGAGGTGCAGATGGGGAGTAGAGTTTATCTTAAGCAGACAGTGCTCTTGGTAATTTAAGAGGAACTTTAAAGTGACAGGGTGTACGTATTCTGCACGCACATATACACACTCAAACATACCCGTGTGTATGCATATGTATGTAAATATATTAAATTATGCCTTAAGTATATTTAGCAATTATCTAAGAAAACAACCACTACACATGCAAACATTCGGAGCTGTTTGCGTGTTTTTTTTTCATTTTTGCTATGTTTTTGTGTAATTCACTTTGACAAGGCCCTTTGGAAAGCAGTAAATATGTGTTATATGTATCTGTGGATATAATTTATGGAACTATGGCGTATTGCGTTCCCTAAAGAAAGAATATCAGCCCAGAGCAGTTTGTGTAACAGAGAGAAAGCCAGGCAATCTTTTTTCCGACTTCCCTTCATTGCTTTGAAGGTGCAGGGGGGCAGTTAATCTTCTTCTCGCCAGGCTTTACTTAGCCTGAAGTGAACTTGTCAGTTTATCGTTCAGGGAATGACTGAAACCACTATTTCCACTCAGATTCCATGCCTAATTAAGTTATGGTACAACTTACCAACTTGTACAACTGGTACAACTTGGTAGGAATCGAGGGCGGGAGGAACCGAGGAATCGAGGGCGGGAGGAACCGAGGAATCGAGGGCGGGAGCTTCCCAACGCCACGATGATTGGCACAAGTCCTGTATGATGTAAGAGGATATCTCCTGTCAGCCTCAAAGATGGATCGTCTACTGTGCTACTCGGTCGCTGATACATTGTTCCATCTCAGACAGTTTGGTAAATGTGGCGTGCTTGTATGTTTCGCATTTTAGAACACGAGGGGGCCTTGTCTCGTCTTCCTCCTTACTCATGCACAGCACCAGAGAGCGAAATGCCAACCATCAAGACAAATCGGCCATAGACATGAAGACCAAACATTTTGGTTATAAGATCAGTTATGTTATCCAGGCTCTGTTTGATTGACAAGACTGAGTTGCAAAAACCTGCAAGCTATGTCAGCTGTAGCTGGTCATCTGGTTCTCTGTTGACTAATCAGCATTCACCTTAGACACACAATCACTAGTATAGGTATAACATGTCATGGTGTATGTCGGATTAACCAAAGCTTTAAAAACGGAACGTTTCTCCAACTAAAGGCATTCATTATGTCTCCTCCAAAGAACTTACTTAGGGTAGCGTGATCTTTCGGTAATGTGCGTTGACCTACCTGTTATCTGTGAGATGAGGGCACTGTGGTTTGCGAAGGGTCTGACGTGGGAAGTCCAGATCGTTCACGATCATTGTCTTCAGGAGGCAATACTGCAATGCAAGGGGATCTCAAAACAGAATTTGGCCAGAGAAGTGCAGCATATAGATTATAATACATTAAAATCAATGTTGCTGCTTAAACCTTTGCCAGGCCTTGTGCAACTGCAAAAACACAGCCATATATAACCTTAATGCTTCTGTAACGCTGGGTCATCTCTGAACATGGAACATATGCATTATGATACGTCAATAAACATTAATCCGGATTATAGAAACAAGGATAACCTGTATAAATTCAGGTGATTCTTGAGTTGGTCTTCGGTTCGATAGCTCGACGTGACGATTCTGGCCCTCATCAGACTCTACTGGTGAGTGGAACAACTTCTCCCTGTTCCACACAACATATGTACTTGTACATTTCAGTCTCTTTTCAAAACTGAGCGTGTCCTGCAAAAATAAATATAAACAGTGTGCATGGTAGCATACAACAAAATATATAACTAAATAAAAGGCAAATATATAGTAGCGTTTTGTGTTGTCTTAGGCGAGTGTGAATGAACTACTGAGCGAAAGATCCTATATTGTAATATAGTCCCATTCACATACTGAGGCCTGGAAGCTTTCTGAGTATTTAAAGAACTGTATTTATAAATACATGTTATGTGGATTTCTTTCTTTTTTTCCCCATTGTAAATAGTTACGGTTTATTCTTCTGTGGTAAAGAGGCCTGGCTGAGGCACGTGCATGAAACTCGCAGGTGATTCTTGGGGAAATTAGGAGAGAGACATTTGACTCGGAGAAGTGTGGGAATAAAATAAGGCAATGCTAGTAGCTTTAACGGTGGATTGGCCAATCTCTCCGGGCCGACACATACAGACAGCCTTCATTGGCCGAGTTGGCCTCTTCTGATAGGCTGGCGTCCCGAACGCAGGTGAGCCGACAGGCTCGTGGCCTATCGAGGAGCCCGATTCTAACTTCTCCGGCCGCTTGGCTCTGGTCACTTCTGTCACCGCAAGAAGACACGGGAGCGGACCTTCGGCTAGCAGGCCTGCGAGCTCGATTCCACAAGCCAATCGGCACGAGCCAATTAAGGAGCCGTTGAGAATTTATACTTAGATCTTTGCACGCTACAAGAAAACCATAATAGCTATGTACAGGGCTTGGGCAGGGATGCTGGCACACCGCAGCTGAAAACAGGATGAGGCTTGCAGGCCTGGCAGGCTGTGCTGTTAGCAGGCCGCTGCACTAGACGGCCTATCGTGACGTCCTTGTCAATATCACGGCGATTGCATTCTGGGATGCTCCAACCCTCAAGCCAAGGATCTATTCATAGGATCCTTGCTCAAAACCCACATAAGCGTTTAAACACGGCTACAGATCCCTGACTCTTCTTTCTCATTTAATGGTGGTCCAGATATTAACTATTACTTTTATGCCACTCGGAATATTCACATCAGTGATTTTTTTTTAATAATTCTTTTTTTTTTGGTATTTGAATCGATGTCTTCATCAGTTGGTGAACTAGGCAGTCCCAGACTAGCTGATGGGTGCAGTAAAGACAGAAAGTCATTAAAAAGGAAAGAAAAAATGGATTTTGTATGATACATTTATATTGTAGGAAAAAGGAAAAATGAGTTAAATTATTTTTTGGAATATGGGCATGTGTGTCACTGTATATAGTGTAAAGTCCAGACTGTTGTTATATTCATTATTTGTTACTGTGGCTTGTTTCAGGCCTAACGGGGGATTTTCTTATTTTTGGGGCGGAGGCATCAGCAAAGGAACATAGTCTTTATTTGTTTTTTTTTATTATTATTTGTCGCACCTGATTTTATTTAATGGATTCTCATTTTCTATTTTTCTGCCACTTGAGCACACAAAACCAGACGTAACAAATTGTCACTTTTTCAAAATTCGATTTTGTAACCTTTCTTTGTCGGAATACAGGACAACCTGTGGTTAGATATTATCTGGACTTCCAATCATAACATTCTGACTTTCCTTTGCATGGTAATTAAAACTTCATGCTATAGCAGTGATTTCGGTTGAACAACTTTCTCTAACGGCCTGGGTGAAGTGGAATAAAAGATTTGTGTGAATTCGCTGTTTTAGCAGAGGTACACTTGAGCCACACGATTGGTTACATTTGAAAACGGTATCACTATAATTCTTTCATATTTGAACATACATACTGTGATAAGATGTATAAAAAATTTGCATTTTCCAGGATATTGTTGTTGATGATGTTTTGTAGCATAACCAGAAGAAGGTTCTGCAATGTAAACATTGGAGAAAAACAACAATCAATCAAACATTTGGCGTTTAGCTCCAATAATTAACAGCAAAAGAGGTATTAGCGATTTTGTTTTTAGAAATTTAAACAAATGAGGCAAATGATAAAATGGCATAAGAGTTGGAAGGACAGCCTGAAAAGAGGTGAAAAGAAAAGATGTCTGAGGATTAAACCCAGGGAAAGTGAAGGGTGATACCTATTAGAGTAGCGTTTCCCAACCCAGTCCCCGGGTACCAAAACATGCTCCATGTTTTTTCTCCCTCCCAACTCCCTGCCAGACAGTTCACATTTTTGCACCCTCCCAGGCCCTTGCCAGGAGCTGGGATGGAGCAAAAACATGGACTGTCTGTGGGTCCCTGAGGACCGGGTCGGGAAACACTGCATTAGACGATGACCCATGTCAGGTGGATTAGCAAATTCCCAGCTTTCCTGGGTTTCTTTCCGGAAGGTTTCGGACCGCGTGGCTTCACTGTGGGATCTGGAGGTTTGAGACTGAGGTGTACAGTGACACGGCAAGGATGCCATCTGACACCTATGATGCAAGTCAGACTTTTCTTTAGTTTTTTTATTCTTTTTTTTGAATAAATCAAAATCGTGAAAGTGAGTAGAGAGTGTTTGTGGGATGAACAGGTTCGCCTGCTTCTGGGTTTATTATGCGCTGCCTTTTTTTTTGTTTTTTTAAAAAATAAACTTTAATGTCCATTGTGGGGATAATACTGACAGAGGTTAGTCTTTTTCCTCTTTTCATGTCTTATGGGAACCTAAATTATTTTCCTCTACCTCATGTGTATAGCTTGTAGGTATAGAAACTGATTCTGAATGACTGGTAAGAATGTATTTAAGTTATTTAATATCTTTGTATAACAAAGGCAAGAAAGTCTGGAAATAATAAATGAATTTTTAAATTATATGTTTCCAGGGTCTGTTCATCTACACAGCTGTTACCATGATTTTGAGTGATGTCAGAGGATTGCCTCATTTTCTGAGATTCAAATCAGAAAATTCTTTCTTTTCCCCCCAAGCTTGCCGTTTATTCAACTGAATAAATGTTAAAGATCTGTACCCTTTTGGTCCCTATTCCTGGTTTTTGGACACCACACACACACACACACACACACACAGACACACACACACACACACGCACACACACACAGACAGACACACACACATATTATGAAAAAAACAGTGTTTTCATTGTCATTGTCCTTTAGAGAAGGTATGGCAGATAACAGATTAGCAGGCACCAAATGTTAAGGGCTGTGTTCCGAGAAATTGCTCCCAGTTATACGTTAACCTGAAGGACACAAGTCCTCGTGCACTTACCGAATCGCCAAAAAGCCAAAGCTTTTTGCATATTATGGACTTTCTCCCTGACTCATTATTCTTCAGGAATGAAGATTCTGACCTGGTTCTGCTTTACAGACTGTACTGTGATGTCAGTACAATATTCACATTTTGCTCCACCCATTGAAATAAAATGAAATACTACCTGACAGATTTCTATGATACTAGTGTCACCTGTGAAATGTTAAACTTGTTTTCCATTGCAATGATAATAAAAATGTAAGAAAATAATTTTCCTCCTTTGTTATTATTTTTTTTGTGGATATCGCTACTTGTGACAAGCACTCTCCTCTGGGTTCCGGGGAGAAGGCGTCTCTCCCGATCCCTTGAAACGGGGAAAAAAAACCCTCACTTCAGATTGTAAAACTGAAACGGAGTTTCGAGCATCTGTTTTAATACCAGTAACGTTATGCTCAGAAGCCTGCGATATCCCCTGCACGTGGAGGACCATTAGCAGTCTTAAAGCAGAAGGGCTCGCTGTTTGCTGTTCCTCTCCTGGGTCCCACTCGCCGTGCCCCGAGGAATGGTGTGTCCGGCGCAGCCCGGCCCGCACGGCCCCTCCAGACTTCCTGCCCTGTGCCAGGCTCTAATGTAAGCCGTAACTTTGTGGTGCGCTGTAATCCTGCAACGTTTTGACAGCTGTTACCATAGAGGAAGTGGGCGCAACTGGAGCAGGGACTGTATAAAAAAAAAAAAAAAGTGGTCCCGTTCCCTCCCTTCTGCCCCACGTCTTGTAGTCCACAGCCCCAGGCAGCCTGGGGGCTCCGGCCGACGAAAGCGGGAGACTTTCTTCTGTGGGGGAGCCCAGAACTGCTGAAAGCAGCATAAAGAGTGAGCCCGTCTTTACTATCTAACCACCCTGACCTTCCATTCCTCCTGCCCCACACAGGAGTAGAGGATGTTATTGCTTATACTTCACTGAGGTTTTGGCCGAGCGCTATTTGGTATTTGGATGGTCCTAGAGGTGAAAAGTTGAGCAGGAGACCTCGAAGTTGCACAGCAGCAGAGGTGGACCGGGAAAAACCCTGAGACGTCACCACTGTGGCCGAGAGAACTCGCCCCGGTTCCGTGTCAGTGGGGTGCTGGGTCTCCCAAGCGGCAGACGATGATGCGATCTCTTCAGCCCTGCTGGAGTGAGGTTGTAAGGTTTACGCCCATACCTCTTTCCCGAGATTAAATAGCCGTCTCTCGATGATGCGTTGGCTGAAGTCAGATGAGAAAATCCCGAAGGCACTGATGCACAGCCATTCCTTTTCTTTGTTCCAAGCTGTGGCCAAACTCGGTTGTGCCATGTTCACCTCACCTCTCCTCACCCACGAGCTGCTCTCACCCCTTGAATCTGCTAGAAGGTCATGAAACATCAGAATGCATAGTATCATCAACAGCAGCTAAGACTTAGTTTGAGGTTAATAATACATGAGTAAGAGTTACTATATCTTGCATGCCCCCTTAAGTAAAGTGTTACTGAAGATTTGCTTGGGTCGGGCTGGGAATTCTGTGTGGCTGAAGCAAGCAGTGCTGCTTCCCCTTGCACTTTATGTAGGGTGACCAGATAATCCATGTCAGGGAGAGCACTTTGAGATACTTCAGATTTTACAAACTGCTTTAAAACTGAAAGGCTAAATAATTCAGTTCTTCTTATGCTTCAGTTGGTTTGTTTCCTTGGTTGAAAGACTAATACTGCTGTTTCTCATTAACATTAGTGACACGTGCATGCTTATGGGAGACTGACCAGTCAGCGCACAGCAAGAACTCAGTGTTTAAGTGAAATCCACGTCCTTTTAATTGAAATAGTACTGTACAAATCCTTTCCTAGCTCCAAGTGTCCTTCCTGACATGAATAATAACACTCTACTTTAGTGAAGTGTTATTTTGAAATCATTGTTTCAAAATGGATTGTTTCAATCCATTCCTTGGAGACTGAGTCCACATTTTTACTTCCTCCCCACACACCTATACCAGGTGTTCTTGATTGCCTGGGAGCTGGGAGGGAGAAAAAAATGTGGACTGTCTGGGGGTCCCTGAGGACTGGGTTGAGAAACACTGGTCTAGCTATTACTTGTTTGACTAGACCGTTGCACGTCTATTGTCCATTTATTAATTATATATTCTTGTTCTTTAGCTTGGGTCAGGCTGGAATCTTGCCAAGGCACTTGTTGAACATGGCCAATAAAAAAATCTTTAAGTTTTGAGTCTTTAATGTTTTCGGGGCCTGCTGACATCTGTTGTTGAGCCTACCTGGTTGCCACACACAAGCCAGAGACATTCACAATGGGGGGGGGGGGGAGATGCTGCGGTGGATGTAGCTGTGAAACGTCACAGTGTTTTTGCCGGGGTCTGGCCCCATCAAACACCCACAGCCATGTTTGGCTCCAACTGTATTGCATTCCAGCCTTTTCCCACAACGACACGGTGTGCTAAATCGCAGGCTCTGTCCTTCAATGTGCACTGTCAACACCGATTCCCTTTACAACCGGCTGATCTGAATAAAAACATGTGTGAGCCTACAGGGACAGCGTTACAGGGACCACATTTCTCACACAACAGTCCGGAGGGCCCATTTTGGTGGCCCGTTCCAGTAATCGGCAGCCTTAGGCCACTGCTTTTGTTTACAGTCATCCGTCAAAACATTGTCTTAGATTATATGCTATTGCCCACAAAATGGACATACTGGGAAAAAATGGAGAAACTGGCTTTCTATTCCGCAGGCTGGATTTCATGGACGGCAGTTGCAGGTCCAGGAGAGTCCGTTTGTTCCGCTCTGTTATTTACTCACTGATTTGTTGCATTTCTCCATAATATCCTCACGCAATCTGGCATGTCTGCATGGTGAGATCTTCACTGAAGGCCTGAAGCCGCGTGGGGCTCAGGAAAACTGAGATTTGAAGAAACAAACTTGCAGTGGCAGCCCTGAGATCTTTACCACTTTTCTGCCTGCCCCCTTTGCTGCGGATTCAGATATCTGCCGAGAGGCAAAATTATCACACGGCCTAGGTGGTAGTACAGCGCTAGTGTCCGCTAAATTTGTATGGAGATCATTGTGGGATTACAGGCATGGTCAGCACGAAGAAACTGTGGAAAGCCCAAAGAAAATCTGACCTGACTGATTTTGTTTTCTCTTTATGATTTAGTCACTAATTATTCATTCATTTTTTGTAACATTTTCTATGAATGGTATGTCTTTAAGAATCTATGAACACATTCACAACAGATTACAATGCATTCAGAAAGAATTATAAATATGGTAATAAATCTATAAAAAAGGCATAACACATTATAGCTATGCTTATTATGCATTATGAATGCTTTATGAAGCTCTCATCTATACTGCATTATAGATACCTTCATAATGCAGTATAAAGTATCCTTAATTTTTATACCGATCATTATAATGCATTATGAAGTTATCTACAGTGCATTATAACTGAGAGCACTGGAGCTTATGAAGTATTACAATCAATGCATATAATACCATATGACTGTCCATAGAAGATGCTGTAATGCTTTATTAATTCTTATACCAACCATTAAAATGCATAATGATGACATCCATAATGCATTATAGCTGACAGAGAAGTGTCACCATTTTTTTTGGTCAATAAGTTCAACATTTTCCAAAAAGAAGCTCTTTTAACTAACTCGGTGTTCCACAACGCATGCATGGTTTGTAAGTATCATACTTTTTCTTTTCATAAACAGATGTCTTATAAGGAAAAGAAGAGCTTTTGGCATCTCAGAGCATAAAGAACAGCTCCATAAACACAAAGCCTTGGCTGTTTGCTCACAACCTGCAATTTGCAGTTGTTTCCTACATACCTACCATGACAGATGAAAAGCTGATGCTTAGTTTAAAAAATGTGATAGCAGGTTTCCACCTTGCTTCAGCCACACAGAATTCCCAGCCCGACCCAAGCAAATCTTCAGTAACACTTTACTTAAGGGGGCATGGAAGATATAGTAACTCTTACTCATGTATTATTAAGCGCAAACCAAGTCTTAGTTACATACTGATCTTTAAGTTTGTTCATCATTAATGAATCATATAGCTGTTACTGTATTTGTTACTGAAGGAACTACAGAAGGAACAAGTAATGAATAACACAAGTAAAATACTGATCCCATGCTGATTCATCATTAATGAATCGTGACGCATCTTTTATCTCAAGTAGCTACTATCAGGGTTGCCAACCCTCATGCACCTTGTGTGACACTCCTGCTTTCAAACTCTCACGCTCATGGAAGAAATCTTACAGCAAATCTACTGTATATTATTCCATTATAAACCTAAAATTAGCTACATCAAACGCGTTGGGTAGTGTGCAAACCCTACTGGCTATTTCCAAGGTAATACAACTGTTACTATTACATGTAAATGCGTGTGCATGTGCGTGCAGACTGAAAATCTCACTCCAGCCAGCTGACCAGAGTTGGCAGCCCTGTACTATATTTGTTCATGATTTGTACTTTAGTAGTAACTGAGTAAATAGTAAGTATTTGTGCCCCCTGAAGTAAATTGCTGCCAAATATTCTTTACAACTGTTATTATCACGGTTTCAGTACCTGTCATGATTACCAATCGCTCCTCCAGCCAAGTCGAAACACGCGGCTTTGCAAAACAAGAGGGACACCGAACACTGGATACAGACAAAGATATTTAGGTGTTTGTAATGTGTCTGCTGTATAGTCAAGCATCACTTTGTGAGTCTGTTTGCATTCATGTTTGCACCAGATATATCATGGATAAAGTACCAACCTTGTCTCAGAGGGATTGTTGTAAATGAAGAAGTCTTGGAACTGGGTGTGTTGCGTCAGTATCATTCTTAAGTATGAAACTACAAGGGATACACCACATGAAGAAGGACTTTGATTATTGAATCAAATACAAAACCATTACAAAGGCAGCTAAAAACCCATGTAAAAGAGCGTTCAAGAGGAACCGTCTTAAAGCCATGACGACAGACACCGAAGCACATTGAACTGGCAGAGGAATGGTGGTCACAGATGGAAGCTCATGGACAGGAAGAGGCAGCCATCAAACTGGATAGTTTAAAAACACCACAAAGGCATGGGCCTCAACACCTGGAGGAATTTATGTGGAGGGCAATCATTCAGAAAACGACCCTGTTCAAGGTCAACATGCAAAGAGGCGTAACCTGGTGTAAGGAGCACAAAATCCTGAGTAATGGGGAAAAAACGGCTCTGATGAGTCATCTATTCCCCCTTTTACTATGACTGGATGTCATGTTTGGAAAAAGCGGAAGGATGCCTTCAAACCACAATGTGGGGGATCCGTAATGCTATTCACAGTCATCTCGTGGGACTCTTTGGGTCTCAAGATTACTCTGCATGGCCATATAATGGCCAAGGAATATGAGGCTGCTTTACAGGACAAGGTGCACCATGCAGTGCAAACACTGTTCCCTAATGATTTTCCCATATTTGAAGATAATACACACATACATACTGCTAAACAAATTCAAGGGCTGTTTCATGAACACCAAGGTGAAGTCAAATGGATTCCATGGTCTCCCCAGTCACCAGATCTAAACAGTGAAACTTTATGGGAAGTTCTGGAGCTCAGAGTGCAAAGTATATTTCCAGCACCTTCATCCCTGCAGACTTTTCTTCTTGAAAAATGGCCCGATATCCCGCTACATGCAGTTCAGGACTTTACTGCAGAAAGGACTGAAGCTGTTTTGAAAGCAAAGCGTGGCCATACTCTTTATTAGGTCCTTGATATTAATTTATTATTGTTTTCTGTTGGTTTGTTTACCCCCCGTAGATTACAAGAATACTATATGTGTGTCATCATCACGTTGTATTGCATATATCACATATCTCATCAGAGCCACATCAGTAAATAATTGTCTTCTGAAAAAATAATTCTGACATAATAATTATTGTCTTCTGAAAAAAAATGAACACCATTTTTTAGTACATTGCATATGATACATGTTTCATTATCTTTTTAATATATAGATTATGTTTAAGTTTAAACTTTGTTTTGTTTAGTAAAATAACTGGAGGGAATAACTTTTCAGTAAACTGTGTTCTTAACCTGAATTTAAGCAATGAACATTGAAACTAGATGATCAATAATGATTTAGGCTTAATAGTATTTTATTATTACAGTACACCATAAGAGTATGAGGACAAAACGGTTTGGCAAATGGATCGTAAATCTTTTTACAAGCAATGGGCCCAAGTCAAACTATTCCATCCATCCATTTTCTGAAACTGTTTAATCCCAACTGGGGTTGCGGGGGGGTCCGGAGCCTATCCTGGGAACAATGGGCATAGGTGGGAACCAACCCTGGGCAGTCGCCAACACACCGCAGGGCGCACACACTCACTTGCAAACAACTACAGGGCCAATTTAGACACACCAATCAACCTATCCTGCATGCTTTTGGACCGTGGGAGGAAACCGGAGCCTCCAGGAAAAACCCACGCGAACACGGGGAGAGTGTGCAAACTCCACACAGAAAGGACCCGGGACCGAACCCAGGACCTTCATACTGTGAAGCAGCAGCGCTAACCACTGTGTCAAACTATTCCTTGGGCAAAAAATGCAACCAAAACAAATAAACAAACCAATCCATAAATATAAATATGGTGGATGTTTTCGTCATTAGTGGCCATTCTGGCATGGAAAGGGAAGCCCCTGAGATCCCATAGTTGGGGTCTTCAGTTGATGGGGCGAACACAGCAGCGTGGCACACCTGGCAGTTCTGGGGGGCGCCGTTGAGCTCTGACGCTCTCTGACGGGCATCGACGCACTCCAACGAACTCTGAGGTGCCCCAGTACACCTGCCAGCTGAGGCCCAGCACTTAACATATTCTATTTAAAAAAGGAAATACCTTCTGTAGTTCCATTATTCATCGGGGTCTCGTAAGGGGAGAAACGAGCTGAAGACTCTAGCAGGAGATCGGTTGGAAAGCGGCGGCTCCAGTGAATGGGTCTCATCCAGTGGGAGAATATGTATGAGCGCCATGATGTGTGCAGTGGATATAAACACTCCCTTGCTGATTTCACCTTCCCGCAACATCTGCTCATCCTACTTATGTGCACATATGGGTCAAGGGAAGCACATACAGGTCAAAAAGACTTTTTACGTGCAAGAATCTCCTGATGCTATTAAATGCCGATGACAAAATGAAAGACCGCAAAAATATATCATCTTTATGTTTTTTGCATTGTCTGTGCATCCTGGCGTACCTGCGATACTACTGATTGCTAATTCAATCCAAACTAAAAGACAAAATTGCTAATGCAAATCTAGTACTAACGCATTGGTTAAAGTATATTTTGTAATCATCTATATGAATGATGTCCCATATTTCTTAGTACAATCACACTTAATTAAAGCAATTAAAATGTGTAGTGCATGTAAATCAGCACAAATGTTTGCGTTTCTTAGCTTTTAACCCTGTGGAATGTGATCAGTAAGTGAAATTGAACTGCTACTATTATGATTAATTTACTACACTGTGAACTGTAGATTAATGTTAATTAAATTCAACCTGACTTTTTTCACTTTCAGGAGTCACGCATAATTCCTTTCGGCGAACAAAATCCCCTCATTACAAAGGTTGTGTGTCTGTTACTCTTTGAGGTAACCTCAAGTTAACAAATATAGAATACTTTAAAACATGTTAAAAGGACAGAAAAAGGGTACATTTTAAAAGGAAACAGGTTCTTCCTTCACTGACGGACAGACTATGACATAGGAAGGCTAGAGAGTGCACTTTCAACCCAGAAAACACCAGAAATGTCAACACATGTGAAAAGCACAGGTATGAAATCCAGTTAACATATGGACTAGCACCCCAATATACATGTGGCTATACCACACTTACTGGTATCCCATCTATGATGGCCTTAGCCTCATGCCTTGTGATTCCTGGGATAGACTGCAGGCTGACCACATCCCTGTACAGGATAGGTAGGAATGAAAGGTGGATGGATGGATGGATGGATGGATGTATGGATGGATGGATGGATGGATGCACCACACTTCACATGGGTCTGGCTAACGTTGTGCTAATTATTGTGTGATTAGGTATAGCTGTTGCTCAAAATAAGGGTTGATCAGGCTTTTCCTGTGCATTTTGCCGTAGCTGACATTCTAGGGATGAGAGAATGGCCTAGTGTTTATGTTGTACCTATTTTTACACTGGCTGTTGAGGTAACCCCAAGAATGCTGTTCTGCTTGTCTACACACACCGGTGGCCAATGTAAGCACCTCAAATTTATAACGTGGCATTAAAATGCTCGGCACCGAAAAAGCCATTTTTTATAGACATGTGGTCTTTGTAAAGGGGCAGACATTAACACGTGCTAGTGAGCATTTGCCTGATTAATTTAATGCCAATAGGAAGGTATGTTGTAAGGGGAGTTCAGTCTGTCTGTCAGATTTTGCTACCTGGACCATTTTACGCTTAATCAATAGTTAATTCACAAATACTTGTGAAAATGATGTTCAAATTTGAATGTGCCCCAATCCCAGTGTTGCTACATTAGGACTCTAGTGACAAAAACGAGAAAAAAAGGAACAACTGGTCGTACTGAAAATGTGATTTAGCTCGACCTTTGCAAAAAGTGCAGCCATACGTTCCCAGAGGCTATGAGTTTCAGCGTTTTCACAGGAATCCCAGAGAACACGAGATGACCTTCTGCCAACACTCCCTTAGCACTCTGGTTTTATTTTTTTAACAATGAACGAGCTGTAATATCTTCCATAAATGCTTATCCAGTGAAGCGGGAGCCTGTCCCAAAAACTGAAGGGTACAAAGTAAGAGACACCAACAAAAATTATATCAGCACACAAAATTCATGAAAAATGTAACTTACCTTGTTGCTATGAAAACAACTCAGACATTGGTCTTCCAGAACACCTAACATTAAAAGCATATTTTTTTTCAGATCATCTTTTATCAATTTTAGGAAACCTGAACAAGTGCTTTTTAAATAGGTCCTCTATTGAGCGTGAGAACGCTCACTAATAATGTAACACCAAGTTAGGATGGTGAAATACGGTAAAACAACAACAGCAGCTGAACAATTTACCCACGGAAACTTTTCACCGAATGTCATGCCGGTAACACACATCATTTAGAATCCACAATGCCAGATGTTACTCTTTCAAACTTATTGGTATGCTATTACTAGGCCTTTGCCATAAACCATACTAACACTTCAAAACAAGTAGGCAATTTTCCACAGTTTTGATAACTGACTTGGCGTTATTAGTCTTGGCACACCAGCTAGAACTAATACAGAAAAAAGCGTGCATCAAAAAACATGATGGGGACGTGAAATGCAGTTTCTGTCACTAAGGGCGACAGATGTATCAGAATCAGAATACTTTATTAATCCCTGAGGAAATTATGTGGTTACAGCTGTCAACAGTAAGAAAGTAATCAACAAGTTAAAATACCAATATTAAATCATACAGTATATTACAAATTACAAGATATTACAAATAGCTCAAATAATGCAGTAACTCAATATATAAATATCCAAATATATTGCAGAAATGAACTATAGATAAAGTTGAATTGAGGTTCCCCTCTTATCATACTGCCTTTGTTATGTTAATGGTATAAATACAGTTTCTGCAGTGTATACCTGTGCTTAGATGGAGGACTTGTATAGAGAGAATGATTTCCTGTGTCATTCAGTGGTGCGTCTGAGTAAGCTTAGTCTCTCACTGAACGTGCTCCTGTGATTGGGTAAGCTTAGTCTCTCACTGAACGTGCTCCTGTGATTGGGTAAGCTTAGTCTCTCACTGAACGTGCTCCTGTGATTGGGTAATCTTAGTCTCTCACTGAACGTGCTCCTGTGATTGG
>JAODLD010000088.1:3590418-3612442 GCA_026781065.1 Mormyrops boulengeri | reverse complement strand
CCCCCCCCCCCCCCCCCCCCCCCCCCCCCCCCCCCCCCCCCCCCCCATTACTTTGCTCTTGTGGCCCTTTTCTCCGTGGTTGCAGGACAAGGGAGCGAAGATGTGGAGGTATCTCTCCCAGTGGACCTTTGGGAAACCCCAGACCACAATGTGAATTTGGGTTATGCCTGTAAGCTGCGATATCAGGCAGCCTGTTCCGGTCAAGCATGCCGGATATATCAGAGTTACGTAGGTACTCATGGGGCATGGGGTGCCAAACCTGAAAACACCTAGACACTATTCTCAGTGCCATTGGTTCTTAACTTATGGTTCATAACGTCACGATCATCAGTCCACTATCGCGTAATCGATGTCACCGTATTGATAGCTTTTTTTCTATTTTTTTTTGTTCTTGTTTTTTTTATCCATTCTGCAGTGGCTCCTTCGATGCATGATGTTTGTTCTAATGCAGGATGAGGAGAGGCCTGGACCATGCACCGCTGAGAAGCACACTGTTAGGCCTCCTTCACTGGCTGCTTCAGCACTGACCTTCAGAACTGTAGGTGTCCTGCAGACAGTAGAAGTCACTTTGGAGCAAATTGAAGGAGTGGAACCTTGTGGTATAACCCTACCTGTCTAACAACTCCTGCCTGAGCCTCCTCGCCACAGACGGGTAAACATAACACACCAAGGGATTGAGCCCAGATCCGCCTGCTGATAGACACAACTTGCTTTGGGCTCGGTTCCCACAATACTCTTTAATCCAGTTCTAATTCTGAAATTTAACGCGAGATACAGTTTCATACTTGAAGCTGGATGTTTTGCTGAAGCAAATCAGGCAGGCAGCCTTTTTTGGGACTGATGTTTGCAAGAATTTTAGTTTTTACCATCTACGTTTAGATCATTTCAAATACCTGGGTGTTTACTTAAGTCAGGATGGGTATGTCGTTGGTCTTCATCAACTTCATCTAGAGCTATGGGTCTAGTGGTCAGGCCCACAGGCCATCACAGCATACATCATCTCATTCCACAAGAGAGGAGCTTGGTGTGGGAGCAGGGGGGGGCAGGGGGTTAGAGATCGCACACAGAGAGCGAGGCGAGTCACGCAAAGGCCTGGCGATGAGCTTCTCGAGGTGACATCAGTCCACAAGGGGTATTGCAAAATTTGCAAATCCTCACACCAGCTGGCTGTTATTTTTGGTCTGGTCAGTCTGACTACAGTCCTGGAAGTGGTCCCACAGGGGGCAGATGTTCCGGCACCACTGCGGATTACGGGTCTTGGAATCTCAGGGCCGGACGAGACGATGGTGCCACGTGTGGCGTCGGTTGGACCCTGTAACGCTCGCCCCGAAATCTCTTTATAGTTCACCTCTTCCAGGCTTCCAGCCGTGGGGTCAGATCTCTACTGTTGGAAGCCCAAAAAAATCCCGCAGTCTTCCAAAAACAGACTCTCAGCTGTTAAATGTCATGTGACCACGTCATGCCAAGAATGTTGCACAAAAATCACTTACCCATGTTCATCTCTCGATTAATACTGCATGTTTGTGTTTTCTTTCCTTTCCTTTCCTTTATTTTCTTTCCACCAGGTATGACGGATTCATCTGAGCTTTTGAGCTCGTGATCTTTCTTTCAAGTCTGTCAAGGGGAATGAGGAAGAGGAGGAGAAAGAGGCCAGGGGTGGTGAGGCCTAGTAGCTGCATGGACTTTAAAAGGTAGGTCACCGTAGAGAGGGAATGTTCCGGTTCCGGTTTTTGCTTTAGATCCCACATGTTTAGCATTTCAATTTCACTCAGTAGACAGGATATCCTTACAATGCCTTAATGGTTCCTGAATGAAAATATGAACTTTACACAAGTGAACATATATTGCCGAAGTATAAGGATGTAGCAGTTCTGAATAAATAAGCAAAAGCCAAATATACTGCAGGTTTTGCAAGATCCTTATAAAAGAAAAAGTCATTACTTGCTTATCAACACCGGTCACACGTCTTATCAACATAAATGATAAAATCATCCTTTGTGTGGAAGTACAAGCGCTGACAGGACTGATAATTTATCAGCTCTATGAGTAGCTGCCACAGAATCACATGGAATATTCCACAAGCCCCCCAAGAATCACATTTATTGTGAACACCGACAAGACATACGCTTCTATTCCTCACTAATGTCCTTATCCAGTTTATATGTACTCTGTTTACATTTAGTTGCATAGCTAATAGATGGATCAAAAACTACAAATGGATCATTTTTCCAGGCCATACTCCAATACTCCGTTTTCCCAGTATTAGACTGAAACAATAGCTTAATTATTGAGTACTTAAGGGCACTAATACTACCAGATCCCATTTGTGATTTAAACTGGTAACCTTCAGGTGTCCTTAAAACACCCTGCCACTGGATGCACCACATTGATATTTCAAGAATGCATTTGTTACATTTCAAGCTTCACCATACGTAAGAGTTACTATACGTGTCATATGAGCGAAGGTCCTAAATGCAGTGAGCATGGAAGCAGCAGCCTGCCCAGTATATAATAATCAGGGCTCAGATGACCTGTCAGCAGAATATTAACGGCATGTTGTCACTTTATAGCCAAGGTGATGCAGTGGAAACCTGATTGCCCTTTGGCTCCTGTGATGCTACCAGGACGCCATACTGTGATGGAGGGGGGCATTTGGGTTTGTGGTGTCCGAACTGTGCTGTCAGGGGTTCCTTGGTGGTGCCCTAGTGGGAGGTGGTGACAGTGAAATCATCCAGGGGGTGGGGGGTACGGAATCATAATTTCTCTGTTACAGGGGTGCTCCCAGAATGGTTCTGTTAAATCACTAATGATTGGTTCATTTTGGTCTGTCTCTGTTGGGTGGGCACTGGCCAACGCCAACCACTGATTGATAGCCACACCCCTGCCCAACCCCACCTATCCATATTCTCACCCCCGACCACTGATTGATAGACACAACCCTGCCGAAACCCACCTATCCATAACCACACCCCCCTCTACCCATGGCCAGACCCCTGCCCACTCCAACCTATCCATGACCACACCCCTGGCCACCGATAGCCACACCTCTGCCCAACCCCACCTATCCATGACCACACCCCCAGTCACTCATAGACACACCCCCTGCCCACCCCTGCCTATGCGTAGTCACAGCCCCTGGCCATCTGCAGCCATGTCCCCATTCAGAATTTTCCCTGCTTGCAGCGCAAATACTTTTATTGCGCATTGCTGTACAATTTTGCAAAATAGCTGTGGGGCAGCTGTGGGGCTGCTGATTAAATGCTCCGCGTGCTAGCCGACTGGCGCTAACGAGGCCCTAGTGGAACTAAGGCGGACCAGATGAGCTCCAACCCACAAAGGCTTCTTCCCCCCAGTTCCCTGTTCCAACACTTGCCATCGTAGTCCCATGGGACCGTCCAGCAGCACTGCGGCTCACGATGAGGGCCGCGCTCGCCAGCGGTCACTTGCTGCGGTTGTGTACGGGGAAGGCCGGCTGTCAGCTAATTGGCTATTTTTCATAGACCATGGCGCCCAGTAGTTAATTAAAGCCGACCGCGGGTTTGACCCATTTTTTTTCCCTTTCCTGTGTTTTCTGTCCTGCTTGAATTGGCAGTCACCCCACGTGTGTGTGGAGTTTATGCAGTGGCATGCTAACCGCTAACCTTGTGATTTCTACAATACACACAGTGGTCTGTGACGCAGGCCAAGGTATGTAAAAGCTTTATTAACGATCTTCTCCTTGTCCCCAAAACCAATGGATATATAAGTGCTTCATTCGATCGGTCCTGAACTGCACAACAATCAAACAGCGAGTGTTGGCCCTGTATCGGTGGGCAATTCAGGTACAGAAAGTGAAAGTCCAGACCAACATTTTGTTTCAACCAACCAGTTGAACATAAAGAGTCACAGTCACAGAGACTCAACTGGTTGGCTGAGACAAAATCTTGGTCTGGATTTTTACTCTCTGGACCTGAACTATCCTCCTCTGATTGACTTATTAAGTTAGTTTGTGGGTAGAATATTATTTTAATGGCTGGATGAAATTCCAATAGCTTTCTTTCAGTGTTTTTCCCAAACAGCCGTTTATGTTTAGGAAATATATTTTATAGACTCATTAAATGAAAAACCAATTATAAAAATTAATCATTTTAGATTTCCCCAAAATCCATTTACAGAGTATGACTATAAAGTAATGCAGTGGTATTCAGTGCATGATTTCATTGAATATTTCTCTGTAATTTGTTTTAAAGTTCTAATTACTGCTACAGGCCTACATTAACCATAGTAAAAAACACATTATATTCAAGGTAGGAAATGAAAACTCAGTATGCTTGTTCACATCAATTTCATGATATTTATCAGGCTATATTATTCATAATATTCAATAGCTTTGTGTGAAATCAAGACACATGAAAATTCGGTAATTCGTGTCATCATCTTTGCATAATGAACAATCACAATTTTCCTACTATAAAATCATATTTTTAAATGAAAAGGAATATCAACACACGTGAGACTATTTTTTCTCAAGAATGATTGAGTGAATTACTACCCAGTAATAGACAGTTGGTACCAAAAAAACGTACATGTGCACGTTTCATGCAGAGAACACAGGTGTGCCCCTGATATGGCGTCATAGAATAAATCCTCTGGGGTCTTTTACCAAATGAAGGATCGTGGCTTGTAGATCGTGACTGTTAATCAGCTGGGGGGAATAACAAAGGGCCTGTTCTCGGAGCCGCCCCCCCCCCCCACTTCGGCCGGCCCACATGCCCTGTGTCTCATGTGGCACGGACGGGCGTTGTGTGTTTGGGCAAGAGGCTCCAGCCTGTTTTGTGGGAAACAGCAGCAGGGCCATCCAGGCGGAGTGGGACAAGAAGGTAAAAAAAGAAAAACAGGAGAACAGGCTTCGGATTCCCCGTACGGATCTCCCCGCGTCTGCTGACGGGCAGCGCCGCCGCTCAGACACCCAAACACACGCGTGGGAGGATCGCGAGTGCGTCTGCCCGTCCCAGCCCGTCGCAAGCCGGCCAGATTCCCCTCACAATGGAAATCCAAACATCCCAGAAAGGCCATTCCGCGCAAATATGAAAGATAAACAGGAAAAGGAGAAAAAAAAAAAAAAATCATGTGGTGAGAGATGCACGGAGAATTCGAAGAAAAATACAAGATTGCTGAAATGTAGAGATCCACAAACACAGGGAGTTTCTCCGTAGCCATTACGACAGCCGATTGTGGGCACTCTAAACGTTGTTTCATTTTATGATCCCTCATTAGAGTTTCCCCGTAGCTTTGTCATTTATCAGTATGATTTACATGTTGTTGTGGCTATAGAGGTGCAGAGGACAACACTCTTGCTTCACACCTCCAGGGCTGTGGCTTGGAATGCTGCCTCCGCACTGTGTGAGAGTGTGTGTGTGTGTGTGTGTGTGTGTGTGTGTGGTGCGTAGGCATGTATATATTATTTTTAGGGGACCAAATGTCCCCACAATGTGATAAAATCCTGCTATTTTGAGTTTGCATGCTCTTCCCATGTGATGGGGGTGTCGTCAGGCTAATATTTTTCCCAAAGATAACCCCAAGCAGCATCTCTACCACTGCGATGGAATATGACGGGTGCAGCCCTGGTACAGTTTTGTACCTCAAGGTACAAACAACAGCAATGTTCCCCCAATGGTACAAAAATGTTCCTCTGAGTCTTTCTGTGATTTCTGTACCTTACCACCTGTCGTGATTGGGATTAGGGTTTTGCCATGGAAATGAATGGAAGGTCCCCATTTAGATAGGTACGCCAACATGTGTGTGTGTGTGTGTGTGCGCGTGTGCGTGTGCATGTGCGTGCCCTGCAATGGACTGGCATCCCGTCCAGGGTGTGCCGTGAGCTGCCTGGGATGGGCTCCAGGTCCCTCTATATCCGTTAACAGAATAAGCAGATGGATGACGAATGGATAGTTTTTTTTACACGAGTCCGCATACCTCCTATTATGACCAAACTTTATGATGCGTTTCGGATTATTCCAGAACTATGGTCGGGAGACTTTACTCAGCACGCGGGATGAAAAGGCGCAAGACAAAAAACTTTTCTCAACTTTCTGAAGATGGTCTGACAACTTGGACGGAGATGTGGTAGGGTGGCAGGCAGAGAAAGGAAAGGCAGAATTTATATGCCTCAGTATCGCTGCCTCCATTAAAGGTGGGAGAACGAGGTAATGGTAGTATATAAACATCGATTCACCATGACTGGAGGTGTGAGGAACTGAACAGCCAATAAGAGAGGTTCGTGAAGAGGCCATATTGCTCCACATTATCGGTCATCTAACCTGAATTAATTTGAGAAAGACACCGCCTGGGATGGATGATAAACAGAATCAAATAAGAAAGGGATGAGAGGAGAGGAGTCTGGAAATGGAGATGGGTCTATCAAAATGGAGGGAAGGAATGAAAATAGAGGACAAGGGACAAAAAAAGGGATGGGCGTCTGGTCAGCAGATCGGGGGGTTAGGAGACGTTGATGTGTTTTCTGAGGGGCCAGGGCAAAATAGAGCCCAGGCTTACAGGTCTGGTGATAAGGTACAGGTGAAGAGAATGAGTGGCCTCACACCACCCCAGGATGTTCTTGCCCATCTCCTCCATCTTACAGTACATTAAATATTTCTCCCATTAATAGTCTTCTTCTTAGTCTCCCTGTGAACATCATTTGACTATATCCTGACCCCAGGGCCGTAGCCAGGTCAAAAGTGTTAGCCTTTCCAAGTTGTGCCCTGTAATGGGTCCAGGTTAATGGAGTTGCAGAAAAGCAACTGAGGACTTGACCTCATTGTCCTCAGTGGTAAGTACAGGCATGTTTAACCCTAGCCTTAATAACCCCCTACTTCATGACCTAAACCTTGACCGATGTCTCAAAGTTATTCTAAAAAGCTGAGAACTTTTCTTCAACTTGGACCTTGACTGTCCAAGGTATTTGTCCCCTGCTCCATCCAAAAGGACATTCAAGATGACCCTCGAGTCTTGTTCTCTGACCTCAGACGCCTCCGTGCCTTTGGGTTCCCATGCCATTCGCGGAAATGACACACCCCTCCACCATTCATTATGGCTTAAACTTGAGGTCTTCATCAAAGAGCGCAGGAACAAAAATGGTTTACCGCGTGGGAGAACCTTCCAGAAAAATTTCCGTAATGCAATACGCACAGGAAGTAGAATCTGAGAGGAGAAATGGTGGTGAATTTGATGAGAATCCCTTGTTTTCACATTTTTAGGTTCAAATTATACAGTTGGAAGATTCCAGCGTGGAGAAGCCCAACTCATGTGCAGCTGGAGAGTACGTCGAGATGGGTGGGGCGCCCAACTCAGCGTGGTGCCAATGTCAACCAGGGAAGCAGGAAAAGCCGTCCCATCACTTATCGGTATTCCTGGCCCCGTTTCCTCACCACCTTTCCAGGATCCCCAACCTCATCTCCGCAAGCGTCTGACCAAGGCACCCCTGGCCAGTCCTCCTTGGCCCCTTCATGACGTTTCTTCTCTCTACTTGAAAACCGAGGCATTTTTATTGGTTTAACCCCTTCGACCTCCGGCGATTCCCACGCAGGGGCACCGCTTCCCTTGGAAGGATAACGAGACTTCAGTGTAAAATATTAGGAGTTTCGGACTCGATTCAAGCAACGCCTTTCCTAAATGTATTTTCCACAGATTTAATGCATTATGGGAAACATGAATGGAAAAGGTAGCCCTACTTGTAAACTTCTTTCCTTTTTCCTCTGATGTAAAAATACTTTAATATTTAGTTCTCAATTGATGGGCTTATTCAAAGAAAAAAAAATCTTGCAAGAACACAACAAATGTTATTGATTCCCATGATGAAATTGTCTGTGTGCCAGACCCACCCTACTCTCCATCAGACACACAGATACAGGTGAGAGTAAGTCTAGGGAGAGTCGCAGCACAGGGTCAGTCAGACAGTAGCACCCCTGGAACTGGAGATTAAGGGCCTTGTTCAGAGGCCCAACAGTACAATCAGCCTGCCAGCCTTGGGATTTGACCTGGTAACCTTCTGGTCATGGACACAGAGTCCTGGTCTTAGCCGCACACTGCCCCCACCCAAGCAGAGTTTTTTTTCAGTTTTTCATTAAACATTGCAGCGTCTCGGAATCTGGAATGATGGGACTCGGAAGTATTTTTCCCCCTTTGAGGGCCCTAGAAAACCAGCCCCCATGTCAGATACAAAACAGGGAGGTGTCCTCTGATGAGCATTTAGGTTCAGTATGAGCGAGAAATGCCAGCACCTTGCACACGTCCTTTGTTCGTCACAGCAGACGACGGACTGTCAGTTAAGCCATGGTTGTGTATCGTATTGGCTAACTCCGTTTGTTTAATGTTACAGTTTTGAGTATTTGCAGCCAATTATGTCCTCAGGTTTTCATAAACGGGTTAAAATGGATAAAAGGCTCTTAACACAAAACAGCCATCATTTTAAATTATGGGCGGGTCAATGTTTAGGTTAAGTGCTTTTATCAGATCAATTAAAATAAATGCATGAATTGCATCTGTTAAATTAAGTGGACATATTCAATCTGGGTTGTATAAATAATAATAATAATAATAATAATAAAACATTACAAATTATCTGAAGAAACCATATATACCATAAAATTATATACTATAAAACAATTTTTTCACAAGTTGCTATTAGACATGACCAAGACTATTTTGTGTTCCCTTCTTATTGGCCGTCTTAAATAAACATTTAAGACCAGATAGCATCTGAAGGGATGTCCCACTGTAGCAGGGACAAGCTGTGGGAAAGTATATAAAAGTGGCCCAGCGGTGAAGATCCCTCCACTGATGATATGGTAATTATTGTCCCCTGCATGTCCGGTCCTGACTACCAACATTTAGGAAGTCGCCATCAAAGACAGCTCCAAGTACGGGCCAGTGGACTGGGGTCATGGCCAGGTAAAATGATGGATGTCCTCTGTTCCAGATACCTTCTTGACATCCCTAGAAATACGCGAAGATTTTCCCCTTCAAGGGGCTTGTTAGAGACACACGGTCTTATCCTTGCTTCTGTGTTCAGTGAGGGTTCACTGCAAATATTTGTGGATTCATACTTTTGGGAGGTTGTAATTAAACCCGACGGATGCCAGGGCTTGACCATATTTAAGTGGCCAGAGGAAGCAGTGTCCGCAGCCTGGAATTTACTGCAGTATCGCTGGCTGCTTAGCTGAGCGCTGGGGACAAAAGCAGAGTGAGAGCAGGCCAGGCGCCCAGGCCACAGAGAGTTTGAATCTGTCAATCTGCTAAAATGCTGGGACACTGCTATTGTGCATCTGGCTTCACCACATCTTTTTCTAAATCTAAGATTTTCAATTAGATAAGAGGAAAAAACCATGAAACTGAACCATTTACATTTTATATTTATGTTATTATATTTATATTTGATATTTATGTTTTGTCACTGCTTGGCAAACGTTAGCAGGCGAACCCCCCCCGCATGCAATTTTACTGTGGGGGACCCAATCCAACCCTGACAGCAATGTACATTAGAAAGCAGGTTCACACTGTTATGACGGGACATGGATCACAGTCCACTATGCGGCTTACAGACAATAGGGAACAAATGTATCACAAAAGACTGGGAAATAAGAGACCATAAGGGGTCTAAACAAAGGCAGGTAAGCTAAACATGTGCTAAGAACAAAGGTGAAAACTAAACAAGAGGAAACACATAGCAAGGACAGACTTAGGACAGGGTTTACCACTACAAACACATTCAAGCACATTCAATAGACGACAAGGCAAGTAAGGATAGGCAGGAACATATATACACAGGTAACAAGGCCTAGATGAGGGACAGGTGTAGGTTGTTAACCATCACCCAAACACTAAGGATTAAGAGATGCCAGAAACACAGGACTTGGATACAAGTTGCGTACAGACAAGGTAAACAATGACACTAAATGCAGGGATCAAACAGGAGTACATAAACAAAAAGAACTTCATAAACGTAGAGTAGACAAAAACAGAGTTCTAGGGCGCAAATAATCAAAATTTCTAAAGATGTTGAGGCTGACCTCAAATGCATGACAGTTCAGGATGAGTACTTAATTAGCTGCATACTCAGTGCATTCAGCCACGTGGTGGCCCAGTGAACAAAGAGAACTATGGGGACTGTGAGTGGGGATAAACTGAGGGGTACACAGGGAACCAAACGGGATGACCAGTGACACCCGCTGGCCAGACAGGGAACTTAGGGAAATGACAGACAGAACGGAACAAGGCAGGATCTGATCCTGACAGATTGCTGGTGCAATTGGAGCTGATCCAATCTCTTACCCTTAAAATTTAACTGGTGAACTTCTGATCGCAACCACAGCATCACAACCCACTGGGCCACACAGTAGCCCTTAGCCAAGATTTAAATTCCTCCATCCTTTCATCCGTCAACCTCTTATCTAGAATGGGACTGCGGAGGTCTAGAGCCCATTCCAGGAAGGCTCCTCATCTAGATGGCATGTCAGTCCATTACAGTGCATGTGTTGAACTGAGTACCTTTTGCACAAATACTGTTATTCGCTGATACATGCCTAAATAGGTAACTGGCATTTTGCAGTGATGATGGCATACGTCATGAGGAGTGAAATGATGCACTGACGAAATAACTCCACCATGAGACATAACAAACAGCACAGGCACACTTGAGATTACAGCACATCTGTAATCCGTAATCACCCCTGACTTCACAATCACCGTCTCTGTATTTAGTAACCTTACAGTCATCAATCAACAGTAATGTTACCAAGGCACTGGGGCAATGATCATTGCCTGACTTCCGAATTAAATGAAACCTGTTTTATAACTGAGAAAGTAGATTATAAGCGTTTTGGGCCTGCAAAAAATGTATATTATTACAAGGCTATTTGCCACGTTTATGTAAACTGACCTACAAAAGCAAAACACTGACAGCGAAACTGAGAAAAAGCCTTTCATTTTTCTGACTGTGTAATAGGTAGGTAAATGATAGTGTTTTCTGCACAACTGAGCTCAGCTGACCTAAAATATTTTGCCATGAGATAAAACAGAGCCTAAGAGTCCAGATTTCTGTCATAACCCAATTTTGATAAAATATACAGTCACGGTGTTTTGCATTTGTACGGTAGTATATATACCCTATTTGGATGAAAAATAAAATGTTGTGTTCTTAAGCTGATCAACTGAAGAATGAGATTTCAATTATTCACAGTTCAGGGGTTAAAATAGTCATAAATTAATGTACTTTTCTGTTCAAAGTGCAATAAAAACACTTCTTTGAGAATGTCATAATCCGCCTGAGAGGCAGCATCGCTCATGCCAAAGCCGTGCTTTTCCATAGGACCGAGCACCAGGTGGAGAATCCACAGGAAATAGCAAAGATCTCAAAAGGCTGATATAGATGTCAACACCATAGTCATACCAAACATCTGAGAACAGACCCCATTATTCAACAGTAGCTTGTGTGTTAAAGTGGCCCCCCCTTGATTCATAGTACCTCATTGCCACTCTATTAAAACATAAACGAGGACCTCCTGGCAAGAGAGACCCAGACGAACTCAACATATTGGCACAGTAGGCTCAACCATACCTACCAGCTTACACTAGAATGTGAGTCACACAACCACACTCAACGTCTGCCAAGGACGTTTATGCGTTTTGCCGAACAGCCAAAGACAACTTGCAAGTCAGTGCCTGACCGGCGCTTGAATGTGAGGCCTTGCTGAACATCCATTACTCAACCGATTTATTTCGAGGTTGTGCTGAGTCAACATGAAGGGCCCCTGCAAGAAGGACAACATAAAGAACGGAATACGAGACCTTTGGGAGAGACGGCCCCGCCCTTGTCCAAGACCATAAATGGAACGTGATACACCGGCACATCTGCTGCACATCATCGCTGCAGTTATGGAGCAGAGAACGGCTTGGTGCTACCTTAAGTTAGACAACCAAAAATGCACTCGTTAAATTAAGGTATTTTGCCCAGAACATTTTTCCCCCTCAGAACCACAACCGAAAGCATTTTTCTTAAGGTTCAAACAGCAAGCAAAGTTCATGCTAATACCGAAACCCTGTACTGTCTGAAGGATTTTAGGAAAACCGTCTTAAGTTTTTGAGTATTTTGATCCTGAGGTGCTGATGTGAATTTCAAAGCCTTTTTTTGCACAGAATCTTTCTATAACCTGGATTCTAATGCAACACAGTATACAATATATATTTCTGCGACTATCTGCAGCAGCCCATGCCTGGAACAGTTCATTACTACAGTATGTACCAGTGTGATGCTTAATGGACACCAGAAAATCATAACACCAAGTTTTCATAAAAAGAAATTTTTCGCCCCACTTCTGGAACAATTTACTGTAGCAAACAGAAATGAAATTTTCTCAAGATGATCATGTTAAATTTGATAAACTTGAGAAACACAAGGCAATAAAAGGTTGCTTTTTATTCCTGTATTTAAAAATTACAAAGCATAAGAGAATCCTCAAATGCTTTCTGATGCTGGAAACTGGCTCCTCGAGGGCTCTGTGACTCTGTGTCAGCTGGGGTAACTGGTTCACAGGGCCTGGAAATGTGGCAGGCATGGCTCATTAAGGTGAGTAACGTCAGGTCGACACGAGAGCCTGCAAAGCGACACCAATTCAAACCCGCAGCTAGAGCGGCAGTCCTGCGGTATTTTTAAGTCGGATTTCCCCGCAGCCTGACACATCCCTCCCGCCCTCATGCCATTGCATCACGGTGATTAATCTCTCCACTGACTTTGCGCCATGCATTACATTTCACATCCCATATCACTTCCGCTCTTACTTGGCCACCACAAAAATGCTAAATACCAAAACAGGCCAACGCCCAACAAACGGCGCTAAAGGTCAGAAAGAAAGAAATTAAGCTTTATTTGCCATTTGTAAAGGTACTAGAATGGCTACATTGGAATACGCTTCCTGAGATTTTTGGGGAGGTTAAGGGCCTTGTTCATGGCTACTCTGCTGAGCTAAGGATAAAGATCCGTTACTGTTATGGTTTAGGTGAGCTGGTGAGCTACTTCTCTCCAAAATGTCCTCAATGTTTTGTTTTATCGCATCACAGGGATCCGTAAACCAGATTTTTATCCTCGTTATGAGTTTGTGTTTGCACTATCCATCTGCCCTTACATCTCTCACCTAACTTCACTCCAAGCCTCTAGTTGGTCAACCAAGACATAAGGAAACAGACATGAGAAAACACAGATGCGTGCCTTTCAAATTATGTTATTCACATTCCCGTTTACCGTGTTTGACAAAATAGTGTGACGAGAACATAATATATTCTGGGCATCAGAGTAGAAGTGTCATGGAAGGGGTAGCAGTGAGGATCAATTGCCAATTATGAGATTTGAAAATTGATTCCAGGCATAGGCAGTCCATTCCTGCACACGCTCAATTTCAAACGCTCATATCCTGTTTGTTTCGCCAGACAGGGGAGTGGGATCTGTAAGCCGCACATTAAGTTGTCCTACGCTTCAGCAGTCAGTAATTTTTTTTGGGAATAACTGACATTAAAAAAGCATGCCAGGACAAAAAGAAAAATAACAAGTGAGTAGAAGAACGTTC
This sequence comes from Mormyrops boulengeri, assembly GCA_026781065.1. NCBI lineage: Eukaryota > Metazoa > Chordata > Actinopteri > Osteoglossiformes > Mormyridae > Mormyrops > Mormyrops boulengeri. The sequence goes on along the minus strand of JAODLD010000088.1, from coordinate 3,598,847 downwards.
ATTTGCTGGTTTTAAAAACGAAGACTTACTGTGAATTTTGGTATTCAAAAATACCACAAAGTTTCAGAAACCACCAAGAAATGATCCTTATTGTCATATACTATGACAAATAAGCCTTGCATTTCAGTAGGAATGGGAAGAGGGGTTAATTCAGTTTAGGCATAAACACAATCCCTTTGAAGTCTGGGTAATTTTACCATTATACCACGTCTTTGTGGTAATCATGCCTGAGTGTAGCTAAAACAGATGGTGGATTAAAGAAAATGCCAGGAGATGAGGCGTACACCTCTGCTCGTGTTTATTGGCTATTTTGAAGATAAACAGCATCTCCCCCCCCAGCAGATCTTCAGTCCCGTGATGCGCGCCGAAGCGTCTCAGTTCGTGACAAAGCAGCGCATCTGTTCAGAAACCAGCGCCGTCACCTCACATCACCAGCCACCCCGCCCATATCTCCATGGATTTTTAGCGGGAATAGTGAGGCACAATCACGCACACTTCAAGTCTCTGTCCCCGACTGGCTTTGGAACATCTCTGCCTGTCAGGACGAGGGAGCGAAGCTTCTTGAAGGGCAGCAGAATGGTTCTAGTTTGGCTTGTATGGCTCCTCATCCAGATGGGGCAAGTTCGTAAGAATATGAAATCAAATGAAGCTGGGCAAGCCATTGTGCACAACTGTCACTCTCCATTTTCACGGTGGTTGTGCGCCGAAATGATTCCCGCTAAATCTCATGCTTACGATATCCACACAGCATGTTTGCGCTCAGCTCGTAGTCATGCATAATGCATCCATTGGTGTATGTGGCGAGACTCAGATCCAGAAGCAACAGGGAGTCCTGTAAGAGATGCCACATGCAATGATAGACAAAACGAAGGCAGTAAACAGAAAGTCACGGAAGCATGCACCGCATTGCCTGCGATGGTTGCATCCTGTTTTTGTCTATAGTTTAAGTTCAGAACTACTGTCATTTTGAACAGAAAAGTCTGTAGTACCCTTCAAGAATAATCTTCCATCTTCCAGGAGATACGAGTAAGATCAACAAGGGAAATTCTACATTCATACCTCTCTGAAGTATTTTTCATGCCATTTACTTCATAGCAAACCTATTTTTCTCGAACAGTGAAAATTTTACTGTAGACGCTTCAGTCTTTGAAGGATAATTCTTGATTTATATACGTACAACACGAGCCCCCCAAACAGCAAGAGGGATAACGTATTAATATCACAGTCTAGATATGATTTTCTCAAAAGGTGACATATGAGACAATTTCGACATTTGCTCAACAAATGATCCTGAAAATGAACTTTAAGAAAATTTTTTACTATGAAATGTTTTTCCTCCCATAAATCTCCCAACCCAGAAGCTGAATACTAGAATGTTTCCACTATAACCAGGAATGTTTTCTGATCACCCCAATAACATTTTAAAATCCTGGGTCCACAAGGAGGAAAATCAAGGTGCAAATGACAACACTTCGAGGATGCATACTTGATGCCTCATGAATTTACGTAAATCGAGGAATGTCAGTATTTAAGCTAATAGTTCACCAACAAAGCACTCAATACAAAATTTATGGATACATGAATATTGTTTCATTTAAACATAATGATTTTAGCACCAGTCCCGACACACTTGTTATGGCTCTTGTTAACATGGCACAGATATTTAATCGTTTTTAATTTTAATTCAAAACCTTTCAGCAAGGAATTCTAAGCAGAGGGAAAGCAAAAAATGAGGTGTAATGTCGTAAAAGATTCAATGGATAAAGTCACAATGTTGGAGGCGTGAAACAATTATTTCAAGATGTAAGGTCTAATCCCATGGCACATAAAATTCGTAATAAAACAGATAATCTTTTATAATACACTCATTTCAGTCTAATGCATATGGATATTTCTTTTCACTTAATATTGCCTCATAATTTTTTTCAGGTTTACTTTGAACAGTGCAAGTGAGCTAGATCCAAAGTTCAAACTTTTTAAATATATATTGCTTGAAAGTAAATTGCATTGCTGACGACGGAAAGAGTTTTTGCTAACTTTCCTCCAAATTTATGTGCATAGAGTAATAAAAAGCCATCTTAAAATGAAATGTTGTCTCCTAGCAACATGATGTGTACAAACCAAAGCAGCTGGACAGTAAGCACCAATCAAATCGAAGTCAATTACCCTGGTGACTATCACGATCCTTTCTCGAAAACAACAAAACGAAAACAATTCCTTCATTCTTGCTTTGGACTCCAACGCCCATTACCCTTTTTGTCTCAGTTTTGCACACACAAAAAAACAATAAATGACAGAAATTTTACTGGAGCGGTTAATGACTGCAGAGACTAAAGCAGACATGTATACCATGACCACTGTAGGCGTTCCCGATGGCAAACACCCATGTGGGGCCCGTCGTTAAAGCATGAGCAGGCCATGCCACCAGCAGTCCCGCCTGCTTCACTTTCACCGTGTCCTATTAATAACAACTTACGAAATACTTCCCTTCTGCCAGCCATCCAGGAAAGCACAAAACAAAAGATGATAGTACACCACAATGAGGAAGTGATGGAGTGATGGACTAGTGGTGCTGTGAGAGGTGATGGCAGACAGAACGGCGATCACTGTCTTCTCACGGTTTGGCAGGCAGGTGTCGTCTGGATGCTTGGAGAAAGCACCCGTATCGGTTTTCCAAGACGGCTTGGAAGGACTTGGAAATGAGGACGAAGGTGTAGATACGTCCAATGTGAAAGTCAAATGTGGAAATCACCTGTGAGTAAAGACTCATGGTGGGAGGTAGAAAGAGATGTTTAACATCATGATGTGAACTGCAAATTAACTTTATATCTTCTGATTTTTCTGTTTATTTGAGCATGTTTGTTGTGTATCCATTTTGTAAATTACACTCAGCTTCAGTGAGGCTCTTGTTTCCAATCTACCACTGCACTAAGCAATAAAGTTATCTACAGTGTTCTGTTTTACGTGTATATATACAGTACATACCAAATGCATTTAAAGTCAAACAAACAGAAGGCTCAAGAAACTAGGAGCCAACTTAGAAAATTTAGAACAGATTTTGAGAACAGTGACAAAACATAAAAATAGGGACTAAAGACAACTTTTAGGGACCGAAAGGTGGAACTAGGCTTCCTGTCTCTCCTCACAGATAATGGGGGCCTGTGACATCTCTCCATACCTTTTCCCTGTCCCACACAGTGCTAATCTTGTAAAGTGGAAAAATGTAAAAAAAAAATAAGCAAGGAACAGACAAGTTAAATAATGAAATGTTACCCAAAAGCCAGATTCCGGCAGAAGAATTTCTTTATTAGAAACGGATTCGCTACTACAGCTAAATCACCTAGCCAGCTCAAGGGCGCCGTGCTGGTTCCTCTCCTGGTATTTAAGGCTACAACCATTAATCACAAATGTGGCTCTCGTAACCACCTCTTCATGTCGTAGCTTTTTAAATGTCAGAGAAGGAATCTGCGGCTTTAAATCCACAATTCCACTAGAAATGAGAGGAGAAGAAGCTTTTACAGTTACAGACAGAGGTTGTTCCCAAATGAGTGGGAACCAAGACGGTGGATTAAAACAGACTGAATCTGATTGTGTGGGTAGTAGTTCTAAATGGCTGTGAAAGGTTGTGCATGTACATGGCTGTGATGAAATCTTGAGCCGGGTTTTAAACAAACATTTTTTGTCTATCCTGCATTATAACACTGGCTGGAAAATCTAGTCTTCCAGATAAGTATTTATTCATAAGTTTTACAGTCATGCAAAACTGACTGAAATGGTCTCCTGCCGTGGGATTTCTGAGGAAAGCTCAAAGTCTCCTCTGGCAGCATCAAACATGGAGTTGATGGAAATAACGCTGACGCATGTGTCTGACTTTACTGATTACTGAACAGATTAAACCCACGGGAGTCTTTTACTTGTCAGGGCAGCAGGGACCATCGGGTCTACAGGAAAGTCAGAGGCTCCTCTCCGTGTTGAATTGCAAGTCCCTGAGATTCTCCCCGCTGTCCTCCAAGTGTGAAGGCAAATAAACAGAAAGACCATCTGTGGCCGGTGTGGTCTAATGTCAGTAATTTCAGCCACCACGGAAAACCAAAAGTCAGAGCTGCATATTGTAATGCTGTCCCTCGGGGACAATCACATTAGTTGTTATTTTGAATAATGGCGAGTATTTACTCCAAATCACTAAGCTGAAGGACAAATTGTACATGACCCTCTGGTTCAGAATTTATACTAATTATTAGCCTGGGATACAAACAGAATACAAGACATTTTAATTATTATTTTTTACTCGGAATTACATCGTATCCACAAAGTCTCCTTTATTGGTGATATATATTGTATGCTACAACAGAATATGCAAGAAATGTAAGATTAGTCATCTAATAAATGTCTATATGCAGGGAAGCAAGTCACTTGTGATTGTTCTGACACTGTGAAACAGAGAAAAGAGAATTCACAATGACAGCTGTGTGATTTAGGGTGGGACCCATGGAGAACTTTGACTTACAAAGTTTCTGACACTCGGAGATCCCAAATGATGTCGTATCTCGTCTCGTGTTACAGCGGAGTTTCTCTTTGCTGCTTGCGGTATGATGAGCGAGATCTTCCTGGCAGAGTGTTTTCAGGATCATGATGGCATGAACAAACAAAATGACAAAACTCGGGTATGAATGCGGACGGCTTTTGTTCTTTTGATTATATCATAGCTCCACCATGGGGGCAACACAAATGTTTCAACTCTAGGCCTCTGTCAGATTTTTTTCCTGTGTCATGAACAAAGAAATTTTGCTGGCGAAAAAAAAAGAAGTCTTTTCATATCTGTTGTACAGGAATAACAAAATTACAGTGATTAAATTTAAGAATACCAAATAGTGATCCATTTGTTGGTGATACAGTACATGGGATAGATTAAAACAGCATTCCTCTTGGCCCTGTTCTATCTGTTGGTCTGCTTCTAACAACCTCTCCCTGAGTACAAAACAATTTCCAGGATTTTTTTGTAGATGACAGAGTAGCTAATTTTATGGATGAATAGAGACAGCCCTAAGAGTAGAAAGACATGCAAGAACCCTAAACATGCTAAGAAAGTTCTGGGCAAAATTTCACATAAAAAACTAATTGATAAATAGAGCTCAGTTCAGTAGATGTAAACAAAATAAACTGAATTTTCCCGGCACTCATAAACTAGTATTTGCCTTGCACTCACAGGGAAACAAGACTGTGAATCCGATTTGCAGCCTTTGTTTATATAGGTACCAGAAAGTAGATGCAGGTGCAATGAATCCTGGGTTGATCTGACATTTATAAGGACACATTATACCTGTACCTACTCCTAAAATAAAAATGCTTATCTCTCAAGGTAAATAGAAAACTCATTGTGCACAACTGTTTGTTAACAGAAAATAGAAAGGAATTTACAATGCCACGATGAATTTACTTGTAAATGTAATTTACTTTATATAAACATTTTACTTATAAGAAAACACAAGTGTTTTGGTGGAACTAAGGCTCGTTTCCAAATAAGGAGAAATATTTTCAAATGACGTACTAGTCAGATGTATCTCTTCACAGCCAGCACGTAAAATATAGGGTTTGATCCGCAGTGTCTCTGAGTGCACAGTAAGCTCCTGTTTTCATGTGGATGGGAGACATGCGCTATCATATACATGCCTATTGGCCTCTTTGTAAATACATCCCCCCTTAAATGTGGGAGAAAGTCCAAAACACTATCCATCATTTTCTTGGATCCTTCTGAAGTGGAAAAAGGATGTTGTTTATTTCATCAACCAGTGGCCAAACATGCAGATTTGCCAGGAGAAAACATGCTATGAACTTTGAAATGGGACCCATACTTACACAGACGACACCATGGTCTCACGTCCCATAACTGGTGAGTGAGCTGAACTACAACAGGGACTCTGCCATAATTAAAACCTGTCAGAAAAACACGATAATTATGACTTAATCTGTCACTGAAATATTTAAGGTCATAGTACAAAATCAGATTACTAAAATAAACATGAATTAGCTTCAAATTCTGTATACTTCAGCATAAGATGTTGGGAGAAGGTCCTGGATCATGGCATTTAATGTAAGAAAGGTCACAGAATTCAGAGATAAATAGGGCTTCTTCTCTCATAGATTTTGAGAAGTCTGGGCTTTAAAGCAACATGGAAGTTCTTGGAGGCAAGACACTACGTTGTTTGGAAAAGATAAAATTGAGAATAGGATTCATAGCATAACAGGACAATTAATAGCAACATAATTCAAAGAAGCTTTGATACTAACTTGACCAAGACCCACGACAGCAGTGTTTCCCAATTCGGTCCTTCGGGACCCCCAGACAGTCCAGGGTTTTGCTGACAGGGAGCTGGGAGGGAGCGAAACCATGGACTGGCTGGGGGTCCTCAAAGCCCGGGTTGGGAAATACTGCTCTACAGTCATGGAATATGGACGAATGGATGGGTTTTCTGCAAAAATTTGAAAATAAACCTGTAGGAATCAAAATAAAATAAGAGAGACACATCTCTGCCTTACACTGTATGCATGTCTTCCACAGAAATATCCTGCTTCCTGGTTTACATTAACAGGTTAATTTGAGAGGTTACTCAGTTCTTTTGAATTCGAGAGTATTTTGGAAATTTGTGGCTCTTTTCCCAAAACTCCTCTTCCTGTTATATATAGTACATGTTCTGAGGCCATTTGTATCCATTTTAGTGCTACACATTTGACAGAATTAGAAAGATGTCCTGTTGGCAACCTGCGACAATACCATTGGCACAAACCAAAGAAACTGCATTTAAGCATAATGCACATGTGCTTGTTATTAATTTAATATGTTTAGTCACCTCAGCGGAGGACAAAAGTTCAAGAATGCGTGCATTTGTGGCGGAGCTGAGATTTACAAACTTCAGGATGGATTTGATGTGGCTAGAATTATGTTCAAAATCTGAATCCTTTGTAACGTCAATCTTTTTATTCACAAACCATTATTCCTGCTTCTGGGGCAGATGCATCGCGAGATGTCTGGCTATTTACAGACAAATGGTGCTGCACTAATAAAAAAACTGGAATCGATTAAATCTGAAAGATCTTTTTGCCTAACACCTCGACATATCCCATAAAATATGGCACCCAAAGTCTTAGGGACACCTAAACTATTATCTATGAACTTCAGCAAAACACACACACACACACACACACACACATATATATAATTACACACATGTAATTATATCTTTTTCGGGAAATTATCATTATATCTTTTCTATGGGGAAAACTCTAATCACAATATGACGACCTTAACCCCTACCCAGTCTTCACCCTAACCATAAGTAACCAAACAAAATATGCGATTTTTGGCATTTTTAGTCTTTTGATTGCATTCACAGATTTTTGTGGGGACCTGAAAAATGGTTCCCATAACGTCAAAATAACAGGTTTTTATTACATTGCAGGGGACATTTGGTCCCTACAATGTAATATAAACCTAATCCACACACACACACACACACACACACACACACACACACACATACACACACCGTTTCTCACAGAAGAAAAGCGCTGTGGTTTTAGAACATAACTATGAAAAATAGGTCCTTTACAGCCAAAGGAATCTTCAGCAGTTTTTGAGGTCAGGTTTGGGCACTTTCTGTTTTTGACATTCGTTTGCTCTTACTATCCAAAGGGAAAAAAATAAGAATAAGAAAACAGAATCACCTGTAGCCGATTCTTCATTCACTGGCTATAATCTCAACCATATGATTTTCAAATCGGACATTCCGGGATGAGCAATGTCATCACCAAGTGCGATTTGGGGATTCTGAACCCATTAGTCACTGCCAGATATGGGGACCAGTACAGCTACAGAATATGTTTTCTATTAGTTGTCATTTTAAAAAATGAACTAAACGATAACTAAACAAAACATATCAGAACAAAAATCAATCTCCATTGTTAGATATGATCATAAAACACAACCAACCACAATAACATTAGCATGGGCAAGTTCATTTATAATACTCTAGTAATATGGCCTTACTTTTCCATTATGCTAACTTGTCCCCTGCACTAGCAAGCTCTTCCAGTACTGAAATACTCCCCTTTTGAAAAAGTTTGTTTAAACGCATTTTAACAGATGCGCAGTACATGTAATGCCAAAGAATCGAATTCTGCATGCTGTTCCTCCGATGCGCATTGAGTTTAGAAAAACATCTTAAAACTGTTAAGTGTGTTTTGTTGTAGAATGAAAGGTGCTTTTGAAAATGCTAAATACCCTGAAGCTGGGAGCTGGGGAATGAAGGGTTTCCAAAGTCTGTTATGTTTCACGCCATTGCTTCAAAGGTACTGTTTGAAGTCTGGGGGGGGGGGGGGGGGAGTATGTGAGCATTGTTAAGAAAATTCATTTACTTCAGTTACATTACGGT
>JAODLD010000088.1:3579313-3590009 GCA_026781065.1 Mormyrops boulengeri | reverse complement strand
CCCCCCCCGGCCCGCGGGCGGCCCCCCCCCCCCCCCTCCCTCCCCCCCCGCCGCCTCCCCCCCCCCGCCCGGGCCCCCGCCTGGCCGCGCGGCGGCCCCCCCCCCCCCCCCCCCCAGTAGGGGAGCATTGTTAAGAAAATTCATTTCCTTCAGTTACATTACGTTCTATTATTTGTGAATGTGACTTATTTGTAACTTTCAGTTTCATTAAGCAAAACTTCAGATTATTGTAGACAAACTTCAGTGATTAACAAGCATGCAGCTTGTCTCACATCCACACGAGTCGGAAAGAGTAAGTGGTTCCATCTTTCTTGCATGTTAAGAAGTTTGGTGGATCAGCACCAGGAGACCATTTCTCCTTCTGTCTCCACAAGGAACCAGCATGTCTTCAGGCTTGCTTCTAACCCGCAAACTAAAACCTGAGAAGAGAAACTCTACAAAGAAACAAAGGAATGACAGAGAGAAAGATCACACGGTACGGAAAAGCCCTTCCGAATCAGTATCAATCAGCATGTAATCGACATCCAATGGGAGCTGATTTCAAAATGACATCGGTAAGTAGAAACACACATGACGGGGCTAGCAGTGAATCTGAACACAGTCCTTGTGGGCGCAGAAAAAAGCACATTATCAGCTTAGCCAGGGATGGATTGAGTTTGTAAGATTAAGTAAGCCAGTTAATTATGGGTGGAGTACCGCCCCCATAAGGGGGTCATGCTTCCCCATCAATTAGTCAGTCAAGTTCTTGTAGTGAAGCTGAGCGTTCTGAGAGGTATACCTGTTACAGCATTGGACTCAAAAAAACAAGACAGCTTAAGAAAAAGAAAGGGGCAGTCTAAAATGAGACAGGCACAAGGCGACATCACCTCTGTCTATAATCATCCATAAAGAATGGTGTGCATGGGACAGGAACAATATCTAAATGGACCCTGATTAGTGGTTGTTTGGACAAAAAAAACAACTTTGCTAAACACAAACACCCACAGTGATAGCGAACAGATTGTCCTTATACACTAGATTACAATGAAGCACCACCAAATTGATCTTACACCTTTTACCACTGAGCTACGTGAAGGATTGCTGAAATAAATTTGCAAAAAATAGGAATTATTGCAGCTCTTTTATGGTGGTCTTTTGTGGCCATTCCACAATGGCCTGGGTCTCCTGCTGGTCCATTTCGCGGGGGGGGGGGATATACCATAAGTACTTCCTGGAAAACTGCAAGAATATACCCGTAACATTATCAAGGACCAGGAACGCAGTGATGTACTGTCCAGCTGAAATGCCATGCGCAGGAATCCATAACACCCTGACAGTGTCTAAAAGGCTGTTGTTCTCTCAGACCTCAACTAAGTTGCATGTACTGTGTAAATTGAGTTTATAATATAGTTTCAAAGATGGATACTTGTTCACTTGTAACTACTATAACCAGGAGTAGATATTGATTCTTTGCCAAAATATCAGTAATTAATACCTACCCTAAGACCTGCATCCTTCGTTGCCTTAGAGAAGGACATTGCTTTGGCAGGACAAGCTGAAGGATATCCATGTTTGAAAATGATGTACAATTCAATAAATTGGGCATAGGTCTAAATCATGAACAAAGTTGCTCAATGGGATGCACCACTCTATACATTTTAGAGATTGCCAATTTAATATAAATTGGTGAAGTAATTAAAGTAAAAAAAAAAGCAGTTTTAAGAGCAGGGGCAGGCCCTTTGGCTGTAACAGGAAAGAATGTCAGGTGATCAGGTTAATTTGAATTGATTTGTTCCACCTGCCCCTCACTCTCCGGAATGTTCCACACAGCTGTGTTTTCTGTTCTGTTTTTCCCCTGTTAACCCAGAATCCCAGTGCTGATGCCTGTAATCTGCATTTCAACGCCTGTTTAGCCCTGCGAATGTATGCCATGTGTTTGCCTGTTTCCATTTCCAATGATCCGGCTTATAGATATATATTTTTGTAGATGTGTTTCTGTACATTTGTGACATGACTTATTACCCCAATAAGGTTAAACACCTCTGTTTCTTGCCTTGATCTAGCACACTGTTGTCCATAAAATCCATCCTGGCATTCCTATTTTCTTATCAAGATAAACCCTAAAAATGAAAGTGTTAATACTTCTGAGCAATGTGCCTTGGAATATTTGTAATGAAGGTCTAAGCAGAATGTCACTGATTTTACATTTCAAGTCATTCTATCTCCTTATGATAAAGCAGGCATTTTACCTAAATGTTTTATGGAGTTGTACAGCTGCAGTGATCCTTGGATTTAGTTTTAAAGAATAGAACTTGTTGATGACTGCAAAGGAGCACCAGGTCATGACCTAGATCTCAAAGGTTCTGACGTGCTGTACCTTCTGACTGCCACCTCATTCCTTAAAGCGCAAGGACGATGGCCTCTGTTCTCCTGAGTTGAAAAGATAGATGAAGACAGCCTGCCTGCAGTGAAAAATCACTCGCAGGTTTCAGTTGGATCTGGTCACTGGTTTCTCTCGCAGGTATCCAAAGATAAACCACAAAAAATGCAATATAATCACTCCCAGGTTTCAAGCATATTGAAATCTTTTCATCATTATTAAAAGGTCCATTTACAGTAATGATTTTTGTATACCTCCAGGCCTCCTATTTAAGGTCATTTGCTCTATGGACTTTTCGCTATTTGGGTTTTGGTTCCTATTTATTAAGTATAATCATTTTCAATGATTTAAAAAAAAAAAAATAGGAAAATGCAGGTTGTTCATGGACACAGATCTTTTGGGCTTTGATTGTGTCTGCAGCGATTTAGGAGGTTGGAACATGAACAAGGTTTGCAAAACATCAGTCGTTCCAAATACAATTTATTTAAAATGGTGGAATTCTCAACAAATGGATTCATGAAATGGATGGATACAAGCTAAAGAGTCCAGAGGTTGACAGTAGACAGTCCACTAGCCTACGAAGATCAGACGATTTGCCATTTTTGAAGGATTCTCCTCCTGCTTTTGGCGATAAGAGCAACCAAATGAGGTTCTCCAGACCATCTGAGCTGTCCATGCACAGATAAATAGTTTCCTCTTTTGAAATGTTCTGTTCCTCTATAGGATAAGAAAGATAAGCACTTACATATGTTAGCTGAGCGTATTGGTGACTGCTCTCTGTGTTGTACATACTGTATCATTATAGTCAAGCACAAACCAATGAAATGCTCATTTCATCTCGTGTTTGTTTCGAGATATTTTTTAACTTGGGTCACTACTGCTTGAAATACAGCCCATAAATAATGTATTTAGAAAAACCACTGTGAACGCAGCATAAACTGATGTGTAAAATAACATCGGGTGCATTTGTATATTTTGTGCGTGTTTATAGGTTGTGCTACACACTGAGTGTCAAATTCTATAATTTTACACACAGCGTCTGCAGTGTCAAGGACAGAACTTCACCCAGATCGAAAGCAGAGGTGTAAGGAATGTTTTTTGCGGCAGGATTGGTCCCATCTATAGCAATATAAATTAATAATAATAAAAAAAAATCTTTTATGCACAGACAGGAATTAAATACAAACAGAGCACAGGACGATGGATTGCAGTGCCTTCAGCACAGTCATGATGGGTTGAATGCAAAACACGTGGTCATGTGACACCATTGTGCTCATGATGGCAGGAACACGAAACACGTGGTCATGTGACACCGCTGTGCTCATGATGGCAGGAACACGAAACACGTGGTCATGTGACACCGCTGTGCTCATGATGGCAGGAACTCTTACTTAATAAGAGGTCATGTGACACCGCTGTGCTCATGATGGCAGGAACACAAAACATGTGGTCATGTGAAACCACTCTGTTTAACAATGGACATCTTGCAATACCAAAGAGATTGCTAGTTATGATGTAGCTCCCTTTGCAGCATCTTATTAAGTAAGAGATTTAAGATTAGTTTTAAACTGCTTATCCTGATCACTCAAACACAAAAGATCACGTCTGTCAAATTTCGGTACCGTTCCCATTTCAGAATCATCCACGTGCACCAATGGTGGATCGATTTGTCTTGCACAGGCTAAGAATTTTTCACAAAATTGGATGCAGGTGCTTGTTTCTCCCGCTGCTCTTTTAAAAATTTTCATTTTGTGTGAACCGAACCAGCACTCGTTCTCAAAACCGGCACTGAAGAAATGCATTTCAGGTTATGCGATTGCAGCGAATTTTGCATCCTACCGTACTAGATGGACTTTTAAGACAAATTGGGCCTGAGCCCTCTGAGTGGACCCGATTTGAGGTGCTGACACGTTGAGTGCTCAGCAGTACATATCCAGCCAGTGTGGTAATGTTTGGGAAAATGCTTCCAAAACACTTCCAAAGTGAATTCCCGAACAGGCGACGCGCTGTTTTTTTTGTTTGACCGTAATCGTATATGACATCGTCGGCACCGGTAAGGTCTCTCATCCAGTCTTTTAACACATGAGTCAAACGTGTGCAGACATCCTGAAAAGAAGAAATTCATGCAGGATCCTCCACTCTCACGTGTCAGAGTTAGTCCACAGCATTCTGGACACTGAAATTCCAAGCCAAGACACAGTCCTCTTATGATTCTGCATGCTCGTGAATGCCACAAATACGGTCAGTTAATAAACATGGATTCTGTCTACATATTTAATCTAGTGTGGACGTGGATTTTTTCTTCCCCCCACCACATATGTAGTGTCAAAGTCACATCTTGGACTGTAACTTCCCTGCTGCTTCTAATAAAGACGGGACCAGACGACCATGTGCAAAACAAAATACACCCTAAATGACTGTGTTTCATCTGGTGCTGGTCAAAGTTGGATTATACTTGGGCTGAAGTTTGTAAATTCTTCTCTCGTTTGGGTCCCACACCAGCAAACCTTCCAGAGACATGCTGAATATGGGCCATTATGGCCAATCTGAAGCAGTGCTTGACTCCTCTTGACAAATTCAATAGGGATCTTTCATCGCTTCTTTTCCCTGTATGACAATTTTCATCACAGACAAACAGGGCTTGGGAACATCGGGACATTCAGTCAGCATACAGTTCATGAGATTCTCCAAAGCAGATCCTCTGTATCCTCATCCAGACCTCTGATCTCCCTGTGAGGCCTCTGATTTAATTTATGTTGCCGCATTTGTTCTGATTGTAAACTTGGAATTACTCCACGGACATAGGTAGTTTAACAGCACTTTAAATGCATTGTAAAAACCTTTGAAAATTGCTGGGTAAAACTCAGAACAGAGGGTTTCAATATTATTAATGATCCGATATGTGAAATGAAAGAACGTGGAGCGAACGCAGGTGTCATAGCAGACATGCGACGTTCTCATTGTGGTGCGGAGGCCCACGGACCGCATCGCTTTCTTCTGACGCAACGCTCCGGTTTGCTTAATGAAAACCACAGTAAACATGATTTATTGTCAAACTCAGGGGGTCAGGCAGGAGCTAAACGCAGCCTAAGGAAAAAGAGAGCATTAAAGGTACTGCCGTTTAAAAATATGCAATATAACCACTAAATAGAAAGTAACGAAAAAAAGGTAGCAAATATTTAAATCTCTCTGTGAATAGAAACTATGGCATGGTGTAAGGAGTGTTCAGCCAATCACAAAAAAATGTTTTATTTTCTTTTTTATTTCTGCAATTTTTTAAACCTGGTTTGTCAAATAAAACTATATGACAGCGTTATATAGAAAAACGGAATGTTTCTATTAAAAATGTATTGATGCCCAAGCGAAATCTCTGATTATCCCCAGTCTAGCTAGCTGAGTACCAGACCTGATAGAAACATGTTTCGAAACTGGATGCTTATTTTCTGCCAGCACTTCTTGCAAGCAGCACTAGACATCTGTATGGGAATTACAAAAGATTTGCAGAACGTCGTTTGCTAGGTTCTCTTACATTCTTTACTTCCACGGTAAAAAAAAAAAGGTTTACGATTAGCTTTCGGGAAGATCGGTGAGGGGAGGGGGGGTGGATTTGACAGAAAACATTCCATCGTGACTCAGAGCACGGGGACCATCTTTAGTCGTACCCTGACTACCCTCCCCAAGGTCGTCACTCAGCAGGAAGGTTAACCGTTACTAGTTTTAGCAGATGACAGCAGAAGTGCCCTATATGTGGATATCCCATGTCAGACACTCAATAAACAACTATTAATAAGCCAGATGTAAAGTGTAACCCCTGTTGTACTGTACAATAGCTGTGACCTGGTGGGACAGGTTCGCTGCAGAGGCAGTCGAGGTCAGCGGCTCGAAAACATTACCAGGCGGGTGGGTAATATTATTTTACTCAAAGGTTCCTGGCTCAACACTTGTTTAACTGGCACAGAGAGGAGAAATAATATGAATTAATTAATCACTCTCACTCAGAGTCAAGAGTGGCATTGAATGTCGGGGCCCAGTTGGTTACGAGATTATACTGAATGCTTTTTCGCCGCACACAGGTGCTGCCTTTTAACTTGCGAGCCGGACGGACTGACAGCTCCAATTATGTGATTGGTTAGCCATTACGCTAATAGGCAGGTTCCAGTGCTATTTATGACCTCTGGAGGGCAGCTCAGAATTTGGACCAAACAAGTCTTGAGTTTTACGCGACGGTTGGTAATGTCGTTATTTGAGGTCATCGTTCGTCTCCAAGGAAAAATAAAAATATGTTTAAAAGAAATATCAACCTCAGCTACAGGGATATAAAAATGAAATGTCACAAAAAATATGGTCAAACGGTGAATATGAGCCCATTTGTCAACCTTTGCCTTCCAGTCATGCACAAGTTACGAAACACATAATAAATAATAACTATAATTGCACATTTTATTGCACTGCTTGAATTCTTGCATTAGCATTTGGAGCGATGTGGCGCAGGAGGTAGTGTGACCGTTTGACGACCGGAGGATTGCAGATTCGAGCCCTGGCTCCTCCTGACCCCATCAAAATGTCCTTGAGCAAGACACTAATCCCCAAATTGCTCCTGGTGAGCAGGTTGGCGCCTTGCATGACAGCCTCTGCCACTGGTGTGTGAATGTGAGGCAAATTGTAAAGCGCTTTGGAAAAAAGCACGATATAAATGCAGTCAATTTATTTCTGTCACTTAACACAATTATTATTTGAGCTGATGCAGTTGCACCAGAGAAAAGTCCCTGCTAAAATCTCAGTATATGTTTAATCTGGTGTTTGATCAGGTACATAGCACCAAAATACGTGGCCGACTCCAATGCCAGGTGACACGGCACAGGGAATGGAGCACGGCCCAGGCTGTGACAAACGTCACAGCAGCAGCCTTGAGAGACGACACGCCCACTGGTGTTTTGGGAGCCTTTGGGCAAATCACAAGCTGGAATCTATGACAACGTCCTGTGACATCAACTTAAAAAGACTGAGAAAAAGGTTTTTGGAGAAATTTTTACATGTATGATGCACTATAATGGGAGAAATTAAAAGTATCTCAATAGCACAAATTACTGTTTATAATAAAATATTAAATTACTACTAATATGTACATAGTACAAAGAAAGTTTTTGGAGTTACCTACAAATATTCGCTGATATATATGCGTAGAATTTTTTAACTTCTCACAAAATTTCTCCTATTATTGTGGGGACCGTTCATTCATTTAACCCTTAACCCCCACCCAGCCCTCACCTTAACCATAAGCAACCAAAAAAATTCAAGACTTTTGACATAGTTTTTTATTGCATTGACAGATTATAAAGTTGAGTTTCCCCTTGTGAGGACTGAAAAATGCTCCCCACAGCATCAAAATAACAGGCCTTTATCAAATTGTGGGGACCACATATACATGACCCCCCCCCACACACACACACACAAATGTGAATTCAGTTTAAAATAAATCTATATTCTGGCAGCTGAGTTTTACAAGTGATGGAGCAATGACTATACTTAAATAAAAGTTAAGTATTATCAATTTACACAGTTTTATGGAAACTGTTTTTTCTGTTTTTCAGAGACTATCAGGTATATAAATACTCCATCTAGGAGCATATAATTCCTTATTATTTTTTGCGAAGCATAAAAAAGAGTAATCATGTCTTTCAGTGGTTCTGCGACTGTCGCTTTAACGTATTTCTGGTCACATACACCTGTAATCAGCATCAGTGAGTTGAGTCGCCCCGCCATCGTGAGCACACTTTAAAAAGACGCAGGGACCTCTGGGCACACGCGGCGCGCGCACACACGGACACGCACACACAGCGCGCGCACACACGGACACACACGCACAGCGCGCGCGCACACACGGACTCACACATCGCACTCTAGGAATGTGCGCGACTAAGATACACATTTCTTTTATCACGTCAACAAACCTTGACTGAAATTTCGAGCTCCTTACCACCGAAGCTATAGTATAGTATAGTATTCCTCTGAGGTGTGTTCACACCTGAAAACTTGTACAAGTAGACTAGTTCCACAGTCTGCAGTAATTTAGTTTAGAGGTGTTCACCAAAGCTTTAAATAAACACACATTTCCTTGTTCGTTTACTTTACTCTGCATTGATTAACATCATGAATATAATTTCACTGAATAAAAGTGTGTTTCTTCCTCTGTGAAAGAGATTCGGATAAAGAAAAAAACGATGTATACACATGTAAATTAATGTAAAAAAATGTTTGAGTAATGGCAAATTGCTGATGAATGAATGAATTAGGCAAATGATGATGAATGACAAATACAGGGCAATTAAGTTGTTTAAACTCACGATGCAGACGAACCACATACCGAGTTGATTAAAGTTTTTTATTTTTGGTAAAGGTGTTCGGTTCACATTTGGAGCCATATTCTAGGAACAGAATCGTTTTCTCACATGTTTTTATTCAAATCATGATGTATTTCACCCCCTCTTGCGCTACAGATCGCAACCAATCTGTAAAGGTCGTAACAAATATCTTATCGGAGCTCCTTGCGAGGAAAGGAAATATCGTTTCCACGGCGACAAAGAGTGAAACCCCGATTTTTATTAACAGTAAGGGAGACGTCAAAAGGTAATGTTTATGCAGCCATTGACATAAACAGCAAGATCTTAACGAAGCCGATGGCTCAGTCAATGGTGCGCATGCGTCCGTGTGTGAAAATAAAAGCCATAAAAAACACAGCCTAATTATTATATAGGCCATGGTTTTTATGTTTGACATTCACTACCTGCTGTTCTTGATTTTGATATATTGTGACGTTGGCATAATGGGATGCTCTAAACACAACTGGCTTTACCTGGACACAATAGTAGCCCCCCCCAACCATGAACTGCAAAACAAACAAACAGTTATGTAAAATTTTATTCAACTTACATTTATGAGAGTGGGGGCGTATTTTGGCAGCTACAAAAGGCGGATAAACTTAATTTCAATTTAAAAAATCTGCCATCTATGAGTCTAGTATCCCTTCCACACAATTTATATGATGTGCCTCCAAATGATTGTTGTAGACCTGTTAAAAATATCAGTGGCAGGCTTTTTAAATAAACTTGCTTTTTATTAGGACTTTTTTTTTTAAATGCGCATATCTATACCACTGTCCAATGGTTCCTGAAAAACTCTTTCAATTGAAAGTGAAAAGTGTTTTAATTTTGATTGATATCTTTTCCCATTTTTCTCATTACTATTCAGTATGGGGCCTCAGTTTTAATTAGCATCTCCCGCTACTGCTCTGTACTCTTTGCTAAGTGGATTTAGGGCTCAGAATGCCTGTATATTAATGCTGAAGAATGTTCCAGAAGCATATTCCCCCTATTTTTTTTTTTTTACAACTATGTGGTCTTAATCCTTGTAAGTTGTCTTTTGTCTGTGCCTGGCAACCTCAGACTTGCAAGAAGTTTTCAAAATGAACGAGTCTCTCCTGTTTTTGTCATTTTACAGTGCTTGCGTTCCAGGCGATTCTCCTTGGATACCAATGTAGAGCATTTGTTTTGTACCGTGTGAAGGTATAATAGATTTTTAGTAGTCCCTGGCATATTAAGAACGTTCCTGCGTGTTTTATTACTGTGAACTATGCCTCAAGTGAAAATCAATAGCAAAAATTCAGAGAGGCCTGACCACTCAAACTATGCGTTTGAAACAAGGAAATCCATGATTTTGTATTTGAAGAATCTTGAACCCATAAGGAACACATTTGTTACACTTATAAATTGGTGCATCACTTCTTTTACTATAATAATAGTAATAATGTTTAAATGTTTAATATGTGCAAGATAAATCTTGGGCTGAGAGGGTAGATATTCTTAAAAACAAAAATTATACAGAGCTCTTCACAGTAACAATAAAACATTTTAAATTTAAATTCTAATCTATTTCAGGGGACATATGGCATTTTCTGTGTGGGGGAGGGAGAAGTAGATCTGTAATTTGCCTTTACATATACAACCGTGAGAACCCAGCTAAACACAAAGAGCCAAAATGGCTGCCTATATTGTCAAGTTTCTCTTATAACGGCTCTCTGTTCAACAACAAAGAATCTGAATAATATCAGACTTCCCATAGAAAATCGATACAGTCACAGAGCAGAGTGTGTCTTCAGGGTAGTTCTGTCAATTACTCTTTTGAGTTTTTATTTTTTGGGGCCTGTGAATGACTTCTAGGATCTTAGGAGCCCACGAGAAAATGGTGAGATTTTTACAGTCAGAAGTTAAGAACATAAGAAATTTACAAACGAGAGGAGGCCATTCGGCCCATCAAGCTCGTTTGGGGAGAACCTAACTA
>JAODLD010000088.1:3556648-3566707 GCA_026781065.1 Mormyrops boulengeri | reverse complement strand
CCCCCCCCCCCCGCGCCCCCCCCCCCCCCCCCCCCCCCCCCCCCCCCCCCCCGCCGGCGCCGCGGGCCCCGCCCCCCCCCCCCCCCCCCGCCCCCCCCCCCCCCCCGCTGACATCTGATATATAGTGGGGGCCAAAGTAGGAGCCTGACAGCCGCTGACCACATTCTACCCTGTTCTGTGCCCTGTCTGTGTGGCTGATGGACCACAAAATGTGTTTCCACGGTGAAAAATACCCCATCACGTAAAGCATATATAAATAACCTAGCCCCCATCTCACCCCCCGCCTTGGAATTTAATGTACCATACTGAGCACATCTCTGCCAAGGACTCTGTTTATTTATGGAAGAGTTCAATTCATTTGGTCCGCCAGTGTAAATCGTAATCCTCTAATGCACTACTGAACACTCCCACTATCTCCCATCAGACCAATAATGTCCATTAGAAAGTGCCTTCTGGGGTAGTGTCCGTGTAGTGATAAGAAATGGGGGGGGGGGGTTATTCTACCGTGGTGCTTTGGCTCATTATATCGTGTATCATACACTCAGTACTAGACAGGTATGTGTAATCTATGACGTGTGCTAATATGTTTCAATGAGCCGGTTTAATAGCAATGATCCCCAAGTAAATGAAATCCCTTGAGGGTATATGAGGTGAACGGTGGGGGGGGGATCCAGTCAGAAGAATGAGACCACTACACTCAGTGATGTAGCCCCATACGTCAGGAATATGAAGCAAGTCAACAGGAGAGACTCAACGCCGTGTGCAGTTCCCTGAGCATAGACACTCATCAAGGAACGATACCTTTTGGATGTTTGTCTCAAGTGTTTTCCAGAGTTCAGTACTATTTACAAATACGATATGAATTCAGCGTGTCTGGCGAGGTTCAAAGAAAGCGTGATTCCATGGAGCGTGGAGAAACAGGACAATAACCAAAACGAAAGAGGACTACGGGGAAAGCTGATTCCGCTTACTGACTATTAAAGACACGTCTTACAGATGTTTTGAGGTTGTACAACTACTTTGAAGAGCTTGTAATAATTAATGTTTAAGCATTTGCAGCTGTATGTACCATGTATGTCACTTGTTTAGAACATCGATGATGGTAGGGGACATTTGCAGGGGAAGACATTCATCGTTCCAGTGTGCCTTTTCATAAATGCTTGACAGCGATAGCTGTCCAGTTATATATATCCTATACATGTTGGTTCATAGTTCATAGAAATGACGTGCAGGGTCTAATAAAGCCTTTAGTTTGACAAAACTGTATAAAATTGTGTAATATATGGCAGCACATTCAAACAAACAAATGTAAAACAAACAAAAAAAATAGCAACAACGATGACAAGAATGATAAAAAATTTAAAAATGATAAAAATAATAATGAAGGTTTAAACAGTTATAGAAATGAACACAAGTTACTTTTTTCTGTCAGGAATTTGGCAAAAAAAAAAAATAATTAAACAAGCATAAATGTCCATGTGAAATAAAGTTACACTGATAATATAAGAGTGATTTTCCAAAGTCAACTGGAGACGTATTATTTCAGTATCTTTTTAAAAGAGTTAGACGAACCACCAGTCGGTTATAGCAGCGGGAAGGTAGTGTAATAGAAAGGCCGCGCAAACTTAATAAATCTGAAGGTTTTAAGAACGTGTGTTTCATTCAGCCGGCCATAAAAACTTCACGGCTGAGAAAACAGAAAAGAGCACTTTCACCGTTTGCTCCGGCGGGGCCGCCTTGAAAGATAAGCGCCTTGCTAATACGAGCTTCGCGTCAAGGTCAAGTGATGCTAAATACTTTAACAAACCCTCATAAAACGGGTCATGAAGAAAGGTTGCATATAATAATAATAATATAAACATGTACGGCCTGGAAATGTACAAATTTTTGGGAAATGTAGCCTAATGCCAAAACAACAGCTGTGGAGCCTCGCCGTGGTCGCTGTCGTTGTTTCTCCAATTACAGCCAGTAGGGGGCGAGGCAGAGAGTTGTGGCTGATTCACTCAGGCTTGTTTTCTCTTGTTATAACCGGACAGGCCGACAAAGAGCAAATCAGGTGCTAAGAGCTACCAAGAACATTTATTTAGGGTTGAAGTAGGGTTGAAGTACAATCAGCCAAAGAATGCAGCTGACGTAATGGATAATGATAATACCGAATGACTAAATAATAGGGCAGCACAGCAGCGAGCTAATTAACACGCCAACGACCCTATTGATGCTATAAAATTGGAGTCGTTGCCCGACGTAGTTTAATCAGCTTCGGGACATGTTTGTGGTAACGAGTGTTTAATATCTGCCCATTTGCTGCTCGTTTTATGGCGGTGACTAATTATATGCCGCTGCATAAAAAGTTCGTTTGGGGCATTAATGTAAGCTGTGTTCTTCGCGCAAACAACAGTTAAACAGTCTAGCCTCACTGGGCTGATTATATAACACTGGAGCTAACAGTCTGCATATGGGTATATTACTTGTGAGCATCCATGTTATACAGCTACAGCGTGGACACCTTTGATAAAAATATACAGCAAGCAATTATTCTGCATAAATGTCAGTCCTGCTCTAGCCTGTTTTAGTAATACTTACTGATTATGATTTAAACTACAGTGCCCCCTCCCCCACCTGAAAGTTTGCTGAGATCACGAGATCCAGCACCGGTGCAAGACTTGGAGGTGGTCTCCTCTAAATCTGACGGGTCTCTCTGGACCCCCGCCAGCACCATAGGTACTGTGCAGTGGGCCGTACTTGTATAAATAATGTTTGCGTGGGATAAGCCGGTGAGGATCATCGCCGGGTTCTGGGGGGGGGGTGGGGGGGCTGGCACGGGCTACAGGCAGACTTTCCCCAGCCCTCACATGGTGTGAGACACAAAAAATAAGGCCTGCTGAGATTTCCCAGTCTGCCAGCGCTCCTGAGACGCGGTAACGGCGGGGTGAAGGACAGCACTGGTGTACCGACTGAGCTCACATGGGAGCACGCTGTATTTAAACAGGACAAATCAGGACTCTACATAAACCGCTTTGTTAACCTGGGATTTGAATCTGCTAACACCTGTTATTTACATAAAATTTTAAGTAATTTCCATCCATTATCCATTTTACCAGCTACTTTCAAGCAGAAAGGGGGGAGATTGGAGATTATCCCAGGCAGAATAGGACACAAGGCAGTGTGAAGTAAAATATATAAAACTGCTTATTGCTTGCGATTAAAATTTTAATAAAATGATCTTTGTATACTGTTTTATGATAGATTTCAAGTGAATGACCAATTGTATAATGACAAAGGTAACATTGAGGATATAAAAAAATAAACTGTAAGGCTCTGAATATGTAGACTAAAATCTGATATTGATATTCAGTAAAATAAACACAATGACACACATGCAAATTCGACAGTTTTCAGCCAATGAATATAAGCTGCTGACCCGAAGTTCTCCCAGTCATTTCCATTGTGACTCACAGCAATGAGGTCATGTGACATGATGACATGACATCAACGGCAGGTTTCCCACAATGGAGCAAGACGGAGGAAGCGCTGCCCATCGGGACCGTTATCCATGGGAACCAGGGTGGGTCCCCTCCCAGGCTAGGGGGCACTCCCTGTCTGCCCCTGGGAAATGTTTTCTTATGATACGGCACCCCGGTGCATGAACGCCACCGCCCGCCTCGATACTCACATGAGGAGTGGGCGCTGGCGCAAGGTAAACGCCTTGAACATAGCAACCGTTGCTAGCCTCAAACAGGAAAGAACTGAATGATGGAGGGCTTCTCTTCCTTAATGCAATTCGTTTTCTGATTGGGATCACCACAGAAACAGGGAGAACATCAGGTCAGAATTTAAAGACCAGGAGTTCAGGTTTGCACCTCGGGTTGGCTGATTTAAATCCCAGAGGAGCCTGAGTACAGTCGTTGTCCTTCAAACTCCAGAAAAACATTTCTGTGTAGATCTGGTCAAGAGTTAAAGTGTTTGCCCTGGATATAAATACACAAATATAACGATTTTAGGTCTTTGTAGGAGGCAGAAACACCACAGCTCGTTTCTCCGAGCCAGGCCATGTCTACGTCCATTATCCGAGTGATTAGAAACTTAGTGAACTTCCCAGGGTTTGTCTGTCCCCCCATTGTGCCCCAAAAATGTTACCCACATAATCAACACCAGCTGTAAATGCTGGTGTGTGGGTCTATTGTTAACACAAATGGATACATTTTCCAACCCCCCCCCCCATTACTACTGAACATGTCAAGGCCATGTATGCACATATCTGCATGTGAGACAGCTGTGCGAGAAATGTACAGAGGCATTATGGGGTACATGCAGCTAGAACATACGTGGCCTCTGATCAACTCACCCGCCGTGAAATCGTGGACTGAGGGTAACAAACTGTATGTGGTTCAGTGGGACCTCAGCGCCAAAGGACATCGGCATTCCCATGAAACCGATGTCACTCTATTCAGTAATCGCTTTTACGGCCTAAATATATGCAGATTATTTCTGTCAGATTTAATACAGACAATACGGGCTTATCCTATGTGTGGTCTACTTAACCATCCAAATCCTATTATTCCACATCTTGATTATGGGATAATGAGGCAGGGATTATGAAACCTTAACGATGGCTGCATCGTTGTAGCGGGCAGAATGACCACATGACTGCTCAGCATTAAGATGGAGGCACTGGGGAAGGAGATATGAAGATCTACAAAGTTTTCAGATTCCTTTATACTAGTGCCTGTTTTGCCAGTCATTAGCAGTTGTGAATTTTTAGTCTGAGTTGTGGATTAAATAGACTTAAAACAAATGGGTAATGAGTCATCCTTCGTTCAGTCAAAGGAGGTTAATATGTCATGCAAAATATAAAAGCTGTTATTTTTAATGCCCTTTATTTTCATTTCAAATCATTTCTGATGTTGACAGTAAGATTATTAGTGCGATGCTACACTAGTGGATTTGTGTACACCAGTGTATTGCTTCAACACTGGCAAATTTTGCATGCAGTCGCAAAGAAATATTGCGTCAGTGTTTATAATCCTTCGTGTAAAGGTGACACAATCTGTGTGAGAATAAAAAAAAAATAGTAAGAGCGAGGAACTAAACTGTAAATTTCAGTCTTGTTTCGACATATTTTTGAGTGCTATGTTGTTAACTTAAAAATGAGACCGAAAACCCGTAACCAACAGATGTCACGAACGAACGCGATAGACGGATGTGGAACGGTGACGGTGCACTCCAGAAGCACAGGTGGCAGAGGCGAAAACAGACTCCATGTTGTGTCCAACGTTGACGTAGTGCCGACTGCAAGCCAATGGGGACCCAGCAGCTCTCAAAGCTGTAAACACAGCCCCAGCCCGCAGGGCAGACATTACCGGCCGAGCTCCGCTATGACCTCAGCCGGCGGGCTTGGCAGCTGTGTCCTGGCACCGCCCCCGGGGATCCAGCCTGCCATGGCGAGGATCGTGCCTTTGCCCAGAGGCTCACTGGTGGTCTTCATGACAAGAAGACTCCGATACTGGGAGTCAACTGGCTGTACCCCATCCTGTTGCTGATTCTGAACAGCCTTGAAAAGTCAACTCTGTTACATGGCCTGAAACACCAGTATTCATCCTCTGACAAAGGTGCCTCCTAAACCCAGTCACTTACAGCCAGTTTAACAATAAAAGTTCATCCAGAGAATTCTAAGGGGAAGCTTCTCTGGAGCCACTGGCCTCCAAGTAGTGGACTGAATGAAAACAGGCTGAAATAAGACGTTCATCAAACAAAAAAGCAAGTACTAACAGCAATGTTAGCATTTTTTGTGTATTAAATTAAAATCCACGTCCTGTTTTCATGGTATACGTACATTCCTCTGGTAGACTTGTGGCCACATTCACTACTTTTCCATCAGAAGCTTTGAAATGTAATGCAGATCTGGTGGGGGCGGTTTGGTAAACACGACAGGTCGCCGGTCGGCTGACCGTGCGCTTCTGTGGCACCGCATGCACTGAACAGAGCGAGTCAAAACCATGGGTGCAGGCCGGTAGGGTATTAGGTCCTTGGCTGCCGCTTGTGGAGGGGTGGAGATGTTCCAGACCCCCCCCCCCCAGTGGGTTTGACACTGGCTGGAATGGTACAAAACAACTCAGCAAGTCACTATGCGGTAAATGTTAACACGGCGGGAACCATGGGCTTCTCTCTAAGATGTACAGACTGCACAGTCCGTTACTCTTCAGAAGCTCCTAACCTCACTGTACCTTGTCTGTAAAAAAGTCTTTCGGCAGCAGATGGTCCAGGACTGCTGTAATGTCGGGGTTTAAGATGCTGGGCCTAATCTCAAGGTTAATTTAAGTCCCGGGGGCTGCCTTTGTATTGGACAGTAGTGCAAGACTGTCTCCGGTCGGGAAGGCAAAGGTATCCGTGTCACACGAGGATGGGAGGACGGAACGGGGTCCTTATTTGGGTTTTGAGGTTTGTTAAACTGGAGAGGAAGGAATGAACACAAAAGACAGTAATTTAAGCTTTAATGAAGAAGCAGGAAGGGGAAACCAAATGGGCCGGGACAGCCTCCAGCATTCCTATCTAAGACAAAGCGAAATCACCCTGTTAAGTCAGCCCCCCCTCACTAGGTGGCGCCCTAGGGGGCTGCCTCTGTCAAGCAGTTGGAAGATAGATCAATCTGGTCACCTGACTACACCCTGCCAGGGAATTTCCACACCTTCTACCTGTCTTACAGATACATAACCTGAAATGCGTGTAATGAAGTCTGCTAAGGCGTTGGGGTATCTTTTGTTAAGGGGTGTGGGATCTCTTTCTGCTGAAATATAATCGTTTTTAAATCACTGTATATTTTCAGAAGTTTGTGTCTTTCCTGCAGTTTAAACATCTGCTACTTTCCCGGATAATGCAGTTCTCCCAACCCTGCATTCCCTCCAGTTAAAGATCAGTCCAGTCTATATGTATCCTTGGAGACAGCTGGGTTTTGATATATACAGCCCACTGTTGCAATGTTGTTCTCAGTGCAGCTAGAGGGTTCTAGCTTCCCTAGTGGGTGGCTCAGTCAAGCAAAGAGAAGATGAAGGTGTCAGGAAAACATTGACCTGAAGCCCTCATCACCTGCGGGTCTGTCAGAAGCAGTCACAATGGAGGGCCGGTCCCCAAGCAAGGCTGAGGAGATTCGGTGGTGACCATGAGTACGTTTATTAAAAACAGCTGGGCCTCGCTCTGTCGAAAATCCCGCTAAGTGAAGAAAAAAAGAAAAGCGCTCCATACTCGCTGCCTTCGTCCTGGCCTGCTCAAGCGGAGCCGCGAGAGGCTGGCCCACCCATTTCCGTTCCTTGCCCTTCCCAGGCATGTCAGCGAGGAGCCAAGCCAAAGCAAATCAAACCTGCAGTGGCTTCTGGACAGACCTGGCCTCAGCCAGTGTGGTAATTACAGACAGGGTGTNNNNCCCCCCCCCCCCCCCCCCCCCCCCCCCCCCCCCCCCCCCCCCCCCCCCCCCCCCCCCCCCCCCCCCCCCCCAATTGGCAGGCAGAACGATCGAGTGCCAGGGCCCTTTAAAAAGATCGCCGGGGGGGAAAACGTGTAAGAAAACAAACACACGCGTTTATAAAAGGCGCATGTTAGGCGCATGTAGCGGCTGAGAAAGTCATATCAGTCACCCGACCCCCTCCGAGTAAGGCAGACGTCAGACCGTGGGGTGCAAGGATGGCTGTGAAGTCACCGTGTGGAGAATCCGTGCTTAGCTGGTGTGTCCGACTGTCAGTCTGCAAAAACGGCAATCTGGGAATGCCACCCTTTGCTATTACATCATGCCCTGATTGACCTCGCCCCTGTCACATGACCTGTGTCAAAGTCAACTCCCCTGTACTTGTAGCGGGCACCTTGTGACCACTTGTGTCCTGAACCTGGAGCCTGTTATCATTTATCTGGTTTCCTTCACACTCATTCATGGCCAGTCAGTCACCTGTTCCTCCTTATTCAGACATTTTGCTGGTGTTCCTCCATGTCTTGTACATACTCACACTTTGCTCATGGGAGTTTTACTTACACAAAAGTGGAGGAAAGAAGAGGAAAGAAGGAAAAATGATTGGTTCAGAGAGATAATCAATCAGATTGTAGAGGAGGTGGGTCCAATCAACTAGAAGAGTCAGAAAGAAACAATCAGATGTCTTGGTCCCGCCTCCTCTTGTTGCTCAGACAACTACCAAGTTGCTTGGACAACAATTGAAAATAATCAGCTCTCTATGCTAGAAGTTTCAAAACAGACTGAGGAATAAAAAAAATCAGGGTAACGCTTTACAGTGACTGCACCTTAATAACGCATTCATTATGCATTCATAAAGCATTCAGTGCACCTTCATAATGCAATTATAAAGCATTCATAGAATGTTCATAAGCAGCATGTAAGTATACCTTAACATCCTAATGTACCTTAAAAGCTTTAATATACATTAATAACAAATATTATATGACTGTACGATGTTATTATCATGTAAAGTGTTATCAAAATCAGTTGAATGTTATCCGCGAATATCACACACGTTTGCAATTATATCATTGTGAGGGCTCTCCATTAATTTGTATCTCTAATCACAACATGACGACCTTAACCCCGACCCAGCCCTAGCCTTAAATATAAGTAACCAAACAAAATACGAGACTTTTGTGATTTTTAGTTTTCTGATTGCATTCTCAGATATTTGTGGGGACCTGAAAAATGGTCCCCACAACGTCAAAATAACGCTTGGTCCCCACAATGCAATATAAACATAATCCACATACACGTGTCTGACTATGTGACCGCTGGTCCTCCAGCATGCCCCCCCCCCCATGTGCATGTGCAGAGGTGCTAACGACGGGGTGGGTCCATCAGAGATGATCACAATGAGGTGCAAAGGAGCTGCAATGAGCTGTGAGATGATGTCACTGTGGCCGTTTCCCCCTTTGGGGGGGGGGGCCATGAGCCGATCCCCGATTAAACAAGCCCCGTTTTCTCAGGCTCGGCCGCTAACGACTGCAGCCATTCGGGGACGGACCTTAAAGGCTGCTCCAAGCCTGCCCGTCGTAAAAGTCCGCAGCACAGGAAGCCTGTAACCTGGAAATCGCTGCACCTCGCCGGGATCTCCTCCTCCGGACTCTGATGGCCTCTTTCCCTCGTTTTTTTCCTTCTGCCTTCTCTGTTGTTCTTGGACCTGGCAGAGTGTTGCTGCCGTTCGCTCTCGTATCCCCAAACCTGCTCCTGGATCCTCACTTTTCGGTTTTTCGCTTCGGGACTTCCACGAACATAAGAATTCGCAGATTTTACTTAGTCTACGCGCCTTTCCTGGCTTGCTGCTGATCGGCAGAAGGACGGAGACGTTTCCAACCTGCTGACCCATGCCTGTGCCTTCAAGGCTTCCTGACAGATACTCATAAATTTCACCTGCTTTTCTGGTTGGCCGGAGGGACTCCTGGAGACGGTTAAGATATTTGTGGGCAGCTCTCCGCAGGGCCGAGCGGCAAGCCAATTGGCCGAGGCACTTTATATCAACAAATGTCACCACTGGCTGACCTGGCGAGTACTGAGATGTGACAGGAACACGCTTTCCCATGCTCTACAATCTCATTCTGGTGTGGAGCCATGCATCACCTGTGGTATAGGTGGCATTTTGATAAAGAAAACATCGGAGACCTTGTAACATTAACACAACTTTATTATTCACTACATAATTAAACAATATTCACAGTTGCTGAACATTATAATAGACTGCTGGCTCACTAAGGTAAATGTAACAATCAGGGGTGGATATCCCAGTGCAGGGTCACATGACAGAGTCACATGACAAACGCAGTCCTTCACTTCCCCCGTGGCTCCCTTTTTCAGTCTCACCCCTCACAGATTGCATGCTTCGAACCTGAAAGCCAAACCTTTACTCCTTGGAGCTCTTATTGTTCTGTTTCCTTTTTGAGGAAAAATAAGAACATAAGAAATTTACAAACGAGAGGAGGCCATTCGGCCCATCAAGCTCATTTAGGGAGAACTTAACTAATAGCTCAGAGATGTTAAAATCTTATCTAGCTCAGATTTAAAGGAACCCAGGGTTTTAGCTT
>JAODLD010000088.1:3530530-3556494 GCA_026781065.1 Mormyrops boulengeri | reverse complement strand
AGTTAAACTGATTGGCCTATAGTTTGCTGGATTACTTCTATCCCCTTTTTTGAATATGGGCGTTATATTAGCATGCTAATCTTATATTATAGTTCAGTATATGTGAGTGCTCTAATGTGAGATAAAATGCATGAAATCTACAGCTAGAAAATGATTATCAGTTATCACTGAACAAAAAGTTGCCTCTTTATGACAATGTACCAAGAATTCATCATCATGTACAAACAACATGAGAAGCTATTTCTACAGGTGAGACCATAACCTCATCAAGTGACCAGATTCAATCTGGTTATGCTTTACAGATAAACCAGTTTGTATTCTGGGTCAGAACAGAAAACACACTAGTGCGTAAAGTGAAATAATCAGATGAGAGCAAAGTATCCAGTTTTGTAGATGGATCCAAATGAGAAAAAATATATGTGTTGGTTTCTGAAAGACTGAGGATTGAGAAAGTCTACTGAGCTAAAATCATTAAAAACAAATATGCAAAATAATGTGTCTGACAGCTACATCCAGTTTTCACATGGCGTGAAGGCCATAGACGGAAAATTATACACGACTTGGCATTTTTTTGCGGCCATTGATTGAAAGGCTGAGAAAGGAAGTATGATTTTGTGCTGGAAAGAAGAATCGACTGTGGTCATTATATGTCAAGGAATAGCAACAGAAATATGGCTGAGCTGTGCCACGTTTCCCTTTCTCTGCCTTTGTGATTTTATCTTTTATTGCATGAG
Source organism: Mormyrops boulengeri (assembly GCA_026781065.1). Classification (NCBI taxonomy): domain Eukaryota; kingdom Metazoa; phylum Chordata; class Actinopteri; order Osteoglossiformes; family Mormyridae; genus Mormyrops; species Mormyrops boulengeri. The sequence goes on along the minus strand of JAODLD010000088.1, from coordinate 3,555,760 downwards.
TACGATAGCGGAATAATCAGTTCAATAAGTTTCACTTCATCTCAGATAGGGGGCGCTGGTGGTGAAGCTCGCCTAGGGTGCCACATGGGATTCGAGTGATGCGTGGCCACCATTAAAATGCCGGGTTTTTAGTGACTTGGCTAACAACCTAAAGCTAAGCTTTGTACCTGAAATGGACAACAATCCAACAGATAGGAAAAATGAAGGAGACGATAGTAATGGGAATGGCTAAATGAGACCGGTCCAAATCATGATGGTTGTCCGATGGTGTCAGTGTTGCCTGGGTGTGTGAGGCAAGGGTCCACACGTCGGAGTTACTGGAAATTATCAGCTGCGGGAGCCAAGGCTAAATGACTAACAAAGTCATTTAACGTGTCGTCGTAAATACCATGTCAAAGAATCATCATGGCGTCTTTCAGGTTGTGACCACACTTTCTCAAGCAATGCGACTATGTTGTTTTTGCAGATTAGTTATACTTGTTTTATTTTTACCAATTTAATTATTATGTTTTTTTTTGTTTTTTTTGTTTTTTGTCCAGGCAGCTGTTGTGCACATTATGCTGGTTTGGCTAATTTAAATACAGATTCCATGCGGTCTAGCTAGCTGCAGTTCCCTGTGCAATATGCGCTTTCAGTTAATGGCACAGAATCACAGTGGCTGTCGGCTGCTAGACGCCAACTTGAACTGGAGCGCGGGGTAATCTATGCACGACCACGCTACCTTATTTTCATCTGCCATGGTTCAGGTTCTTGTTCCATCACCTCGACCCAATGCACAGCTGTCCCTTGGAGATCCTCCCTCTCCAATAAAAAAAATCCTCTCGTTTTTCATAGCAGAGCCATCAAGTATATAACAGTAATGAAAAATTATTTGCCAACCTATGGTGCGACTGGTTTTACCATAGATAGATAGACAGACAGACATACTTTATTGATCCCAGAGGGAAATTCTTAACCAATACCTACAAGAAAAAAACAACACTTATGCAACTATCAGGTGATCTAATTATTGAGTTCTATCCAGGTATTTCACGAGCTTTAGGGGCAAGGATTGTCTATTAAAGAATAATTAATGATTTTTGACACGCTCCAATTTTCGACACGCTTCGGTCACACGTGTTACCAACTTCAGCATATTCCATTCCTGTTTTTACACCTGCAAATATGTTGATGTCTGCCAGGCATTTTCTGGAGACATCCATCTTTGGTCATAAAAATGCCTAGGAATACAATATATTACTTTTATGTGCGCGTTTTAGTAGATGGACCTAACAAATGTTAGCTATCGCACCCCCTCCCCCCATGCCGGCGGACTTTTTAGTTTCACCTGAAAACGTGAGGATACTCTTCAGTAAAACTCTGTCTGTTTCAGCACAGCAGGGTCCTGAGAAAGTATATATGGGTTTTTAACTGCAGTGAGACATAAACTATGAACGGATGGGAGAAGCATATGGAGAAAAGCTGACTCGGACAAATCAGATATCTACATAATTGACTTAGCCACACATGCAGGTGTTTTTCAAATATATATTTTTAAGCATATTATAAGAATGCATATATATTGCAGTTTTTAGCTTTTCTCTGTGTTTGGATATTTTAATTACTGCTGTGACTGGCATTTATATGCTCCAGACTGACCTTTCCACTGGCCTGAACGATTAATGCGCTGGCACTGTTTGTGCAGTGCACTTTGTGTGAAAACAGCTGTCCGTCAAGTGCCTCCAGTACCTACGCCCTTAAGTTACTGATTAACTGTAGACTTTACTATCATGGGGGTGATGGAGGGGGTGGGCCATAAACATTACAGCTAGGAAAGTATCATTTTGATTGGTAGAGGCTATGCGGGGGCTACGGTAGATTGGTAGATTGGGGACAACAAAGTAGCTTTGTGAGGCTCTTATACCATTTGCAGTGTCCCGTTGGCTTGAGTCCAACACGGAGTGGATGGATGGAGTGGACCACAATCAACTTAAATCAGGGAGCAGATTCATACAAGGGTTGACCCTTAGATATCACTGTTCAAACACAACACGCTGTCAGCTGTCAGAGGAGGGGCGAGCGGTCATTTTGGTGGCCGGTCATCTTGCAGGAGCCGACATCAGTCGTGAGGGGTTACTCTATGACGATAAATTGGGCGTGGTGTTTAACATCATCCGCAGCTTTGCCCAGTCGCTCCCCAAGTGGAAAGAGAAGTATGAAACTTCATTTATGGGTTTCAGCCATAGAAGGGGAAAGACCCAAACCCTCAGGAGGACCTTCAGGAGTCTAGAAAGTCATGTTGTGGTCTCCATACCTCATTTGTTTCGCTCTGAAAGATGTTTTATAGCACAGATGAGACCTCCCCCTCCAAAGGCCTGTTACAACATCCTAGGGGTATCCTCACTGAAAATTTATAGCTAATGGTCCCAGTTTTTCCTTAGCAAATATGCAAGCACCAAGAATGTTTAACAGTACCTTTATTTTCCAGTTATTTTTGAAGGTAACAAGTCAACAACTCTGGATTTCTATCCAGATACAGTGAGAATTTTAAGGTCTGGTGTGAAATGCTCCTGCTTGTGGTCAACGTGGGTAGTGCATACAGCATAAGCACTGAACACATTCACGGATCGCTTGCTTTATGGGTATGATGTCACCTTGGTGTAGAATAAAAAGCCTCGTATATAACATGGAACACATCATGGTGTGATTTGGCTATTTATACAATGACATATCTGCCCAGTTATGCTTTACCTTCTCCAAAGTGTAAGATACATATTCCAGTCCTCACCTATTCCTGCTTCATGACAGTGATGTTTCATTTAAAAAGGTCTCATTCTAGAAATTCTTCAATAACCTGTCAAAGACACCCAACCATTTCTTGCAGCCATTCTCTTGCATGTCATTGTTCTTGGCAAAGATCATCTTCGTTGTTTTGTGTAGATAAACTTTAGTGGCTTCCTAATAGTGCACCATCCTTTCCCAGAAAGCGATCCATCATTGGTCCTTCACATCATTCCCAGGACTTCAAATGAGTTGCTCTCCCAGTTAACCAGGCCCGGGCTTATTACAGGGAAGCAGTAGTCAACACTGTCATTTCCCACTTTGCAGATCTTCCCTTTGTCTGCCCACCAAGGCCACCTATCTTGCACAACTGCTTTTGGTTTTTGTTTCGCGATTTACATCCAAACATGAATTTAGAATCAGTTCCACGTTGCGAGCGATACAAAGATGAGTCATGGCTCCCACACAGCGCACGGAGAATCCGTCGCCAAACACTGCTGCTCATAGAAACCCATTACCCAGAGATTAAAACAAGTATCCAAAACAGTCTGGAGAAGCTTATTAGTTCTGGTGGATTTCCCCTGGATGCGGAATAAGATGACAGGAAAAAAAAAATGATTGCGAGAGTTGGCAAGTGCGCAGGTGAGTGTTCGAGCTCTCTATTACCAGTGATTGTTTGGGTGGCTACAAATTGAACTGAAAATTCACCACCTTCTTGTTTTGCCATCACAGTGGAACCCCACCTTTCCCAATAAAGTTTATGTGCATGGAGATTATCTGCCGCGCCCAAGAAAACTCAGAGGCTCCCTTTGGTTTCAACTTCATTTTACCAAACAACAGCCTTGTATACTAGCGATTTACTCAATTAGCAGCGACGATGTCCAGGAAGGGGAAGTGAATGATTGAAGCTAGACAAGTCAATACGTAAGACGGTTCTGCTATGTCTCAGGCCTACCCTTCTCGTTGCCGCAAAGATCTCATCCACAGCATCAATCATTTCATTATGTTCTTTTACCTGTCCAATGAAAGACAGGCTAGGCTCCATGTGTGAAACTGTGAGCCAATAATAAGCAGCATTCAACCTGGGCGATAGCCAATGAAATGGGAAAGAGTCATCTTGCGGACTGGAGACACTACACCCAGGGTTCGCTAAGGTCGTCGTGCTGATAATGAGGCGATCGCATATTCATTAAGATAAATGCGCTGATGAAAGCAGGCGCTACTTTACTATTTGAATAACATTTGAAATAATAAGTGGGATGTGATACAACAATCTTGGTGAATATGTATATCCGCCGACATAATCCTCCAAGACATACCCAGGGCTGATTACTTTGGCAGAGGTACAGAATTCGTTCGGCTAAAACAGCCGACGTTAGCTGCCATTCAAAACTTCCTTATGAACCATTCAGTTCTGTACATTCTCACTTAAAATAGAAGAAAACAAAAGATGTCATCATCTCACACCAAAACTGGAATGTGATTGATAACATTTCCTTAAATATCTCTTGCAGCTTTTCCGGAGATAGCATGCATGCTAGCGTGGCTAAGCTAAACTTCGAAGTTGGAAGAACACTCGTATGTAAATGTAAAAATCAGATACATTCTAATTTTGTGTTCAAAAGGAAAAAAGAATATCCTGACAGGCTCCACTCCCACACGCACACAGTCCAGTGCTAGTCAGAAGCTGCCAAACACAAGTCTTCACCTTTACCTTGTTCTCCGGGGTCACCTTAGCCGCTCCCATGCAAGCAGCATCAGTGCCTTGAAGTGGTCTGCGATTTCCTGTGCCCGGGCCGGGCCTGGGAACCCGGGCGGCTGGCTCAGGAGGTGCGGATGGAGGGGAAGCCAGTATTTATCTCTGCTTGTGCGGCATGAATTCCGCCTTTGATCTGTCCCGCGGACAGGACCTCCCCGTGTTTGACCGCGCTGGTCAGTCTGGGATAGGCACGCTCCACCAAAAGATGGTGCACTTTCAGTGCCTGCTCGCAAGACGGCCAAACCACAATACGCACCCCAGCAGATACCAGAAGAGGTGTCCCATGTAGAAATAGACATGCATTGTTATTATTGGATTAACATACTCGAGCGGTAGTATGGTAAACGTAACTTGGCCCATCAGATCTAAGACTTTAAACCAAAAATCATTGCAGAACCTTTGGTGGGATGATTTGCCCCGGAGCACTGGAGTGGGGTCCATTGAAGCTGGACAGAGTTGCTTGAGATTTCATCCAAGTAATTAAATGCTCAGCAAAAAAGTATATTTTCATATTGCTTTGGGGTGGGATCGTACAGTATAACGATTCCTGGAAGTTTACGGCAAAACCCAGCTTTATGAATCGTCTGATGAATCCAAGACGAGTTTGAACACACTACAATTCATAATCTCCTTCATAAAAAGACACAACAAAACACACAAAGGATTTATTTTTTTGAAGTTATGGCCAACACATCATACTATGTCATACAGAAACAATTAACTTCTGCTCCTTTAATACAGCCTTTATTTTTCTGGCAAAAAAAGTGCTGAAGTTAACCCTTTTGAAGAGGCATTGTGGTTCAAATCGACAGCCTGAGCAGTTTAGGGTCTGGAATGCCAACCTCAGAAAGTAAAGAAGAATAGGACTGTGAGGAAATCCTCCTGAGTATCACCAGGCTTTTCTGTCGTGGCACGGCCTGAATGGAAGAACCAGGCATAAAGGAAGTCATCAGCTAGCCTGAGAACGACACATTAGAAAAATAAGAACAACAAACAAGAGCTGAGAAGCCCATATGCCATTGAAAAACTATAACTTGGGAGTGTGCCTTGTGGTGTCTTTGTTGTGGCCATCCCATCGAGCAGCACATCCTGAATCAATAGCTTTGGGAAATTGGCTTGCAGCAATGGGTCCTCTGAAAGTGCCCACTTAAAAGACTGGCTGTGCCTTATTATGATTACGTTTAGTCAACTGGCTGGCTCGCCATTCGCGGAATCACGTCCTCTCGCACGTTCACTAGGATGAGAGTGGGGTTACCCTCCGTCGTGGAGCTACCGCAGAGGCAGGCAGTCGTTCTGTGGAAACAGTTCTATGAAACGTCCATGGATTGCCTTGGCTTTTGCTTCTCGTGCTGTAAGAGCCCCCCCCGCTCGCGCTATATCTCAGACTACGGTGGTCAGGAGGCGTGACTCCTCTTCACAGTTTGCAGCATAAAGATGAAATGTATAGGTGCTCATTGGGCTAAGCCTCTGTGCCTCTGATTGGATGGTTGCCAGTTTGAACCTAGGCCTTAGCAGAATAGCCACATCTCCATGAACCCTTGAGCAAGGCCCTTAACCCCCATCTCCAGGGGGGGCTACATGCTGGCTGACCTTGCACTGTGACCCCCAAGCTTGCTCACACGTGTCAGTGTGTCTCATGGAAAGCACGATAGGGTAGGCAAAAAGAGTGTTTCCCGACAGGGAGCTGTCACTGTACTCTAAACATCAAATTCAATGATAACTAGACCATATTTTCAGCCATGTTTGATGTAAATGAAACAAACATAAGAATTCTGGATTCAACAAAAAAAAACACCTCAACGATGTCAAGGTGAAACGAATCGCTTGGACAGACCAATTACTTGACAAGTTTAATAGTTAATTAGGCAGGTTAATTGTTTAAATGCTGGTAATCAATATATAAATACTAAAATACGGTGGTTAGCACAAGGCTCACAGATGCAGACTTTGCACCTGTCTGGACGAAGGCTAATGATCAAACGACGACGTGTCAGCCGTCGACCCAGGGGTCGAGGACAGCAGCTAAAGAAACACCCAGCCAGGACTGTGTGCCAGAAAACGGTGCCGGGGTCCACGAGTCGGACAAACCCCCGGCGAATTAGCCTCGGCAACATCTGGCGGACCATCGCTGGGCCTCGTTCAGTGCTGCAGGGGCTCTAGTGCGGCTGACAAACAAAACGCAGTGGAGCCTTGACCGATGTGAGGTGTTTTTACTAACAAAAAGAATTCCACCTGTCAGAAACTGCTCCATCTTTATTTTTTTTTAACAAGTTCCCACATTAACTCTCCCTAAAAAACAACATGTCATCGTGTGCCACAGGGGAGTAATAATATAGTACTGTAACATTAGGTTCGAAATGACATTCGGTTTACAAGCTAGCTGAACACAGAGGGCTAATGAAATGAAGGAGAACTGTAATAACAATGCTACAGACGTGTTTATAATCGAATAGCCAGTAGTTAAGTGTTTATGAGAGGACAAGATGAGCACTGACAGGAGACGTGGCAGGATTGCATCTTTGTAAATATTTGGCGGAGTGTGTTCTGGACCTAAAGCTGCGATACACTGAAGTAACCTAATATCTCTCTAATCACCGTCTCAAATGGGTCAGAATCGAACATTATTTTTCATCCAGTTAAACACTTGGCACGTGTTTGGAAATGTTTTAGCTCTGCTTTTGCAATTACAGTGGTCAGGTCTGATAGTCAACCCGAATGCCATAACGGAGCGAAAACATGACTGAAAAGCTGTATGTTGTCCTCATTATCTTCATAGAAAACAACGAAAAGGAAATTCTATTTCAATGCGCAATTCCCCCGGCAAAGAAGCGTAGAGCTGTTTATAGACCGTTGCATTTGAAGGTAGCTCACCAGCCTAAAGTTAATAGCAAAAAAGCCTGCTGCCTGTGGAGATACGTGTGTTTTCATCCCCTTCTCCTAACTCACACTGGCAGGGGATGCAGTTACCTTGTTTAAATCCTGTACTCGTGCTGATGTGTCATTGAGGGAAATGTGAGCTGCCTTACCTGAATAGATTTCTATTATAAACCTGTTTTCCACATTACCCTTTGTCACGCACATTTTAAATTCAGGAATGGTAATGTTAACATGCATGCTTTTTTGTTTCGGGTTTTTGTTTGAAGGTAGCTGTTTTGTTCAACCTTTTACTTGCAAATGGGGGCCTATTTGGAATAGTAAGGTAGCAGTTTGATGAGTCTGTGTATTCTAACATTTTATTGAATTATAGTACTTGTACAAAAGCCTGACATGAAGTTATTCCATTACTTTTATGGTGGAGTTTTTTTTTTTTTTTACCTTCGATAAAAACTCAGTGGACTGACGAATGGCTGGCAGGTAACTCATATTGTTGACAATGAACAGGCGACCATAACGAGCAATATATCATTGACTGTGTCCCAGTTCAGGGCCTGCACCCTTCTAAGGCTACATTTGAAAACTGAATACATCACCATTTAAAAGGCTCCTTCAAATGTGACCTAGAAATGCGTCCTTTTTCCAGGCTACGATGGATCCTTTATTGCCCAACTTATCCCAAGACTCACTTCGCAAATTTTTAGGAGGATGCAGAAGACAAAGGCTGCATAGACCACATTCTATGAAGGATGCAGCCCCTGAATTGGGAAATTATTGTGTCAAGTCCTCTATACAGTGTCATGCTACCAGTGCTGATTTGATAACTAAAAAAAGGACCTACTGTACATAATTACTCCTGGGGTGTATGTGACCTGGTGGCATTTACTGTTCCAAATGTAAGCCTTAACCCCCTAGATTACAACATTGTTTCAGAACTGAAGACTCCTCCAATTATTGAGTATGATGGGCTTGTGGGAGTTTTATGTCTATTAAAGAGATAACCAATCAGATTGTAGAGGAGGTGGGTCCAAGCAATTAGAGGTGGCGGGACAGAGACATCTGATTGGTTGGTCCCACCTCCTCCGGTTGCTTGGACCCACCTCCTCTACAATCTGATTGGTTATCTCTCAGAACCAATTATTTTTCAGTCTGCCCTCTGAACATTTTTGTGTAAGTAAAACTCCGATTAGTGTATGATGGTCTCTGGTCAGCTGTCGTTGCAGGATTTTCTTTGTGCTTCTCCATCTCCTTCAGGGGTGGATGTGAGCAGAGGGCCTAGCTTCTGCTCCGGCAGGTAGGCCTGGATGGGCCTCCCATGGCGCACAGTTTCTCCAGAGCTTGCCAGTTTGTTAGGGCCGGAAACCGGGAAAGAGATCCAGTGTGCGGGTGTAGCATACGCTTGGTCTTGGCTCTATAGTGTGTTCTGGGCTGATTACATCCAGATCTGTTGAAACTTTACAAAACATCATGCTTTTCGAGCATGATAAAGGCTGTTTTGAAATGACACCATTGTTGCAAACATTGTGGGTGTTAGGATGCCAACCCAACACAAGGAACACTCACAGGCCATGGGGTAGCTGTCATTCACCCAAGCCTACTTTTGGACTGTGGTGGGAGAAAAGTATGTAGAGAAAACTTGATGACGACATTGGGCGAACATGCAAACTCCACACGCATGGAGTCATGGTGGAGACTCGAACCCCAGGTCCAGAAGTGTGAGGTAACAGTGTTAACCACTGCACCACCACACCAGCCCTGTCTTCCGACTCTACATTATGCGATTTTAATTGCTAATGGCATCAGCAAGCCTTTTATGCAGAGTGACACAAGCCAGACTGGAAACTATGATCTGCCTCTTCTAATTGTCCAGTCAGTTCATCCTTTGATTGAATTAAAACAGCAATCTTGGATGTTTTCTTTACTCATCCAGTCTGTTACATCTAAAGCTAAATACATCCTAAGGGTAATATTAATACATGCAGTGCAAACTGACCCAAGGACGGCAAATTTAGGTCCCAAAAGATAAATGTGTGTTAATTGTCTTTGCACAAATTGCTAATTTTCAGGATAATAGTAGATAATTTCAGTGTTTCGTCGACCTGGTGATTTCAAGTGGTTTTGAAAGCTGTAATGTAAAAGCTGTAATGTAAAAAGTGTGTCATAGCCCTTGTGCAAGACACAGATATACACAAAAAAAGAGGCGATTCCAGCCAGAATGAGATGTGCCCAGGAGCACATCACACAGCGTGACTGACAGGCGCAGGAAGCTGTGTTTACATTATCAGATTTTTAATGAAAGCCATCCAAAGGGGGAGAAAATACCACCTCATCCAACTCAGTTATTTCGGGACAAAGTGGCTTCACTGTTTAACATGGATGGAGATCAGAGGAGTCACCTTCTCAACCAGGAAGGGTGTTTAATGGTCTAAATCCTGGCCTTTACTCTCAGCTACAGTGGGCTGATTTTTCACCTTGACCCCTCTGTGATGCATTTCATCCCTTTTTGCAGACAGTAAATTGTGGCCGACGTGCCAACCTTTTCCAGTTAATTTAATCAGAATTTAACAAGTGCAAACACTGCAAACACAGACCTACAACACAGTATGGATATGTTTTTTTTTTTACTTATTTTATCCCAGTGGGGGGGGGGGGTGCCTAAATACAAAACAAATTCAGAGAACTTAATCCACAGCTTTGAGGGAAACTCGAAATGTCCGCTCTCCTCACTGGAAACATTAACTTTCAGCTGCTTAGCTGTCCACTTAGCCTGAGGAATATTTTAATGGAGAAATTTGAGATAAGTAATTACTCGGGGGTGCTGCAAGAAGGCCTCTTGTGAGACTGGCCGGAAACCTTCGCATTAAGAGTCCATGTCCTGGACTCATAACTTGCACAGCACCTGCTGCCTGCCCATGCACGCACACACACAGACACACACACATATACACACACACGCATTCACATATATGCACAGTACGCATACATGCACACATGCACACACAAATGCACAGAACGCATGCATGCACGCACGCACGTACACACACATACTCACACACACATGCACACAGACACACAGATACACAGAAACAGGTAAAGAGAGACTGTTACCTCTGCCTGTAGTCCCATTTGTGTTTTTTCACACTTTTTACAAAACGTAACCTGCGACAGCTGTCCTTATCTTGCAGATTTAACAAGCAAGAAGACTGACGAGCAAGAAGCCGCCGGTGTATGTTTAAATCCGCTGAAGAGACAGTAATCCTGTCGTAAGGGACCTCAGAACCAAGCTCTTAATTAGTGTGGAGATAATACGCTGCTGTTTCCTGCCGAAGTTTATGCCTGCACACGAAAGGGAAATGATTAAAATCACAGGAACAAAAAGTCACACACACGTCAGCCTCTTGTGTTTCCACATTGAGCCTATGCACTGCATTCTGTTCACACAGTTTCGTCCAAGAAATGTTTCACTCAAAAAATGGAGAGGGTGAAAGGGGAAAGCTGCCTTTTCCAAACAGCACTCTACAATCCTGACTGGATTTCAATAAGTTAAACTGCTGATAAGTGATGAGCTTAAACAAGCATTAAAGTTATTAATCGATTGCCTCGAAATAATTTCAGCTTGACTATGATTAGAAAGCGAAACATCTGAATACCGAAGTATACAAAAAATACATATCCTTTGTCACGATTCAAACACATTGGCCTGCCAAATCACTCAACGGGCCGTTCCTAGGAATCGGTGAATAAACCTAACAGTTCTGTCCAAGCCATTACCGGACGTTTGGAATTGGATGTTTGAAATTAATCAAGATTACCTTTTCAAAATAGCTGGAATCTTTATAGGGAGAATTTCTTCTTTCTACAAACACAGACTAATAATTATTTCCAGTGAGATCATGTCCCATTTAAAATAAAAAGAAGGACTAACTGGAAGAAAGTTTGGATTAGTTTGGATTCATTTTCATTCACTCCGCTGGAGGCTGGTTGAACTTGGTTTGTTAAATGATTTGCTCTAAAATGAAACTGCATTAGGCAAGAAAGATTGATGTCAAGCAATAAATACTTACAGGTGGCTCTGTTAAAATATTAGTGATAGCATACTAACACAGCGAACCCATAGGCGTATCATAAAACACAATGCAGGAAACCAAAACGCACTGGAAATCTGCAGGACATTTTTTTAAATAAATGTTTCATAAGAAAAACAAAAGTTCTTTTCCATCCAGTCATTCACTGTGCTTATTATTTTAATTCCAACCCTTGTCAAGACAAGAAACCGAATGTGTTTGAGAGTTTATAAAATAGTCCATACGAATTTAGCTAATTAAGCATTTTTGAGAGTTAGCGAAGACTAATGAGTCTTGAGATGACTGCCATCTTCCTGTTGGTCTGGCTGTCTGACTTTTTGCTGGTGAAGTTCTGCAGATTGTTATGAAGTCTTGAGGAAACATTAATGTCATTTAATCATTTATTTTGCAATATTTTACAACTGTTGGAAACTCATTCATTAAGCCTGATTACTCATAGTAATGACTTTATTTATTTTATGGTAACTACAGCAGATATCCACACGTTTTTGCACCTACCCATCAGTAATGTGTGTGGGTGGAGCCAAACAAAATCATAGCCACACCCTTTACAAGCATGACAAATGGGAATGAGGATTGGGGATGCTCATACTCTTTTATGGTCTGCTGAATAAAACCAGTTAATGCGGTGCTATTTCTGAATGGAGTTTATTTTTTAAAAAGCGAAAGCAATACACATCTATAAGCATTTCCTAGAAACCAGCTCAAATCGTGTTTGAGTTCTGAGAATTCAAGGTTGATTTCATCCTGGTGTATTTTTGTTGAACTTTTTGGCATGTCTTCTATTAGTGTCCCAGTATTCCTTGTTGCAGTATTACGTTTTTTTTGCTTGGCAAGTCTTTGGATGTGCCGGTTCAATCCCATAATTCTTTCTTCTTTCTAGTGATTTCTTTAAGGCTCATGGGTGACAAGCACCTTGACGCTGAATCTAATGTTTCTGACATCATGGGGAACAGCAGCTTGTCATGGAGCTGGGAGCCTGATGTCTCATGGACAGTGTCTCTGCGAGACAGATGAGCGGATTCCTCAGCAGTCCCCTGGAGCCGTGTTTCCCGACCCGGTCCTTGCGGACCCACAGATGGTCCACGTTTTTGTGCCCTTCCAGCTCCCTGCTGGACAGTCCACATTGGACTGTGGATGGTCTGCGGGACTGTCTGTTGGTCTCTGTGGACCGGATTGGGAAACACTTCCCTGGAGTGTGAGGGTCCTTTTTCTCCCAGTGAAATGTGGGCTCATGGGAGTTTTACTACATAAAAATGTTCTTAGGGCAGAAAGAAAAATGACTGGATCAGAGAGATAACCAATCAGATTGTAGAGGAGGTGGGTCCAAGCCACTAGGAGGCAGTTTAGTTTGGATGTTCATTTTGATGCACTTGCACCTAGACTCACTATCACAAGCCCAATCACTCCATAGGCCTGCAAATGCAGCTTGGACTGTATAGCAGAAGCCCAGAGACACTAACGTTAGACTGATGAAGAGGCGGTCTCTGCTCTTATCTTACATTTACCTGGAGCCTGTTTGGCATCGGCCTCCACTGCCCAGCTCCAACGGCCTTGATGAGTCATCCCCCAGACCAAAGCAAAGGCTTGTTGCTGAGACTTGGCACTCAGGAAACACGGCGATGGATCTTAGGATCAGGCCTGCGATTTAAACCCAACCCCCCCGTCCCAGTCTTTTGTGACTGTGAATGGTTGTCTCATTTGCCGTTTCTCATGTTAATCCAGGAGACATCAATCTTCACTTGGCAGGATCCCATGTATAATACTGCAGAGACCACCCACAACACATCGGCGTGTGGACCACAGAATCTGTCAGCCCCCCTCCCCCCCCAGCCACTGGCATTGCTCAGGCTTCATACAACAGCATAGGGCCCTGTGTGTCCTAACTGGGGGCCAAAAAGCAGCAGAGTCTGATTTTACTATTAATAACTTGTATTAAATGCTCGTTTCTCTATTTTTTAAAATCATGGATAATTTATATGCACCATTCATCATGTTTTAAACATTATAGCATCATATTCATCATTATATTCTTATATGTATAGCACGTGGCGCAGGAGGTAGTGCGACTGTTTGGCAACCAGAGGGTTGCAGTTATGAGCCCCGGCTTCTCCTGACCCTATCGAAGTGTCCTTGAGCAAGACACTGAACCCTGAATTGCTCCCGGTGAGCCGGTTGGCGCCTCCGCCACTGGTGTGTGAAAGTGTGCCGTAATTGTGAAGTGCTTTGGAAGAAAGCGCTATATAAATGCAGTCCGTTTACATATATGTCTGTTTTTTTCTTCTTCTTAAAGTATGTTAGATAGGGGGGCTATCCTAAGGTGGGGTAAATTCAGCTGATGAGTCCATTCATCTTTGCCTTATTAGCAGTCCTATGAGATGAGTTATGTTTTGTCTCATTTCCCATAGTTCTTTGCGTGACCCGACACCCATTTTGCTTTCAGGCATTGCCCCCCCCTGTGCTGTCAGTGAGACAACTGTTTTCATTACTCTCCACTGTTTTGTTAAACTCATCTCCAGTGCCGTCCTGTACGCTGCTCCCCCCATCCCGTGTCACATGCTTCTGTTCGCCCTCCTGCCCCCAGTATATCTTCACTGTATAAAATACCTCAATCCCCAGCAGTAGTCTTTCACATATTGCTAACATGTACATCAGGCTTTTATTTCAGCCTGTTTGTCGGTTTCGTTTGACTTTATCCTACACTGGTTTTATAATCCTACGTAGCTGATGTGGTCAACGGCTTAGTTTACTCTTTGTATAAATACCAAAATAATCTCCACCTTTGTTACTTCAACTGATCTAATTTTCAGATGGTTAAAATCTTCAGATGTTCAGATGAGGTTAAATTTCAGCACGGGTTCCTTTTTTAACATTATCAGAGATGTTTTATAAAGTAATACTCAAAATGAGAAGGTGTTTTGATAGGCTACAATGAAAACATGTTAGGAAACGATACATTTCCTGGAGCTCAGAAGGTTTTTTTGGAAATTTCTGGTGGGACATGAAATCACGGGGCTTGGTCTGCTTTTCAGTCGGCCGTATTGAGATATTTCCATCCATCCCAAATCTTACTCACTGTGAAAACAGTTCAAGTGCTAGCACTCATCGTCATGGGGTGAGTCTGATTAAAGGGCTTTGTTTCCATTGTCTGGAAATAATGGCAGATGTATTGCACTTCACGTCAGCCCCTATTAGGGCCACAAGATACCGAGTCTGTTTGTGAGCTTTGGATTTCTGCAGCAGATATCCAGGGTGATGAAATGCTGAGGTCTCCCCCACGGAAATCTGCTGTCTGGCTTCAGATGTCCCACAAGGGCGCTCTGAGCCCCAGGCAGGGCTTCCCTGCGACCCCACACTGTCCCCTGCCCCCACATCCCAGAGGCGCTCAGGAAGATGTCGGTTGGCGGATGCTTGCGACTCCGCGTTGCTGTGAGCTGCGGCCCGGGGGCCAGATTAGCTAGCTGTGCCGCTATCTGGCGTTGACAGTTTGCAGGGGTGGGTTTTTCCAGGGCCGCTCTGGGCTTGGGGTGTGTCAGAGACCCCATTTCCCTTCACACAAGGCCCTATCTCCCTGGGTCTCACAGGCAGGGCAGGTGGGCCTTCTGGCATCACCAGGGACTCCCACGGGAATTAATTAGCTGTTTCAAAAGCAAAATATCTATGTTCAAGTGTATTCTACATTCAAAATAAACAAATAACTTTTAATACATGGACGTCCATGTCTGTGTCCTTTTTAATGACTTAGCATCTCTCTGCTGTCGTGTGAGACAATATTTCGGATTTTTTTTCCTCTGATTTCTCCTTGAGCAACAGCTTGCACAGCTTAAGAAAACAAAGTTGTCTGGCATTTTGAAGTCGACTGAAAATAACGGCCGTCCGAGTCTGCCAGGGGTCTCGGAGCGGAGAGGGAAGATGGTGTTGAAATTGCAGACGGTCTGAGTCACATGGCTGAGACCCACGTAAGTGGCCCGTCTTCGAGTCGGGCCATGCATCATGCTGTGCGGCGCATTAAAAATATACCGGCGGGAGCGTGGGTTAGGATTCGCGCCAAGGTGCTGCCTCTTGCAGTGGCCTGGGATATCATTCGTGTTAAGTGCCGAGGGTGTGGGGGGGTCTGGCTAGCTTTAAAGACAGTACCCAACGAAGGGGCTATCAGGATGACCCTTGGAGGAGTTTTCGAGGAAACAGCATGCCGGAGCTGGTGATGGTGAGGCCAGCCTTTTCGGACAAACGGGACTGAAGGAAACGACTGGGGGTGATCTCTGCGGGGGTGCTGGAGGGGGCACTGGCTGCTGGCTCCTTTTGCCTGGCCATGTTGTTGCTGCTTCTTTCTGCTTGATTTTGGCTCTTGCAGCTTATTTCTGATCAGCCATTGCTGTGAGGTTCCTTGACAGGACTGGCATGTCCTCTAGGGTGTGCCTCTGCCTTGTGACCTATGGATGGATGGATGGATAGATGGAAGGATGGATGGACCAGACCTTCCTAGGGATACATCTTACAGGCATGGCCACCTCCACTGAAGCTGTGGCTTCAAACAGCCCAGACAGGCTGCCGTCCAAGACATCTGTGAACGGTCCTACAGCAAACTTCTGATCCTGTTTCAGGCTTTATCTCAGTGGCAGATGTTTTCAATGCAGGGGAGTTGATATTGCATACCTTGAAAATTGGAGACACCTTGACGCATAGTATAAACTTTCCTTCCAGGATTTGAATTAGCAACACCTTTCCTTATGTGTTGCTAATGGCCGAGAAATTACAGTTACAAATTATGCACTCTGATACACAGAGAAGTAACTATTTCTTGTTCTTTTTTATCCATGGCATCGATTTGCTTGTACCGTTACATATATTATCGTGTCTGTTGAAACAGTTTGGGTTCTGTAGGCTCAACAAACCCGTAAGTCAATCGTTCCTTTTGGGATTTTTAACCTGAATCCCTGTAGCCACTTAAGAAACATACCTGAGCTCCAGCCCAACTTCGACACCATTAAAAAGCACTCCCCCTCAGCGATACTGTCCTACGCTGCTTCTGACCGACATGAGCAGGAATCGGAATGGAATTGTGATCCTGATGTTTAGGTTATCGTAGAAGGGTGGGAGTAGGAAATGACCTATTACACGCTGACAATTTCAAGTTATTTCGAGTAATGGAAAAATCATTTCACTTGCAGGTCCCATAAAGCCGAAACCACAGTTATAGATCAAGTGTTGCGAACAAAAAACACTTGAACTGAAGTTCAGTTGAACTGCTTTTGGTATCCAAATCACATTCAAACCAGTGGTCAACTTGATCACTGAAAGCAAGTGACTGGCTACATTTTAGTGGTATGCAAATTAAGGGTGACATGTAAACATCAGGCAAGTATCAGCTTTTCAGGACCAGGGTGGTCAGCTATACAGTGTTGGGCATTCCAGATCCTGAAACTACAAATCCAGACCAAGATTTTCTTTCTACCCATCAGCTGAGCACAAAGAGTCACAGTCACAGAGACTCAACTAGTGGGTAGAAACTAAATTTTGGTCTGGATTTGTAGCTTCTAGACCTGAAATGTCCAATACTGGTGATACAGAGCTAGGAAGGATTCATTAGACTTTAGGAAAGGAACAGCCTAGGTGTGAAGGACACACGCTTTTAACTCCTTGGTTTACATCCCAAGAGGGTCCTTAATATTGTAACCTTAAGCAAAGTACATAATCTATATCACCCCACTAGAAAATTCAGTTGTGTGAATGGGTAAAATTGTGATTATAATGATGATAAGAAGTAGGACAGACAGAGCGATTAACGGGTTTTCCTGTAGCTCAGGAAATTAGCCGTTGAAGGGTCTGAGCCAAAATTTTTGATGGAGTATAGTGTGAGTGTGTTCATTATAGTGTCTCTATAGAGGCCCACATTTATACATCAAACTAATTTACATATTTTTTCAAGTGCATTTTTTCAGTTTGGATTTTTTAAAATCCCTTTGAAAAGTATGTCTGTTTAAAACGATAGTTCACGCTGGTTTGTTTGCTATAGATAAGTGGGCTCTCAGCTTGAGAGCAAACATCTTTCATTCATTTTCCAGGAATTCAGTTGTGTCATCCTAAAAATGTCCACTTCATTAAGATACCAAGTAGGTTGCATAGCACATGGGGCTCTGTGTTAAATTATGCTGAATTCGAAGACCTATGTCACCCACTTCTTCGCATTTTCTTCGAACTTCAGAGGCTAAGAAATGCATCTAAGCCAAACTGATAGTTTTCACATTTCAAAGATTCCCCCAGCATGCATTTGGTTTTCTCAGTAAGTGTGTCCCGAGGGGGAGATTATATGAGCCATTTGCTTCATTATCTTTATTAATTATGTTATTTCGACTCTGTCAAATCAGCATTTTTCACTTGTATTTCTGTTGATGCTACTCATGAAGGCCCTAAGTGGTAGGGGCCGTCTGGAGTGTCTCATGCCACCTTCTGCTGATACAGGCTGCTAACTTTGCTTAACCCCTGGCACAGGTTTTGCCCAAAACCTCTGCCCAGGCTGTGTGGCCCTAATGCTTTTGAGCTGGGGGAAGAGGTGATTCAGGGATTCTGGGAAAAGCGTTTGTTCCAGCGCCGAACATGCGTCACAGATGTGACATGTTGCTAATCGTTTCGACACCGGAGGCAGCGCACCGACGCCGGACGAATATGTTTACGTGAAGAATGTTACAAAAGTATCTGTAGCTAAATAAATACACACATAACTGGCCGAAGAGCACAATTAATGACTGTGTGAGGAAAGTTTAACAGAATGCGATTTATAGGAATACTTTTAATGCGACCCATTTGGAATTCTTCTGTTGAACTAATTTGACTGGTCGTTTTTGACATTGTTAATGAGGCCCTCAAAACTCCAGAGAGGAGACCTCGTCCTTCACAGGGCTGTAAGCAATCTGTCAACTTTTTTGCAGCATCTAGCTTCTCGGCCTGCAAAGTTTACCCTGCTACCTGGAATTTAAACATTCTCCAGGCTGAGATAAGATTAATCAAAATTATAAAAAAAAGACTGGATCAGGTTAAGAATGTAATATGATCAGGAGCTCCCTCTTGGGGATAATACCTCCTGTCTTTATCTCATTTAGGGAAATAAATATGGCATCATAACTAACCAAAAATCAGATAATGCAAATAATGAAATAAGTGTGACTGCAGAAGGTAACAAGGGTTAATTTTGTATGTATTATCACAGGTGTACTCTGTCCTCTCCTGATTTTGCAGGGAAATCGAGAATTATTAGTGTAAAGGTCAGTGCAAATATTTTATTACACAGCAAACACGCGTAAGTACTAAAATGAGGTGGCACGTTACATTTTAAGGTAATTTTTACGGCCTGAGTTCTGGGTTGAGACAAAGCAGGCGGTAACTTTATATTGTTTTATTTAACCAAAACGTTTTAAGTAACCTTGGAGCGAAAGTGTCATTATCGTGGGCCTTATGCGACCAATTTGTATCAAAAGTACACTTTTCCTACCTTTGGCAGAACAGAAATATGTGTCCCAGTGTTTGTGCATGATAAATATACCTGTATGGGTCGTACATTTCTAAGACATGGGAATCTCGTCCCTCCCCCCCCAAGATACATATTTAGTTGTACTACAATGGATTTTAAAGATACTTTTTTCACTTATTTCTAATCAATTCAATTCATCGAATTTTTGTCTGAAGTTTCCTGTACTAGAACTTCAGAATCAAACTGCCAGTTAAATGCCAGGTCAAATTAATTTAGACCGACTGTTTGTTGTTGGTAGTATTTAAAATTGGGATCCATAACACACACACATTAAATTTTATACGTTCCAATACGCTTTATTTGGAAGTCTAAGTTGTGTTAGTTCGTAAAAATAATTACAATGCGTAATAAAGATGCTAAGGAGTGGCTAAAGTGGACTTTGATCATGCTTTAGCTTGTTAGCAATTGACTTGGAGATCGCACGCTTTGATAGGCAGCTAGGTAGCATGAAGGAGACTGTTCTTTATCCCAGGCATAAATCTGAGAAGCCCTGTGTGGACCATATATCCCCATTCATTGTGGCAAGGTTCCTACGCATATTCAGTCAAATATCCGCTCGCTAGCGGCTACGGTTTACAGAGTCTTTGGACCATGGGAGGAAACCCATTAGAAAATGGGAGGAATGTACAATCAGACAGAGCTGTGGCCAAATATAAACTCGGCGATCTGGACATACTGTAAGAGGAGGTAAAGCAGCCTTCACAGCCACTGATGTATTGGGGGGGGGCATGAACGCGCGGTAATTCCCACAAGACATTCAAGTCTGGGGGCCCCTAGAATATACATTTCATTGTTTCCAGTTCACGTGCTAACTGGATTTCCCCATTGGTCCAGCTTTACATTTGTTCCTGATTAGCATAAATGAACGAGCAGTGAATGGCAGAAGCGGGATTAGCGGCGGAGTCGGAGCGGTCCCAACGTTCTTTGCTCTCACGCACGCTCGGCACCGTCGTCTTTGAGGCAACCCACACACGCCTGGCATGAATTAGCTACCCGGAGCCTGACGTCATGGCGACGGTGTGGCACATCGGGTTAGCAGGTTAGGGCCCCTGGGTTGGAATAGGGTTCCTCTATTGGCACAGGTGTGGTTTGCTAGCTGAATGGTTATTAAGCTGTCACCACTTTACCTCCAAGGTGGGACTAATAATTCCCCCCCCCCTCCTTATCCCCTCAGCAAAGTGGTTCTTAGGCCTGAGAGGCAGTTCAGGGAAGGTAATGCTGCTTAAACATTCGCAGCCACTGGTAAGTTGGAAGCAGAGGCAAACAGAGATTTAAGATGTGCCCCATGTGGCGGAGGTGAAGGCGAAACAAACCTCGCTACCTCATCGGATTAACACAACTCAATTACTCTGTGCAACATGAAACAGGGGAAGAGATCTCCAAATCGAGTAAACTGAAGCTCTCTCCAATTAAACTGTTTAATTCCAACAATTAAGATGAATGAGAAGTAATTACCACATATTTCGGTCTCTGACTTTTCGTCGGTGGTTTCTTTTTTAGTTTTTTATTATACACACAGACTGGTTTCCATAGTAGCAAGAGTTACGTTAATCACTGTCCATACCTCAAAAAAAGGAGAAAAAAAACGATCAGACACTATTGAAAACCTATGGTTTTCAAATTATAGGGTTTTACTTGAAATATTACCATACACTTATTTTTTACCATATTTAAAATTTGGCTCAGTGTGAGAATGTTCCACCTACTAGAAAAAAAAATACGGCTTAATAGCTGAAGCATTTTTTCTAAAAGATTTATATTATCATTTTTGAGACTAAGAAAATTAATGACCACAGAATGTAAAATTATGCGAGAATTCTGGATCTTTGGACACCCACATGGTTATAATTTATTTGCCACCGTCTGTGGAATATTAATTTGTATTATTCAGAAACCGTACACTCACAAGGTTAATGAAATCAGCTTAATCTGCTAATAATTACACCCAAGATTTCCCGGCATCAAAAATGCCTGGTGGCCGATGGCCATTGACCTTTCAGGGGGCGCCATCTAGTGTCAGCGCTGGTAAATAAAATCGAATCTGTTACTAGCGGTAGCATTTATGAGGCTCAGAAAACAATAAGAAAATGTAGCGTTTGTCAATTTTTAACTGGCAAATTGAAACTACTAAATCATTTTAAACATTCAAAAAGAGCACATACAAAGCCTGCTACCAGTGTGTTGGCAGTTTCATTAATAATGCCTTAATCTTAATATAAGAACCACAGAGACCGGAAACAGAATGTCCTCACAATGTGATAAAAACATGATATTTTGTCCTTTTGGCGACAATTTCTCAGTCACCACAAAAGGGATTTTATAAAAATATGTGAATGTGATCCAAAAACTAAAAATGCCAGAACTCTTGTATTTAGTTTGGTTACTTATCGTTAACGTTAGGGCTGGGTAGGGGTTAAGGGTGTCATTGTTGGGATTAGGGTTATGGCCATAGAAATGAATGCAGAGTCCCCACAAACATATGAGTACAGGTCTGTGTGAGTGTGTGTGTGAGTGTGTGTGTGTGTCTGAGAGAGAGAGAGGGGCAAAAGCAGTATGAGGCCTGAGATTTCCAAAGAGGGAAACAGCTTTGTGAAGCTTCCGGAAAGTTCCGGCGAGGCATTGGAGAGACACTGATACCCACAGGGTGGTTTGTGTGACGGAGGAGGTGGGAAAAGTGGGGGAGATGGAATGGGAGTAGGGCACATGGTCAGACCCCCCCACGTGAAGGGGACAGGAAGATTCCACCCACCAAGCTGGGTTATGCAACACGGGGCAGCCGTCCACATTTCAGCTGGGGGGGGGGGGCAGGGGGCCGCTCTGCTGCAGCCGATTAGAAGGAAGAAAACCTGCATTTGATTAAAAGTGTCAGGCGTGGGGGGGTTTTCAAGAAGAGAAATGTCGATCGTTCAGTTTGCTCCTCCCCGGATTTAAAATAGCGTTCTTGGTGGAGTGGATTTGGGAAACGGCTCCCGGCCAAAGTCAGGAACCACGACAGGTGCTTTTCCTGAGTGCGGGTCACCCGCAGAGCGCGGAGATGCGGCCATGTGGCCAGGCCAGCCGCTTGTTTCAGTGCCGAGATCGCAGTGTGCCGCCGTCTCCCCATTTCAAGGTTCATTTGGCCATTTTTACTGTTTTATTTGACTCATTCCAGGTTGGCGGGACACCTGCTATGTGTTTCCCAGCAATTCCCCCCCCACCCCCCGTCTCTTCTATGCTATGCGAGTACCAGGGCCAGCTGGCCCCCCCTCCTGTTACTCACATGGAGAACATTCACATGGGTCTTTCCTACAGCTTCTCACCTCACCTGACCCCAACATCTTTTCTGGAAACTGTAGCAAGGCAAGTGGGGGGTGGGGGGGGGTCGGTTTGGGGGTGTGGCTTGGCCAAGAACGAACATGGTTCCTTTTTGGGTGATTGACAGCTGGGTGCGGGGGGGAGGGGGCGGGCGGTGGGTGCGGTAGAAGAAATATGGGTGTTGAGAGAAAGACTTCATATCCCGCTGTGGGTGGGATTGTGGTGCTTTGTCAATCACTGGGAGGTGTAACCTTGTGCTTATTGGCTCCCATTCTCTTAAGAGGCAATGATTGACAGCATGTCCCACCTATCTTAGGTTTCAGGTTTTCAGCCCCCGTTTCCCCCATCGCTGTGAAACACCTGAACAAGACCTTCGCTTGGAGAGATCAGCATGAGGACTCTAGGTTAGCAAGCTCTAACTAGGCCTCACTCCCACTCTGATGGAGACCTCAATGTAGGTACGACAACAAGAGGCCGAAGAAGAAGAAAGAGACAGAGAGCTTCAAAAAAGGTGCCCGGAGGTCTGACATCACGCGAGGAGTGCGGCATCCCTCGGCCGGGCCGCCCGGCTGTTTGGCCCCACATCTCTCGCTTGCAGATCGGCCGGCTCTCATTTTCCCCATCTCTCTCTCTCTTTTCATTCTCGATTAACAGGCTCGCTGGAGACTTGGGATCCCACCAGATGTGGTAACATTTAGTCCTACCTGAGAATCCAGCGGTGCTCGTGTTCAAGGTCATGCAGGGGGCTGCTTTAGTCATTGCTCAGATATCCACTGGGTTGCCCGCCCGCCCGCCCCCAAAGATCTTCACCTAATTGCTGATGGATGTTTCTTGTTACTTTTCGCCCACATGGTGATGCATATGCAGTATTGCGGCCATTTCGGTTTCCATGGTTTTTTCCCTCTCTCTTGCTGATGTTCTCCTCGCTGACCTCGCTGGGCTGCCAGGCGGGATCGCTCGCAGGACACTGCACTCCCCTTACCTGCAACCCGACACACAGCGCATCAGGCACACGCGCGGAAATCAAGTCAAGTGGCTTTATTGTCGTTTCAACCATATACAATAATACAGTACATAGTGAAACGAGACAGCGTTCCTGCATGACCATGGTGCTACATATAACACTACATTGACACAGGACTACATAAAGTGCAAGTGTGCAAAAAGTGCATACATTGCAAAAACAGTGTAATATGAAAAGAAAAAGAAGAGATGATAGTAGGTAAGACAAGCTAAGTGTAAAGTGCAACAGTGCAATGGGTTGTGCAAAAAGTTAGAGGTAGTGGACTGTATAAAGGTGTGTGTGTGTGTGTGTGTGTGTGCGTGTGTGCGCGTATGCGTGTGTGTGTGTGTGTGTGTGTGGGTGTGTATCAGTCCGGTCTCTGATTGTTCAGAAGTCTGACGGCTTGGGGGAAGAAACCGTTGCACAGTCTGGCAGTGAGGGCTGAATGCTCCGGTACCTCTTGGCAGAAGGCAGGAGGGTGAAGAGTGTGTGTGAGGGGTGTGTGGGGTCCTCCACTATGCTGGTGGCTTTGTGGATGTAGCAGGTGCGATAGGTGTCTGTGACAGAGGGAAGAGAGGCACATTTCGGCAGGCGTGAAACACATTTATTGATGAGTTGAGAAATCAGCTGAGAAATTAGTGTTAGCCATAAGTTCAATAATACACTACGCACTGAGATAACGAAAATCCGGAGACATTCATGTGACCTTTTCCTGTATTACTGGTTGTTAAAAGTGACTTAAGAGAATGAAATGAATCTTAAAATGGCAAAATGACTCCTCTATGCTGACTCATTTACCTGTGCTGATATCACATCCATGCAAGCGATGGAGTGTCTCAGCAGATCTATGAAAACATTTCAATAGTCATAAGGTGACTGTCAGATTTCTGACTGGTTCTTCATTCCAAATTCAGCTTCATGTTGATTGTCAAGTTTATTACACAACCTGAAATGTGACAGTATCAGTGATGCACTTGCTATTAGAAAAACCAGAAAGGGCAGTTTTGGAAAAAAACACTTCATAGATCACAGTCCTAGAATTTTCTTGAATCTGAGCAGATCCCCAGCCCAAAAGTGGACCAACCCACTTAAACATGACAGATTTTCATTCAAAATGAGCATGCATATTAAAAACATTACATCCTATTCTGGAAATGTTTTAAGAAAAATTATTCCCAATCAGGTAAAGTCATTAAACAGATCGTATAGGGTTGTCTAACAGTACTTTTATTTTGTCAAAAGGCAAGGTTCTGTTCTTGTGAAAGTACAGTGAATATTTGCCTGCCTGCCCTCTGCATTTAGACTGGAATCTTAAAATTTGGATTGCATAAATTAGGATTTTGCCATCCTATTCATTTGACTTCCTCTGCCCGTCCCCTGGAGGATGGGCTCCTGCTTTGGGTCTGGTTCCTCCCAAGGTTTCTTCCTTCTAGAGAGTTTTTACTTGCCACTGTCGCCTGTGGCTTGCTCACTGAGGGCTTTGGGCAGGGACTGCTTCCTCACACTTGGTCCTCTTTTGCTCAACCCCGGTTCTTTAATTCCCCATTTATGCAATTTATTGACTAAGGAGTGATCTTATCTTGGGCAGGGATAATGTAAAGTAAAATTTAATTCAATGTAATATTACTTTTCCATTTTCTTTGATTGACAGCACTGTTATGTGTGCGGATGTGTGTCCTGAAGCCATGAGACTGTCAGTGTTGCAGTACTGACAAGTCCTTAAAAAATCAGGGGAGATGCAGGAGGAAGACTCTCAAAGTCACACCCCCTATAGGACACACCCCTCTCTGGGACACGCCCCCCCCCCCCCGCCCGCGGCCCCCCCGGGGGGGGCGGCGTTCGTGACATGCCACATGACCTTCTTTGGCAAAGCTCACCTTGTAACACGTGTTAGCCATAGCCTGAGCTGCAGCAGAGGTGACCTGGG
>JAODLD010000088.1:3506833-3521554 GCA_026781065.1 Mormyrops boulengeri | reverse complement strand
TGTGGCGCTGGCAATGTCAGAGGGGGACGGCCCTTGGGCAGACATGCAGTCATCCCGCAGTGGTGGCAGTACAGCTCCTGACGCAGTTATCAGGGCTGCGCCGCAAGCAATATCAGAGGAGGACGGCCCTTAGGCAGATGTGCAGTCATCCCGCAGTGGCAGTAGTACAGCTCCTGTCGTAGTTTTCAGGGCTGTGGCGCTGGCAATGTCAGAGGGGGACGGCCCTTGGGCAGACATGCAGTCATCCCGCAGTGGTGGCAGTACAGCTCATGACGCAGTTATCAGGGCTGCGGTGCTGGTGATGTCAGAGGAGGACGGCCCTTGGGCAGACGTGCAGTCATCTCTTCCTGAAGTTCCAGCAAATCCATCCATCGATCTTCTAGCCGCCCATTCTGCTTATGGCTGCACATCCTAAAACTGCATATACAGCACTATATATATATATAGGGTGGGCCAAAAGTGGGTATACAGTAATCCCTCGCCACTTCGCGCTTCGACTTTCGCGGCTTCACTCTATCGCGGTTTTTCAAATATATTCATTCGCGTAAAAATATTTTAAAATAGCATTTTAATATTTACGGAAAGCACGTTACACGAAA
The DNA here is from genome assembly GCA_026781065.1 of Mormyrops boulengeri. NCBI lineage: Eukaryota > Metazoa > Chordata > Actinopteri > Osteoglossiformes > Mormyridae > Mormyrops > Mormyrops boulengeri. The sequence continues at coordinate 3,520,955 of JAODLD010000088.1, read as the reverse complement.
ACATGAAAGTGAAAGTAAAATAAACCTGCAAGATTAGACGTTAACGGCACCGGCTCCCCGATTCCTCTTCCACTCGAGCCCCAGGCTTCGCGGCAGGTCGGCTTACCTTCAATTGGTATGTCCAGTATATAATATCCACTCCGGACGGAGTCTGGAAATGCTAATTATAAATAACCGGGCTGTATATGCACTGATTTTCGGTATTTTTATTTAAACGAGCCTTTTTCTATCCGTGAATGTTTTTGCTGGGATCCATGTTTCAAATAAATGTAGTTTATCTGCAACGAAAAATAGCAGTAATTGCCATGGATGTACAATAATAATATGATATTTGTAACGTATAATATGTCATGTTTTCTTTTTTTTTGTAATATATTGGGTAATACGAGTGTAATGCCTAGAGGGCTCTAATAATGTTAAAACCCGTATTTTGAAGGTCGTAAACAGGTTTTCTATGCTCTAACTACGAAAATATTCAATTTATAAATAAAGAATCCTACTTCGTGGTGGAGTCTGGAACCGATTAACCGCGATAAACGAGGGATTACTGTATACCGTTTTTATTGTACAAAGCAAAAGTACTATTTTACAAAGTGAAGTTTTTAATTTACAACGTTATTTTGCAAAGTAGGTATACAGTTTTAATTTTACAGTACCTATTGAGTGATGCTTAGTCTCTCAGGTGTTTGAAATGTCTCTCATCAACATTGATCCATTCCTGGAACCTGTCCCTGGCACTGTGACACGCTATAGCACACAAATCCCAGTTAGTATCAATGTCCACAAATGCTTGTGAGATGAGCTACTTCAATTCATCCACTGTTTACCTGTCAAAATTCTTTGGAGAACTGAGGAAATTCTTGTTAGCTTTTATTGTGTTACTCTTAATTTGCACATGTTCTAATGTTAAATTGTCGTTTTTGTTCTGTAGATGTACACTTACTACCCATATAAATAGCTCTGAACTTCTCCTTTGACTGTCTAAGACTATTGCTTAGTACTGTATATAGTCTACATGTCAATCTGCAGGCCTCTTTTGATTCCAGGGGCGTTGCCAGACATAAAGCTCTATGGGGGGGCACAGGCCCCCCACCCCCCATCACCCATACAGTGTATGACGTTACGTTAGCTAGCTAGTTTGTTCATCACCAGCTGCAGCCAGATCTGACCTCCCTCACCCTAATCTCTCCTTACTGCATCCCTGTCTCTGCTTTGTTCAAAGAATGTCCATATATCTCTCTACAGAAATCATTCAGTAATGTTTTAGTTAGTGTAAGACCATCATGTTACCAAACCTGAATTCTAAAACTGCACAAAATTCCACGTGCAGCACGTGGATAGCTGCATGCACGCACACTATAGTTTACCTACTGTAAAGAATATGCCCACTTTGCTTCTATTTTCGGTTGCTACAGTTTAGAGTAGAAAAACATTCACTCTTTTTTCGATATTATCAATCTAAGTTAATGCACTGCCAAATAGGTTATTTTGTTATTGAAAACTGAATGTGAGATTTTACTGGGCCACAGCATGTAAGTACTGGGGCACGTGCCCCAGTAAAAGCGGTCTAACGGTGCCCATGTTTGATTCCCTGACTTTCTAAATGTTTATGACTGTTTAGTGGTTTCTCTGTAAAGACAGAGCCATTTCCTCCAACAGCATGCTAACAATGGTGCATTGATTCCGAGCCTCGGTGTCTGAGTTGCGCAGTATCCACTCGTTCTGGATGAAACGCTCATCTGGAATTTTGATGACTTGCAATTCCTGACTATTATCTTCCTACGGTTTCCAGTGGTGTCAAGTCACAAATAATTCCTTGCATCTGAAATCCCACTATATTATGTGGCCGCAGTAATTGCAGCGATCTCTAAAGGCTATAACACAGGCCAACTCTTCCTCCCAAGTTCCACGGTTTGCTGATTTGAGTCCACCGGTGGCCATTGGACTTGAGAAAACCTTGTCATTTCAAGAAATCAAACAAGTGATGAGTTTGTTTTAGGCCGACAAGAGTCTAGAGTGTAACAGAAAACAGGGACCCTCGCTATCCTGTGGCTTTCAATGTCTGGTATACACGGTGAAGCTGTAAATTTTAACAAAATGATTCCTGTCAGAATCTGCGGCTTCCCCAAACCAGTGTAGTACATTTTTTTCTGTGCTTAACTCTCTTATACGGACACCGTGTTGACAAAACGAACTCACTCACTTCAGAACTTCACTCCTCCCGACTGCACTGGATGCCACATAGGACGACGGGCCAAACCAACTCAATGTCTGCCCTCTTTCAGATGCTAACGATTCCCTCGTTTCTGCTGCAGTGTTCAAAAAAGCCAACAAGAGTTATGCGGGACCCCAAGCAAATGCAAAATGCCCCATTCCCAGCATGCAATATTGATACCCTAGACGTAGAGTAACATTCAATGGTATTTACATTTGCAGCCGTCTGGCACAAACAACCACACCCATTGTTGAGTGTGAACCAGCAAAAGTGAACAGACCCAAAAAAGGCCCAGAACAAACGTCTGTATTCTTACCTAAGCATGCATCAGAATTTGTAGTTCACAGGGGTACGGCTCATTAGAGAGACATTAAACACAGCCACGTTCCCGTGCTCTATGCACCATGGTATCGAGCTGCAATGATACAAATGCGGTTTTGGCAAAACCCCGGTGGATATGCAACCAATAAATCCAGAGCAGTATTTTAAGGTTTAATTTAGCAATTTTGGATGCAGAAAGTTTTTTTGTCAGATTCTGCAGGATAAACCCAGCCAATTTATGATGTATAATGTTTCTACAATAATGGAATTTAATATTGCGTTTCTAGAAGGTTACATAAAAAAAATGCTCTTGTGTTTTTACAGAAATGAATACAGACTGTTTCCATAGGCTGGGTATTGGAGATTGCAATCTGAAAAGAATGTGTGATGTAATGAGGCAATTAAATCAGTCAGGCTACCCCCTCCAATTTGAAGGTATCTTGGAAAATGTCATCACACACACGGACTCTCTCTTCCTATATATATATATATATATATATATATATATATATAGTCTATGAAGTCTCTTTACAATTTCAAAAATGAATTACAAAGGCAATTGATGAGATATCTTCATCAGGTTTGTTCTATGTACTCAGTGGTTATCAAAGTTTTTAATCACATTGCATTTGTACGGGACATCACTAATCCAAAGCAGAGGCTCACTGATGCCATTGCCACCACTGATGAGGGTATGCTACAGCGGACATGGCAAGAAATCCAGTACCGTATTGATGTGCTTCGTGCAGCTAATGGTGTATTAAATGAGGCAAAAAAAAACTTAAATATATACGTCTCATTTTGGAATAATTTCCACATATCTGTCTTTTCATTTGCCTTTGTAATACATTTTTGAAATTGTAAAAAGACTTTATGGACTCCCTGTATATATATATATATATACATACACACACACACACACACACACACACACACAGTATATATAAAATGAGACAAACAACTCTACTTTGTGAGCCACACCCACAGGTATCACAGAAGAGTCAACCATACCCAAAATGGCAAAAAAAATAACTTCCCTCAAAATCCTACTTTCTTCTGGAATAAATCATGCAGTATCTAAATCTTTGTCTGTTTGAACAAAGCCGGGTGGCGGTCAAGAAAATTAAATATGACCTCAGGGAATAGATTGTCTGAGAGTCACATAAAGGTACAGCAATCCCTTTACAGAGATCGAATCACATAAAAAAACACACCTAAGCGTTTACGTTTGACAGCTCCGATGTGAAGGGCGTAGACCTAGCCAAGCACACATCATGAACACATTTGCATGCACCGATGGCAAATAAAATTTTAAGGAGCTTTTCCCCTCGTCTGTCCCAAACACTCAGCAAGGGAGACAATTTAACACACAGCCATCGGACTGCTTCTTATCGACACAGAGCGTTTTCTGGGCACTGGTGTGCCTGACGAAACGCAGATACGCAGTGAGAACTGTGCCGAAGGACTCGCCTCAAATTTCAATTTTCTGTCTCACCTCAGTCTCTTGGGAGGAATTCCTGCATATCATTGTATGATGTGCGTCTGAAATTAACTTAATTTAGCCTGATTTGCAAAGTTTTTGGCGGCGTGAGGTATTCTGCTGCACTGGGCTGGAATATGAGATGCTTTAAGGATGTGCAGATCCATCCTGAAATACTGAGATACTTTCCGACCTGACTGTTCATTGTGAGAATTGATTATAATGTTAAAATTAGTTTTCACCTGGTCATTTAAACGTTTCGATCATTATAGGAAGCGGGACATGAATTAATATCAGGCAGGGCTGCCCCTAATGGGTGAGAAAGGGGAAGACTTTCTGGGGGAGAAATACTATTGGACAATGACTTGAGGCCCTGAGCTGGAAGGGGGCCCCTGAGGGCAGCCAATTATGTAGTACTTTGCAACAACAAATTTGCTTTAGTCTTGTGTTTATTAAATTCTCTTCGTTGATATTATAAATTTACACTTCACAGTAAAATAAAGGTCAAAAATTTTACCATGGCAGTTTTTTGCTTAGGGCCCCCACTGTCCATATAATCGCCTCTGCTAACGAGGGAAACTGAATAATAATTTATCATCATGATTATGCTGGCACTGAATATCAGTATCCGTATCAGGATCGGTATCATTGATACCAACTTTGTTATTGTATCGAAAATAAAAGCAGTGGTATTGCCCATCCCTGCTGTGTGGCGCGCCGCCGCTCTGTGGTTTATCTGTATCGGTTTTTGTGTCTAGCCAGACACCAAACCCCCAAGCACAGTGACTTCTGTTATGACTCCCCTGAATCTGCCAGGGAATCTGTGCCCCTACTGTGACTCCTTCACTATCATCTGGCGAAGCAAACAAGCAAGCAAGCAAGCAAACAAACAAGCAAGCATGCAAGCAAGCAAACAAACAAGCAAGCATGCAAGCAAGCAAACAAACAAGACAGCCTGAAACTTTAAGGAACACTATCCAGAGTAATTATCCATTTATCTTCCAGCTGCTTATTCAGCACAGGGTCGCAGAATCTGGAGCCCATTCCAGGCAGCACAGGGCACCGTTCAGGGAACACCATGGGGAGTTAGTTAATCCAATGGAGTACAATAATTATTCATTAATTTCATTAGTATAGCACTATTTTCGAAAGTGCAGAATGTGGATTTTTGTTGTCTTTTTTGGGAACTGCCTGGTGCGCCACTGAAATAAATATTGAGGCCCAAATACATAAAAAACAGACATTCTGTACTAGGTCAACAGCAGACCTTGACATTACTCATTGCATAATGCGCATCAGCTTGCAATACGTGGTATCTTGTGTCATTAAATTTCATCCGCTTGCTACCCAAGTACAATAAAACTGAGAGAAACTGCACAGTGGAAAGGTTCTCCCTGTAATTTAACCGCCCGTGAGCGACAGCTGGAAACAGAGATAAATTACAATATGTTTGGGCTTCGTCTCAACATCTCTACTTAACCCCGACCTCTTGTACTATTTCTGGTTAGTCACACTTAATAAAAAGACAACAATCTGTCATTTTTAATTGTGTAATGTCTCCGAGGCCCATAAAACTATTTGTGTATAGCAGGATTATTGGCCATTCGAAAGTGAGGGGGGATATTACAGACACACAAAAGGGCGGGGAGGGGGGATCACAACGTTTGAGCACCATCTGTTATCGTTAGGAGAGGTCAAAGTTGAAGAAATGGCAGGTTGGTTTACTAAGAACCCATTAGGGTCCATCCTCATTCATAACTGAGGCCCTTCCAAATCTATGAAGTGCCTGCAGGGTAGCAGATAATCAGCTATATTGGTGAGGGTAAAATATAACCTCGAACCCGACCCCGCAGTAGGCTATTCTAGCCAGAAGCCCCTGAAATTTACTCTGGAGCTTTTGCATGTCAGCTGCAGTGTGGTCCTGTCCAGAGAGCCCATGACTGGCCCGGATAGAGCTCACAGGTCGTAAATATCCGCCCCACGGGCAACCCCCATATGGTCCACATGGGCCATCAACGTCAGAGGTCAGGCGTCCATCCAGGACAGGGGGAAAAAAACCTTCATCAGTAATATGGAAATAATACCACAAAAAACAGCCATCTCAAGGGAGCCGGCTTTTGAATATCCGTTTTGCATACTTTATTGTGCTGAAGATACACACACAACAGGCACTTCAGAGAGAAAGGAAAATACCAGATAAGACAATTAAGGTAACAGGGGTTGAATTCTAATTTTATATTCAAGGAACGCAGACATTAAAACCGTATGAGAAATTGTAAGCCAGTCTCCTGGGAAAAGGTCCACTGGTATTATAAGTGATGTGGGGAAACTGACAAATAAACGATTTCTTTACGATCAATTTGAACGCTCTTAGCATCCCACCCAGCAACAATTCCGAACAATGACAATATACTTAACAACTATACAAAACTGGCATCACTATGTCTATACAGGCAGGTCCCAACTGACGCGTTTCACAAACCTTTAGCGCGTTAAAATTTAACGCAAGTCGGATTTAACCCCCTAAACCGATCAAGACACTTTATAGAAAAAAAATACATAAGCCAAAATAAACAAGTAAATTGTACTACATAACACATATAAAATAAATAAAAAGAAAAAGTGTACCTTTGCTTACAGACATATATGACATATGTGCTTCTGTAAACTCTAGGTATCGCAGATATTTTTTGTGTAAGTCCAGATTCACTTAAGTCTGTTTTACACAAGTCCAGAGCTGACTATATATAAATATATACACATACTGTATAAACAGTAATACTACAATAATCTAATAATCTTTTAGAGGTTACTGATTCTCCCATTAATGGAGAAAAGTCTGAAAATTACTTAGCACCTATTTTACTGTTATAAATAAGATTTAATCTTAAAAGCGACACTTGTCGAAATGTAAGTGAAAAGAAAGACCTTCTACAGCAATGGTTATTAACCAGGGGGCCCAGTAGGGGGCGTCAGTGAGGGCCAAGGACTGCCACGCCATTTACTCGAAAAGCATAGAGAAATATCTCTTGCAATCTCATATTTATTTTCAAAATGATATATCAGATTACATAATTCCATTTATACCAATATACATTTATTATGTGTTAAAATTAGGGTTTCATTAGAGCTTTTTAATAGAAATGAATAGTGTTTCTTCCTGGTTGTGACATCACGACCGAAGCTCTCGCACTGTTACGCGGAATCCCAGAATTCACAGTGAAAATCATCTGATGTAGGGGCAAGGCAAGGAATCTTTGTTATTAGGTTAATTTTAATGCATTGTTAAAAATATCATAATTTTCAATATTTGTTTTATTTTCCCTGTGACCCTGAATAAGATAAGAAGTTACAGAAAATGGACGGATGGATGAATGTTTTATTTTGTTAAAGGTTAATACCCTAAAATGATGGACTTTCAGCTGTTAAGGAAACGTTTAATGATTTTCGGGCTTCTGATGTTAGAGGCATTTGCCAAACGGGTTTTAAATTTAGTTTATTTGTTCATAAACCTTCACCCTCTGCTTTGAGAGCAATGTCAGAAACAGAGAAATAAAGAGTTTTGGTGGAGTGAAACCTTTTTTGAGTCATGTTCAAAAGAAATGAAATTGTTTGACAGTGTAACCAAATTATATTATGTTTATATTAATAAGCATTAGCAATTTTTTGTCATCATTGCAGAGCACATACAAGACAAACAATATCATAACCTGTGGACAGAGGCCCAAACATGTTTCCCAGGACAAAGGCATCCTTGAATAAAAAACAAGGTTGAGAATCACTGTTCTACAGTAAGCAGAGGGCTTAAATTACCAGAGTAATTAAATAGTTCCGCTAAGCCCCCCCCCAGTCCATTCATCAGGCAGCTGTAAGAAACTACTTTATGCAGCACCCATCAAGGATGTTCTGAATTTGCTAATAATTAAATCCAAACATAAAATACTGAAGACATATAAAATATATGTTCTCAGATACATCGTTTTGGCACGTTGAGCTGATTTTAGATATGAATTATATGTTTTTTATGGTGACCTGAAATATTTTGGCAATTTCAATAATACGAGCATTCAAAGACGATTGTTTCCAAATACAATACCCTACAGTACTGATATCAGATGAAACACTGGCCCTCAAAATTGTTGAACTGCATGACTGTGATACTCTCCAAAGGGAGAAGGAGTAAATGCGAGATCATATTAAAGTCGTGAAGTTAAGAGGAAAACCAGATGCCATTTTCTAGTAGGACAGTATAATTTACTGTATGTCAATGTGCCTCAAGGTTCCAGTCTTAAATGGTGGAATATTTCCCATCATGCATCTGCAAAGAGAGCTTGGTTAGCATGACAAGGAGTGCTACGTTGTTGACGTGGGTGTATAGGGCCGCAATGCAAAGCAAATTGTCAGTGTGACCAACAGGTTGCTTGAGTAGATGTTTGGAGGTGTAACAATTAAGCTACCCCCCACCCAAAATAGTTAAAATATTTCGCTGTATCAGCCAGCTTCTCTCTTATCGTGTCGTATGTCACTATAAATGAACACTGGCATAAACGACGAGACCCTCTAATGATCCGTGCATTTTGTAAAGCTCATTCAGCACACAAACATTCATTTTTCCTACTTCGAAGCAAGAAACCTGAGCTAAAAATGAACACTGTGTATTAATGAGATCAGTTTGTGCTGTGACAATGCCCCGAAACGTAGTCAGACTCGCACGCTGTAGGCCAGGAAGAGCAAGCTTTTCCCGGGTAATTAGCCTTCATTAACAGGACCCTGCCAATACTGGCCTTATTTTTTTTTTTGCCTCCCTAACAGACACGTGTACAACAGAGCTGAGTGAAAAGACAGACCTCAGCTCTGTTGTGTCGCGTCCAGGGAGTTTGACCAGAACAGCTTGTCCTCATTTGACAGACGGCACATGTTCTTTTTCCCCTCTTTTTTTTTCTTCTTCACTTTTTCTCACATTCCAGGCCTCCTGAGCCTTCCCTGAGCTGGCTCTGGGGCTGTACCTCTCAGCACCAGACGGCATTGTCATCCTTGGTTCAGATAATCACATTGCTGAGCTCTGTTCTGTCAGAAAGTCCCACATCCTATGACTTGTGGTCCCCCACCCCCAGATCCCATGACTTCTGGTGCCCCACTGCCAGGTGCCTATGCAGAAGTGGAAGCACCTGAGAGGAGATGTTGAGATGATAGAGATGAGCCAGAATGAATAATGGCAAGAATAAGGAAAACTGTATAGTTTTGCAGTGGTATGGGAGTTTAAATCAAATGCCCTCTCATCCTCGACTATCCTCCAGGCCTGCCGCTCTTTTCTCACCCTCAGATTCAAGCTTCTTTGTTGAGATGAATGTCCGGCTTCTTTGTTGAGATGAATGTCCGGCATTAATTAAAACAAACTTCATAATGAGCTGGACACTGTAACTCGATGAGTGGAGTTTGACTTCCCAATCCTGAGCCATGTGTGGTGAATTAAAGTTTCGAGTCAAACCGCAGGCCTGGGGCATATGAGGGAATTGGGTTACATCAGCGTGATGCATCTCTCCTCGTGTGGTGTGGCCAACGTGGTTGTTTTTACAAGGGAAATTTGAATGTGCCACTCAAGTGTATCGTCGAATTCATGAACAATATATATGATCTTTTATCGCTCCCATTAAAACTTCATCGTTAACTATGAAGAGTAGCATTTTTTTTTGTTTTGTGCTTTGTTTTGAGCAAGTGTGCTGAAGTATGGAGTCATCATTGGCATAAAAGAACAACTGAATGAGAGGTCCCCACAAAGAGAGAAACACAGACGTTCGCTCGCATGCATGTCGTGTGTTTGTTAACATGTGTGATGTTAAAGTGAAAGCTTAAATGATTATGGTTGAAGAAGCCCAAAACGGAAGGCACCTAGCAAATGTTAACAAATATATATCAAATCAGACTAAAGATAGAAAACATTTAAAGAGTGGAGGGGCAGACTTTTATATATCAAAGCTCATATGGTAAGTCAAGCTTTGATGGGTAGAGTGGAAAGACAATGACATGGTGGAAGGACAAAGGGATGATCCACATTGCGGCTCAAACAAAATAAGGGTTTTTTTTTATTAAGAAAAGCAAAATGAAAAAAACATGAAACGAAAGGCACCACGAGAAACAATAGGAGGCAGCAGGGGTGCAAACACAGGAAGGTAGCCAGCACAGACATAACTGAAGATCAAGCAAGGGCAAGCACTTTAATTCAGACATAATGAGGATCAACAAGAAGACAGCTTTGGGCAATAACATACACTAGGAACAAGCACAGGTGAGGGCAATCAACAGATAAAGTATCAAACACCAGGGGAGACTAGATAACAAGGGTAGCTGAACAATACTACAAACAGGGAATAACAGGGAACAAAAACAAGGAACTCTAACAGATAACACTACATAATTAATCAAGAATACATAAAGAAATAGAGATGTTCAATTATAACTAGTTAAGGCTGGCCAGCCTCAAACCCACAACAGAAAGGCAAGCTGGGATGACATAGCAGCCTGTTCAGCCCATTAAGCCAATGTGGTGGCCCAGGGAACAGGGAAACACACTAGGGGCTAAAGAAACAGGATGGCCAGCGACACTTACTGGCCAAATAGGGAACACACATATCGAAGGGGCCAGGACAGGGACTGATCCTGACATCATATATCAGCTATGCCATTATTCTAGCATGAAGGGAACGGAAAAAGATAGTTCCACTACTCTGATAGTTAAGAAGCAATGCTAATACAGTTTGGCTATGTTTCACCTGGGAATTAAAAAAAAAAAAAACGGCAATTAAAAATCAGGAAAAATGGTGTATTGTTATGGCAGATGAAAGCCATAAATGAAGTAATGAAGTCCTTTCACACAGTCCAGTGATGAAATGGGAAAGAGTTATTAGTGTTCAGCCCAGGCGGGACTGGTGGCCTGCCGCCCTATTTAAAAGACGCCCTACATTATTGTTACAGATGTAAAAGTCAGGTTAAGTTCGCTTGGCCTGTTAGATTAGTTTCCCCTAAAGCGAATAAAGATTAAACAAACAAGATTTGTGTGATGTTTTTTTAGGACTTTTGGTAATATCTACAAGATATCGAGAAATGTCGGAGGGATTTGCAGTCCGTGGTTCTCGAGAACATCGTCTACCTTTAAGCCCGTTGTGAAATAGGACTCACCTTCCTGGTGCGCCATATTTGAAACACAGAACGAATGATCGAAATGACTGTAAGTTTAGCTCGAAATATCACCTGCAAGAGGCCATAGCCAAGTTAAACAGACTTGTATCACTTTCGAAAGTCGACTCCATGCAGCCATTGAGCAATGTGTTTGTACGGTCTGTTGAATAACTTGTATAAACCTCTTCCCCCTCCACACCCACCCGACCCCCCTCCCAGGAGAAAGCAGGGACTATCCCTCTTTCCAAAGTTCATACCATCCCGCAGGAAGACACATTGTCAAAAACAGAACAATAAACCCAAATTATTACAGTATAAAATTTTAAGTCCAAAAAATCATCTTAAGGGACATGGCCTGGTCACTGGGACTTGAAGGCTGGGTCTGCACGTCCTGTGTGAGACAATTCTGTTGAACCCCTGAACAAGGTAGTGCAAGAGGTCCAATAAAAAGGCAACTGTACAAATGTGTTACGGAACATATGAAGACATGAAGCATTCCTAGTATTGTATAATGTACTTGTTTTTTTTTGTTAAAGAGGGCAACAACAACAATATACAATAGATCTATTCATGTATTGTGCTATGCCAGATTAATTTATGACTGTTGATATTATGAGGCTTGCATTTTATTTGATTTAAGTCATCACAACGCCCCAAAACTGATTTACCACCACGCCGTATTATTTCATTTAGGTGCACATATAAATGATACAATGTCATACTCATTGGCCAACCTCCCGCTTACCGAGTGTCTGCAGTAGTGACTCAGGCTAAATCTGGCCTTTGGGGCCCCAGGTCTGGAAAGCACTGAAAACTGTAATGTCCTACGACCGAACGCTAAATTTAATTAGGGTTCGATGTCAGGGCGAAGCAGACACTCACTTTGGAGAGAATGAGACTAACATGAACGTAAGTACAAAAAGGGAGTCGCTCACAAAATGAGCCAAGTAGGAGATGGCCCTGAAGGAGTTACTCTGTGCACTGAAGTTATTGGTAGCCCAGAATGTACTAAAGATAAAAATGTCTTTAAGGTTAATTGTATGATATAAAACAAAAAAAAATCATCACTGTAATGCGGAGTTCATTAGGAGATTGACTAATACACCTTTGATTTATGTTATCCATCCATCTATCCATCCATCCATCCTTAAACCTTCTATCTAGTAAAGAATTGGGATGGGCCTGGAACCTATACTAGGGAATACCAAGTACAAGATGGGAGACATCTCAGACAGGAAGCCAAGCCATTACAGACAGAAAGCCAGACCATTCAGACTGGAAGTCAGACCATCTCAGACAGGAAGTCAGATCATCTCAGACAGGAAGCCAAGTCATTACAGACAGAAAGCCAGACCATTCAGACTATCTCAGGGTACACTAATCACATTTTAGAGACTCGTCTTCATTACCACCATCAACACTGGAAATCTATAGAAGCAGTTTTCATCCATTGGTGTAAACCATAGTAAAAGAGTAGTGTCATTTTCCTTGGTGGATTCTGAATCTCTGAAAGCATTGAGTGTCAAGTAGCCCTTGACTTAAGCCCATCATCCGTACGCCTGACCTGGGACATCAGGTTGCAACCCTAACCTCATCTTTCAAATGGCAGTTGTGGCTCCTTCAGTGTACAACCATAAGAATATTTTGAAGAATCTTTTAAACAAATACCTATAAATACAGATTTTTCCCGACTTACATCCTATGCATCTTATGATAACTCACACATACAACCGAAGTTTAACAAAAATAAGGAAATGCATGTAAAAATAAATTTTGGGTGGCTGTACGCCCAGAAACACTACATTACCTAGTACTCGCTGCACACTGCAGTTGCTGTGGGAGAGCACTGTATTCAGAATCAGAATTTATTAGCCAAGTATGTAGTATTGTATGAAAGCATGAGCACCCACCCTCACACACATCTAGTCACAACAAGTCCCATCCCTAACCTAAGTCAGTGTGATTATCCCATTCCGACATGCGTCCATTTCGACTTACGACCTGTCTGTCAGAACGGAAGCCAGTTGTGACTCAGGGACAGCATGTGCAAGTAGCTCAACATGGGTGGGGGTTTGCAGCACAGGCACAGAAAGACGGTCATCATTGTTTTCGGTGGAGGGTCTACCACTTCAGCAGATTCATTTGTCCTCCAGAGAAAAAAATGACTCTTCTCCATGTGGTCAAATATGCTGAAACCGTGGATACTATAAAATGTGCAGAGAGGTTGAGACGTTTTAATGAATGCTCTCCTTTGATGCTAAAACGTTCTGTTTCGGGTTGTTTCAGCAGTCACCCTGGTCCTCAGCATAGGACGGGGACACCATGGGAACACTTCTGTAGGCTATGAGAGAAGCAGTCAGGTTCATAGCAGGAAGAGGACTTAACTAATGGAGTTTCCATGATCTGATGGAAGTAAACTGCCTGTCCTGTTGCATGAAAATAAGACTGTTCCTTTCATGGACCTAGAGGAATGGAAGGGATCAAAAAGACATAAAGCTGTAGACACCTCTGACCTATAAAGCAGTGAACAGAGTTTTTATACAAAGCTTTTTTTCCTTTTACTACCAATGACCAGTGAACCCTCTTACGGGCTTCTTAATGTTCATCTTAAATTACCAGTTAATATGATATGAAATGCTTTTTTAAAAAAATTGGTCTTGCTGTGATTCAAGACATTTAAGATTTTGTTTGTCACATGCACAGTTATACTGGTATAACTTGCAGTGAAATGACTGCCATATCAGGATAAGCAAACAGTCAGAGTGATATTTTCCGAATATTTGTTTCACAATCCAGTCTACTATGACATGTGATAATATTTTTTTAACTAATGTGAAATAAGATTTTGACTCCATAACCCAGTATGGAATGCCAACCCATCACACGGCACTCATACCATTTAAGGTTTTGACTCTTATATAATTTTCAGA
>JAODLD010000088.1:3480262-3506733 GCA_026781065.1 Mormyrops boulengeri | reverse complement strand
TTTCAGACATATTGTTACTTGAAAGTCTTTACCTTATTAAAACGCTATTTGATCTCCGAAGATATGTAAATGTCCACCATTTTAAGGTGAATGGCCATTTTAACACCATTTCACATTTACTGGGATGCAGTTCACGCTGAAAGGTTTCATCTTGGTTACAATGAGACCCAAAGGGACATACTTCATCAGAAGTTGACTTTAGGACTGTGAAAACTTTGCAGTGTTTTCCCACTGAGTCGGGCCTGTGAGTCAGGCTCGGGGGGGGGGGGCGAGATCTGTCCCTGGGTCTGTTATTGTAGCTATCACTTCACAAAGCATATGACACCCTAACCAACATCTAGTCGGGGTCTTTTTGCCGAGAGCTTCAGGGCAGTAGACTACAGAGAAGCCAGAGGACACATGGCAGGCAGGGGGATCTGTGAATCCTTCCACAAGCTTGTCTTTGAGACCAGCAGCATTACATTACATACATGAAAACCATTTAGCTAGCAGACACTCTTCTCCAAAGCCAAACACAGTGGAGACGGCAGAGGTCAGCCAGTCCCCATAGCCTTTGCAAAACAGGCTTATACTGCCAAACAAAGGAAAGAAGGTACCCCTGGTTTGGCAAATCACAAGACATCAAATGTATATGTGCGATTAGGGTAAAGACCCCCACTCAAAGGGTAAAATCTGAATGGATTGTAGCAATAGCCTGTCTATAACTCAACTTGAAGCCTTTAACAGGTATCCTTATAATGGCTCACACATAAAACAGAAATTAAAATATGTGTCTTGCATGGGCCGGGGAAGCAGGAGCAGGGAGACGGAAAATCGGGGAATACGGGGTTTAATCAGTAGGCAGCGACAGAGAACAGGCAACAACCGCGAAATGACAAAACAATGACTGGACTGGGGAAACTAACTTAAATGCAGACTTAAATAGACAGAACTAATGACAGCAACAAGAAACAGCTAGTAAACATGGGGAATCCACACGAGGACAAAGAGGAGGCGTGGCACACGGAAGGAGCGGACGATCGGGGCAGGACAATATGCATGTGGTATTTGATCGAGTAGCATTTGTTAAAATAAAACTGCAGGGATCCTGAAGTAAAACAAATTATTTGTATTGGAAATGTGCTTAAAAACCCAAAGGCCGAAAATGCTCCTATGCTTCTGAACTTTCTCGGAATCCCCCCCCCTACCCGCCTCCCCCCTTCATGTCACGTTATGGTTGAGTGGCATCTGAGTCTTTGGGGAAAAAATGTCAATTACACCTCAGAAGCAGGGCAAAAGAAGAAAAAACATCGAATGTGTGATCTTCCTAAGACACAGGGGTGTGTCACTCACAGATCCAACCATTACTGCTCCACCAATGTAAACGGCAGCCGAGGACATTTTTTTTAAAAATCGTTTGATGTTAATTGGGAACAGCTGACAGAATTAAAGCATGCTGTTTGACAGCTCCACAGTTTCCCTCACACAGAGAATCCCTTAACAAATATTCCAAAGGATAATACATCTAGATGTTCCCCATGTCACCAGAACTTTTCTTTCCATTTCGTTTAGAAAACAACCGCGATGCATTTTAGTTCTTTCTTCCAATTCTACCTTGAAAAAGTCACCCATTTAGGTACACGTGTACAAAGACGCAAATGTACAAATCTTTCAAAACATGTCAAGGGATCTGTTTTTCTTGGTTGGAGCCAACAGATGGAGATATTCTTATCAACTTGTCAAACCAAGGTCTATGTGCTCAACAATGTCCAAATCACTCCAGATATATAGTTTGGCTGCTCTGGCCAGGGATTGCGGTAAGGCATTCTTCGGACATTTGGGATCGTCTGCGGTAGTGGACTGGTGACATATTTTAAATGCACGTCAACACCAATACAAGGACAAGCTGACACAAAATAGTGTCTTTTAGTGCGAGATCTCAGAAGACCTTGGATCAGGGATCTACATTCCAGCTGGTCTGGGACGCTTGGGATGCCCAAGGCTGAGACAACTGGATACAGAGAGACAACATCTTTCTCCCATCTACACCCGCACCACTCTGGTCATGGGGGTGCACTACAAAAACAAGCAGTTGAACAAAACGAATGCCCATCCAAAAAATGTTGCCAAAACCCACTGGCACTCCTGTCAATCAAAGTTCAGGGATAATCGCTTCAGGAATTTCACACTTGCAGGTAATTGCATATTTGTCATTATAAATGATACCTTCAGCATCCTTCAGGTCGTAGCCTCTTGCACTGGAATTCCTTGTAATCCTCATCATTTGGATTGACAGCTGAGGGCATTCGTACATGGTACACTCTGGTTTTGGAAATTCTTGCTTTGAAAATTTCTTTTCCTCTGGTTCCTCCAGGCATCATCAGGTCTATAAAGCTTTCCTAAAACATGTTTCTTCCATACTTGAGCTTTCGTCAAGGCCAAGTCAGTATCAAGAGCAATTTGCCCACTGAACGCTTTACGATAATTTTTTCTATTTGTTGGTGTCTTTTACGATAACGTGTTTCCAGGCCTGTAGCCAGAAATAAATTTCGATGGGGGACCGACAAATTTCGAGGGGGTTCAAACTCATTATTTTACTACCTGGGGCCTATATCATGGAGCGTGATTTTTGGGTTAGCATGATAACTTGTAGGATTTAAGGTAGTCTGGGCTAAATGTAAGTGAATAAAGATTAAGTCCATTTAAACAGTGGCACCTTAATCTGACAAGTTATCTAGCTAACAAACAAATCTCGCTTTGTGATACAGGTCCCTGGCGACATGCCTGGTTGGGAGCAAACAAATTTTGGGGGGTGGTTCAAACCCATAAATCTACTACATGGCTATGTGTTTCCATGTCTATCATTCGGAAGCAAAATTCCGCAAAGTTAATAGGTACCATCTGCATTTTCACAAATGCTGATAACGAAGCCAGGGATACTAAAATGTCCACACTACATGTCAGCATGCTTCTGTCTGGCAACATAGCGGGGCAGCGAAATGCCGGCATCGCGTGCCGTTTTAGGCGGCTCCAGCAGTGCCGCCTTCCATAGAACCCGCACGCAACGGTGCATCTGGATTATGACTTCACAGGTCACCTAGTCAAGGCCACTGCTTACCAAGCGGGCCCACTGCCAGCAAAACCCACGGATAAAATGACTTTCCCTGAGTCCCACCCAAGTTCTCCCGGCTCCCTCATGCAGCTGAAATGTAAACTCCAGATTCTCCAGGGTTTTGGTGGGCCGATCTAGGCTAGCTCGGCAGGATGGACAACGTGGTCCTGTGGCAGGTATGGGGATGTTATTCAAGGCTGGGAGCATCGATAGCTTGCCAGATCCATATGACAGACATTACAGCTCCATCTGATTGATGCTATTGCTAAGCAAATAATTTTGTTTCGCAAAAAGGAGACATTTGGAGTAGGATGCAAAGAGGCGTCAAAGCAACGCAAATATGCACACAGAAAGTATTCTTACTGTAGATAGCAAATATCAACATGAAACAAAGTGAAATCCTGGACATTTCAGGCATTTTAGGTCCCAAAAAAAAGAGGACAAGTCTGGGAAAAAGGACGTGACTTAGTTGAGACACTGTACAATTAAAAATTACCATTCTGTGCTTCGGGGCGAAGTTACGCATACTTTCTAATGGATTTGTTCCAGATTTCTGTGTTACAGTTTTAATAGCAATCATTGTACAACCCTGCGATCTTCTTCAAAACCCCCTGAAAAGCAGCCTTATTCCCCAGGATCTCACTTTTGTCTTTTTTCTTTAATTCAGCTGGTATTCATCAAATATACCCCATGGTGCAGGTCTCTTTTTTTGATTCTTGTCATGAAGTTAAGATTTTCAGAAAAAGTCAAATTCACTCAGAGAAAAGAAACATATTGCTGCTGTGTGAACACTGAAATGTTGCCTTTTTCTAGTCATAAGGAGACGCTTACTGTCACCTTGTGTTATAGTGTCCTGGCTCCCCCTGTGGCCAGTGTTATGCACTACAACACACTTCATCCTTTACAGCTTTTTATAACATGTATTAGTTTTCATTTAATATGCCCAAAATTTGCAATCATATAAAAGTATGTTTAGGTGAAATATAAGACTTTGTCAGGAAACTCAACAGTGCCTGGATCAGCTAATTTATGTCTTTTCAGTGTAAAGGGACTTTGATGAACAGTACTTCAGACTGAAGTTGTGGACAACACTGATTTCCATTATACCAACATTTCTCAGTAACTACGCCTCTTCTGCCCACCGGCAGTGCGTTTCCGATCAGGACCTCATCAGCGTCACAACGTGGTGGTATAATGTGGCACGTTATCACCAGCCTCCAGATGTGACTGTACTAGACTTGTAACATAGCCACTCCTTAGATAAACTTTAATCTTATCGTACCTTCAAAACGCAACGCAAATATCCAACTGCGATGGAGTAACGTAAGTAAGTCAGCCCATGTACGTTTCCTTTTTGGGGGGTGATAACAGAAGGATTTTTCCAGTCATCCCTAGCATTTTTTCGGAAGCTTATCCCATGCAGCACTGGGCATAGGGCAAAAGTATACATTAGTTGGGATACCAGTAATTGCAGGCTATGCGGGACAAGCTCGAGATGCTGAATAGCCCACCTTTGGGCTACCGCAAATCAGAGTACCCCGGAAAACACGTGTAACACGGAGGAAACAAGCAAATTCCACATTCGAACCCCCAACCCAGGAGATGTGCAGGGAAAGTGCTACCCACTGTGCTGCCCCTAGCAGGGTTCCTCAAGCCAGTCAGTGGCTTCCAGTGTCTTCCTCAACATCACACATGTGAGTGTCAGGATTCCCACAAGTAACCTGTGGCCAGATTAGCATGTCCCTCTCCAGAGTCACAAACCATACTCAGGGTTATTGAAAAGCCAGATTTCTTGCTGTAACGGCAGGCACTCTGCCCTTTTCCCTCTTCCTCTCGTCTGAAATGAAGTGCAGGGATCTGTCTTTCAGTCTGGGCCAGTTCTCATTGACAGCATCCATTTGGCTGGGGTCTATCAGCCTCTACCCAACTTGACCTCAAGCCCAGCCGTGAAAGCCGTACAGTCCGAGTGATGGGTGTAACCCCAAGCTAGAGTCAGATCTGATTTTATGGCCTTGATAGGCCACTTTCTGCCTCGGACTCTGCAGCATGCCTGCCGGCGTCGCCATACACTTAGCCCGTTAAGTGCTTGCCAGTGGATGGATGACCCAAATCTTCCTTGCTGGTCAGACGTCTTCCAAACCCACGCCCTCCACCCCATCCCGCCTATGCCCCCAGTGGGACAGACGACCCAGGGTCTAAGTCCAGCCCCACCCTGCCACTGATAACAACACCGCGGGCTCTGAGATCCACGCCAAAGAATATCACCATGACTCAGAGAGTGGCTGAAGAGCGGACTTGTACAGTATGGCATCACTCCTTGGGTAATTTATTGTGGGAGCTAAGCGTTTCCATTCGTGTTAAGCGCCACTAAAAACAGTCTTAGGGAAGGATTCTGGGGGGCCTACTCGTAAAAAGGCCTGATGCAGCGTGAGCTGGCCCCCAGCCTGACAACCTGTTTGGGGAACTGTATAGATGTGATTTTAATTAATACACAATCCACTCCTCACCCACCAGCACATCACGCAAGCCAAGGGTCCATTGGCGATCGTGTTTTCAATCTCCGGGGGTAGGGGAGTGCAACGCCTTTTTCTTTCTCGCCGATTTCATCTTTCTGAAAGAAAACAACCAGACTGAGGAGAAATCTTAGGCCCGAAAGCGGTTTCCATTACGCCGAGCTGGAGCCGGGGTCGCTGTAAATTTCCACGTGAAGCAAGAGACGAGGGAGAGAAAATGACTCAGATAAAATGCATTTTAATTTTAGATTACGACCCAGACAGAAAAATAAACTCAACTTTTTAAAAGAAATTGAGCATCGAGAAACAATAATGAAAGGATGCTTCCTAGGGCTCCAGAAGTGAAGAATTCAACATTCTGACCAACAGTTTCCGTCTCCAAAGTATACTTTAGCTGTCTGGGTCCATAGCTGTGTGAAACGGCCTCTTTTCACCCCTTAGTCTTATTTATTGGGTTTCCTATTAATTCAGTTTTTAGAAGTCTTTACGTTGGGCCCTGCATTGTCAGTGCCTGCAGGTCAACCAGTGGTGATAATCTACGATTTAATCACGGGGGAGTTGATGCTCTAAGATGCAATATTGATGACTGTAGGAAACGGTAATTAACGCATAAGAATTCATCACTGCCGCCATGTACTGTGCCACAAAAGACTCATGCAAGCTACCCTGCCCCCACACTCAGTATAAAGAGAAGAGGATCTCTCATGGTTTTATGAGACATATTTCGGTTTAAAACTGTACATTCTGTACATGGAGAACGTCACTCCACCAATCATAACGCCCAGAGTGTGACACCTCCATCATTTGAACTTCATCTGTCTCATCTTTCAGAATGTTTGATATTTGGGTGGGTGAGATCATGTGTGGTGATTTGTGCATGATTTCATTGTTTTGCAGATCACAAAATATAATTAGATAGAGCAGACATGAAACATTCTGCTGCCTCAATTACAGTCAGATGGTTAAAAACACCACCAGATTCTGGAAGGACCAAGAAGTCATCCTCAATGCATCATGGGCTGTCCCCTGGCCCAAGGCACTGCGTTGAGGCCAGATCTTGGTCAGACCCGGCCCCAATAGTTTGTCTTGGCCGGCGTCATGGCCCACCTCATTCTGGGAGGAGATGAAAGGGATTCTCTTTGGAAAAATTGAAATAGAAATCAAAAGCGTGCATCCGAAACCAAAGAAAGGATAACAGTGACATGTGCAGGAGACGAGTGATATCACACTGAACCCTCTGCTCCCTCTCTGTGCAGCTGGGAAAGTACCTTACCGACATTGCCAGAGAGTTCCCCGCTCATGTGGTGGCTCCTTGTTTTTTTGGAGTCCACTTCCCACTCGTCGGGATGGTGGAGTCTAACGACAGCATGGGAAGTTGGCGGCCGGGAGTCCGATCGGTTTCGACGGCTCCACAGGAAGCAAGAACACATGAAATGACGCATGAAAAATGCGGCACGATAGAGAACTGGGCCATTTTCAAACCATATGACCTTTCAGGACTGAAGAACAGTAGCTTGAGGAACAGAATGAAAAATCCAGGAGGAGAGAGAAAGTAGCCAAAATAGCACAGATAATAAATAAATGTTTGTGACTAAAATCTAAATGGCAGGTGTGTGATCACTGGCATTTCTGTGCTTCTGTCTGTCTTCAAAGGATATAAAGGACATTTCAGGCTCTTCAACCCAAGGAGAAAAACACATGTTTTCTGTGTTGGTCAGGTTGGCTGCTTTTTAACTCTTGGAAGTTGACGACATTCAGTCACGGACACCATCTCGTTCCCTCTCTGTGTGGCCACCGCACAGGCCTGGCTCCCTTAGCTGGATGGTCAACTGGGCGTCAAGCAGCTGGAGCGGCCGAATACAGGACTGAGGGATCCTGTTGTCAAGCTTTTGTCAGACAAACATGGGCAGTTTCGCTATGACACTTGGGTTTCTCAACCAGCACAGCAACAGGGCTGACAATCAGCCAATCATTTTTATGTCATCATCCGCACAGAGCGTCCTAGTATGCTCCTCTGCTATTGTTTCAGTTCTTTGACACCGGTGACAGTTTGACAGTACTTCTGGTCATTCCAGTATGAGTTTAACCAGTCAACTTTATTTCCAGTAGAAAATTTAATGCGAATGAATGCATGGAAGGGAGAGAATAGAAAACCTTCTCATCCACGCTTGTGTATCAGGAGTTGCCAGAGGTCTGTCAATGTTATAAAGGTGCAGGCAGAATCATTACAGCCATCCCTGGATCATTCTTCTGTGGGCAGAACTTTCTCCAGAAACACTATGACAAGGTTTTACCTTTGGTATGTAGAACAACATTTAAAAAACAATAGAAGCTCTTCCATGAGACAAAGGGCATTCAAACTATGTGTATATTATATTTCCGAAGACAATACTCCACAGTTCAGTTGATTTGGGAATCTGGCTGCGTTGTATGAGCATTTCAAACTGTGATGTTTGTTGCTACTACAAGAGCATGGAAGGTTTGACTGAACCAGAGCTCAGGAGTCTCGTTATCTGCAGAAACCCAACTGAGATTTTATCTATCAAGCAACGGCTCTCTGCTCTTGTGTTGGGAGGTTATTAGTACGACTTTGTTACATTCAATCCAGACAATATCTGTTCCGTATGGCTGTGGTGAGTGTTAAGAAAAATCCCCAAATCCTGCAATCCTGTTGTTATGCTTCTCTCGTCAGGATTTATGTCAACGCTGGGTGGGACTGGAACATCTAGCAACTAATGTCATCCACACAAATCGAAAGCCTCACAGATTTGGATGCACCAGAGTTTGGGCAGGAGAACAAGCTCCCAAACAGTGATTATATGGTGGCACCATCTCCTTGGTTCCACCATCAGTTATTTTTAAGATTAATTGGGGTACATTTCTTCTTAATAGCGTAATCCTGTACAAGTCAGTGATGCTGATACTTTTATAACCTTCTTTGAAACTGGACATTAAAATAATGAAGTATATTAAGGAAACAACATAAATTCTACGTAAGAAAACATAAATGTATCCGTGGAGGAGCAGCTATTGAAAACTGCCTGGCTAATTTATGCTTCTCCACAGTTTTGTAATAGCAGAAATCCTTAGCTTGGATTCATTAGTTCTTGAAGACCTGGGACTGAGCAGCGAGTGTTTAGGCCAAAAGGGGCCAGATGTTTGGGTGACTGGTAACAAAATAATTAATCTCCAGAGACTGCTCTCTCGAAACGGAGATTATTTTAGAGTACCTTCCACTTTGTATATTCTTATATGCTGACAAGTGGGTGGCAATATTAATTTGAACATAGTGGGCGCTCTTTTGAGTGTCACCTGGCAAGAGAAAGACAAGAAAGGCTGCATTTAAATGAGAATGTTTGATGCTTTCCTGAGACTCTTTTTTTTCCACATCAGGAGGTTTTTGTTTTGCACGCAGGAATGTACTGTCCAAATTCACCTGCAGAAATGCTGGACCTTTATCAACACGACCTCGTCCATGACTACAAGTAGGAATTTTTCGTACTGTTAGTGATGCCCTCGTGGTTATATGGAAACGAGCTGTAGTGTTATAACCCCTGTCATATGAATGATCGGGGAGGATGCTAACTTTGCAGATGCAATATGATGTCAAACTCTACGTCAAATTTGCCGACAGTAGTGGCGGCAGGTAGCTTTAAATTTC
This sequence comes from Mormyrops boulengeri, assembly GCA_026781065.1. Lineage (NCBI taxonomy): Eukaryota > Metazoa > Chordata > Actinopteri > Osteoglossiformes > Mormyridae > Mormyrops > Mormyrops boulengeri. Next base: position 3,497,468 of record JAODLD010000088.1, on the reverse strand, counting down.
AATACACAGAACAGCTTCCATGACTGCAGCCACCTCAGGTCTGCCCCCCCCCCAAAATTAGCTCTAACAAGCCTCATATCCTGCACTTGGAAACCTGACGCTCCCCTCCGGGGGGGGGGGGGACACCTGCAGCCACGAGCCGCCTGCCAAGACGCCCGCCTGACGATTATCGATCACACGTCAGCCACAGAGTCCCAGCTGGACTGTGTCCGAGAGACGCCGAACCGGAGAGATTTCCAGAACAGGGCCGTTTGAGAAGGCTTCTCCTTCTCTAAATAAACAAACAATCACAGCAGCGCCCTCTAGCTGGGGATTTTTGTTGATTCTGATGTGACAGAACATATACACAACAAACAATTTTTTTAAGAACTGTTTCTTCCTTTTGGTATATTGTGCAAAGAAAGACTTGCAGTATATCTTTAATTTCACAATTATATATATTTTTTTGTGCATGTGTACAAGGACATAAGAGAGTTTGAAATGACAGGGGGTGGGGGCTGGGGGCAGAACTTCATAATTTAGATGCAAAGGTCTACCTCTTGGGAGGAACAACCAAAACCGCATTAAATATTGCGGAGTACACCCCCCCCCCCCCCAGTTCCTACACTCCTGCTTGTCTGGGATATATAACAGAACTAGAAATTGCCGGTTTCAGACAGAGTAAAACAATGGGTGCCCCTATCTGAAATCGGAATATTTTACGTAAATAAGTCACATAGGCTCAAAAATTAAACTCGCACGAAATGAAAAAAGTATCCAGGCCAGACATTTTTAGGACAATTTCCACAGTGCAGAAGGAAGAGATATTTTGTTGTTGTTCTAACAGTCGCTGGGGTTTTTTGACATGACACAGAAATACATTTAAATCAGGCAGCGGGTAGGTAAAAAGGCAGTGTATGAAGAACTGCCGACCTGCTTTGCTCTAAATTGCGGCATTAGAGGCTGGAGAGCCTCCTTAGTCGCATACAGTACGTATATAAATTTATGTATACACATATGCACAAAACACACAATTATGAGCCTTTTTCCACACGTGAGTGCGCTCATTACATACGTCTGCACACAGAATGAAAACATGTTGGCTAAAGTGTATTTTTGTGTTATATATAATGTATATGCACAAAAGGAGGGAAAAGTCAGTCGCAGCACAGCAGCGAGAACCGCAGCGAGTGGCTGACAGCTGGAGCATGTCGATACGCTGGTCAAGGCCGCTGAGCGGCACGGCGGTCAGCCACTTGCCATGCGGCTCTCCTCCGCCTGGTTTTTCCGCGAGCCTCCATTCCTGTGGCATGCAGGGCGTCAGCTGCGGTGGTGACCGAGCATTCCAGTCCCCCCGTTCCACATACACCCCCTCCATAGCGGTTACTACCTCCTCAATTCTCCACTCTTTATCCCCACCTGCACCTCTGCCGCACTCACTGCTGGTAAACCCGTTAGGCAACATGGGAAACTACTTAGGGTGCCCTCTTCTGACGGGGCACTGAATTAGCAAGTGAATTTCACTTTGTTTTGGATGGGGCATGGCAGAGGGGTTGGGGAGGTACTGAATCTTGCCTAGGGCACCACATGGACCGGCACTGGCCACACCCTATCTTGGATGGGTGGGGGTACGTCCAGACGCAACAATCATACCCATGGCTAAGAACACGGCTTAAAAAAAGCCGTGAGGTGCCTGTCATTCGTTCCACACTTAAAAACACTGCATAGACACAACTTGGAACCGCAGAGCTGACATGGGGGAGGGGTGTAGCAATTGGGATCTTGTTTACATCCATGGCCCATGTGTTAAACAAGTCATACAAGGAGTGCCCAGCCGGGTTCTGGGCAGTGGGAGAAGGCCGCCGGTAGCATTGGCAGAACTCCAGTGCTTTGCCTCACAGCCCGGCCAAGGCGAATGAATCTCTGCGCCTGGCGTGTGGCAATCCCTCACGTGAAGACGGGCAGACGTGGATCGGCATGCGCCAAGGGGCTGCGGTAATAACAGGGTTCCCTGCAAATATGCGCCCCTGTTTACAAAGAGCCTTGTTCTCACACTCCTGGGCTGGGAACAATTTTAGCGGCAAATGGCTTCCCATGCCGATTCAGAAATGTTTTGAGAGTTTTGGCGCCTGTTCATAATGTTTTAAATGATGGGCAGCTCAGGTATCACCTTTCTCTAAACTTTTATGATTTTATTTGATCTTATTTTTGTTGTGTTAAACATAACGAGCTAGATCTTTTTTCCCCACTTCTCTTTTTAACTGGTTTTCGCCTACGGTACGGTCCGGAACCTTAACATTCTCCGTTGTGTGTGAAATATCGCTCAATTCGGAAAAGGCGTACGCAGCATGTTGCTACAACCCTGACAGCTGCTCGTTCATCAGACTTCTGATTTAATGTACTTCATTAATATCACATTGACATTCAAAGCAGAACCTTTATTTAGTTTGCAATATTTTATCACCCCGGTCGTTATATGGTGACTTGAAACTGACCTACTGACTTTATCCGAAAATATAAATGTACTGGAGTGATTAATGGCTTAGCACCAAAATTTAGGCATTTACATGGCCTGTAACCTGCACAGGAAAGTTAAGGAACCATCCATCCATCTTCCATGAATGCTGATCCAGTACAGGGTCACTCTGAGCTTATTTTGCCTGTGTTTTTGGTAATAGCAACCTAGTTGTGATGCAGAACGCTGAATTGCCATGAAAATGACGGCAAACCACTCAAAGTATGAGTCCTTCCTCCAGGCTACAGTAGGATATTTACTAATACCGGAAGCACCGGTAGCAATTTGTGCCCCTTCACACTTACAGCAAAGGTCCGCTGATTTATTGCCAGATAGGTCTAGGCTGCACCAATATCAAATTATCATCCTGCAGTGTATTATTTTCACAAGGTATTACCATATTAGAGGATAAAATACCAATACGTCCAGGCTCTCCAGGACCCTGACACCTCTGGCACAGGGAGTAAAAAGGTGTAAATTCCTTTTGGTATAACTAAACACGCCTTCAGCTTATAGTGGCTTTACGGCCTGGACAGGCCCTGTGTTTAAACCAGGTTAACCATACCTGTCCAAGAGAATTTTGACAACAAACCTCTAAAATAAAGTCTCGTTCAGGGCGCTGCTGTTGAGGAGTGCCTCAAGCAAGCTCCAGCGTACGAATAAATCTCAGACAGGCGCACAGCAGTGAACACCTGTGACGCAAACAGGAGAATCTCGCTAATCCGAGAGTAACTCTCTTGGTGTATTGGTTTTGACATCTCTTTGGATTCGCTCTGCTCCTCACTGCTCTGAAGATGTAAAACACAAGACAGAAATATTATACAGATGTGTTTAATTCAGACATGCCCAGAAGTTACCGGCAAACGTGAATAATTCCAAAGCAAGTCTTAAAACAGCATGAAGAAGAATTCAGAATAGATCGTCACATCCTCAGTTGACCTTTGGAGGTCACCGGTAGATTGAAAATATTCTCATTTATTTCCGTTTTTATGGCCTATATTGGACAAAGTGATTCTGTTCTCTTAAAGCCAGTGCTGATGACAAACCTTCACTGGAACAAGCCACTAAATCTCACCTTGTGTTCAGTAGATATTTAGTCTTGCACCAAGATCTTTTTTGGCCCGAAAGCAGCTAAAATCGCAGGATTTCCGCCAGCATTTTACAGCACTAGACCCAAATTTTACATTATAATTAAGACATTATTCTGAAAATGAGGCAAACGTATAATTATATTTGAAATATAGCAAGTTGTAAAAACGAGAGAAAGCCTTGCGGTTACATTAAGCCGTATTCAGCTGCCGCAGATCATTTCGTTTAGGGGGTTATATCGGCAAGAGAGCCTCGCTCGTGGGATAGAGCCAGACTGGGGCGACGGCACGGTGTGCAGCTCACTGGAGGGGGCTTCCAATTTTAAGCTGTTTGCGAGAAACTGAAAACCACCCCACAGACTAAATTTATTAAGACATCAGCCCAGTAACTCTGTGTGTCTTTCTGGTATCGTCAACTGCCGTTCTCCAATTCTTGACTCTTACCCCAACTAATATATGGCAGACATCAAAATAAAATACTTAAAAAAAAAGGCCCTGAAGCCAAAAAAGAAACAAAGCCAAGAAAAACCCTTCAGCTCAGAACAAGATGTTTATTTTCAGTTTTGTAGTGGCTGACAATTCAACTTTGTTTCTAAGAATGGATCCTTCTTTTTGGCAATGTGTCGCGAATTAGGTCTTGCTGACATTTGGTGTTACATACACCTATATGTTAGGCAGGAGGTCTCCAATGTTGACCTTGTCCTCATACGGCTGTGGGATACGTCATTCTGGCAGTGGGATATGTCACCGGCGGGCTGGACTGCTGTTACCGCATTTCCTCGACTTATTTACGTTGCTGAGTCAGCAGGGTGCCCTGCCTGAACAGCTCCTTCAGAGTGTACCACCGCTGGTGAAAAAAAACACACCTTTAAGTTCTTTTTTTTTTGAGGAGCAGTGCTGGGGCACAGATTAATGATATCTTCGAGACACGTTCTCAGGAACGCAAGAGACCTTGGAGGTAGCGGTTTGTTCTAGCACCATTCACATGACCAAGGATGAGCCATTACTAAGGCTGGAAAGACCCTGGACCCACAACTAGTCAACCACTGGATTCACTGCCAGTACCCCCTGTCTGAGACAAGGTAAAACTAACTTGCTAAGTCAGTGACCCCTCACAAGATGGACAGCCACCTGTCACCTAATGGGCTGACTAACCCTACCTGGCCGTCACTCTCTTTATACACACTCACTTGAATCGACATGGCTACCCACACTAGTCAGCCTGGTTCATCAAAACAAAACACGCACGCTCTCTTTTTCCACTCCAACGAATCCACCGCAGTGCATTTCCAACAACTCACCTTTCACTGCCATCGGCTATGTGTGCAGTTCCACAGTATTTAGGTTTATTAGTCGATTTGTGCTGTTTTTTCTGGCATGGGCCGTGCGAGGGGAAAACTGGCCACACACTAAGGAAGGGCAGATTGACAAACACAGCCCTGGTAATAATCTTCGACAGTTTCACAAATTGTTTCTGACACACAGGTTCCCCTGTAATTACAAATAGAAATCTGACATCGTAACCTCTTTTTAAATTCATTTGAAATGTCAACAACTCATTTCAGAAGGCTAGAGACATCGGGAGTTGAGTACAGGTTTGCTTGTTTGAATGGGTCCAGTGTCACTTTTGATATGTGGACCTTGCACAGTTTCAAAGAAAATATGCACAAAAAAAAAGACAAACGATGCTATATTGATTCTTAGTACATGGTTTAATCAACAAATTTACACTTACACATGACATTTTAAATGCAGCTTAAATACATCAGGTAATTAACGGGACAACTGTTAGTAAAGGACATTACAAGGACCTTTACGCACATTTGAAACAAGTGGCTATGTGTACAGAATTAACACATCACACATGCAACCAGTCTTCTAGCAGGTCAAGAAGAATCAGCAGGGGCCAGTTTTCCATTAAAGGTCAGTCTAATCTGTATGATTTTGTTAATGATTAGCCAAAACTAGTTCCATTGTGTGATGGTGCATGAGTTAATCGATACAGGACATTTCAGCACATGGGAGTTCATGGGATGATTGGTGAAGAACCCGCCAATCAGAGCACACTTTAGGGAGGCGTGGCAGCAGGGAATGGACCGGTCCACCACCCCAAATAGCCACACAGAGCCTTCAGCATCCTGGAGCCCACCCAGTCGCTATCCCACATCGGGCACAACAGCAGGTCATACCGTTCGCCAGCATTTGCGTCAACTGCACCACAAAATCGGAGACTGTTTAAATAGTAGATGTTATCGCTCGCTTAGGGATGGTTGCCAGGGACCAAGGGGTTCTGTTTGACTACTGCAAGCGAAGCGCCCGCATGACCCAGGAGGGCTGACGAGGTAGGCAGCAAACATCCGTCACATGAAGGATTTACAGTACTGAACGCTTTTTCCCCGCAGACCACCTCAATTGACCCCTGATAATGGCAAATAAAGAGTTGTACAATATTAAGAAAGTGACAATGGTTTCAGAAAAAAACAACATTTCCATAAGAGCGGGTTGTGGTTCAATATTTCTTTAATGTGGTGTTGCATGTTTCCCTGCATTTCCTGCACTGGCACTGCTAAAATACACTGTAGTACATGTACCTTGATTGTCACTGCACATTAAGTGGAGAAAAAGACTAACTGGCTTATTATTCATGTTCCTTAAGGTATTAATGACTATTTCAGACAGTATATTATACATCATACAGTATATACAGGTCCCCCCCCATCCACCCCGAACCTTCTGCAATAAGAATCATCCTTGGAACTACCTGCATATATCCGTTACAGTTTAATAGCTGAAGCAAACATGTTAAAGTGCCAAGAAATACGACCGAAATCATTAAAAAAAAAATTCTACCCTCTCACATAACCTTATAAACAAACAGAGAGCACAACATAACGGTTTAAAATAAAAAGTTTTTAAAATCACATTTAAAGTTTTACGCCTTTCCTAAGCATGGCTGATGCCCAAATCTTTCTACCAGTGGTGGTGGTCGTCCATTTAAACGGCAACGATAACGCGCCACTTTCTGCATTTGCCTGGTCAGCCCGACGAAAGCGAGCAAAAGGTAAAACCCAGGTGAAGGACTGGACGCCACCGGCAGCCATTTCTGCTCAGATACTCCCGGTCAAACTGCAGAGCGAGTGGCTGCTATTCACACTTAACCTCTGCCTGTTGCTGGTATGCAAAATTCTGTAGTGGACTTTCCTTTTATATTTGAAATTCCATTATTTCCACGAGCGCCCGTTTGTCCCTTCATTTTCCCAGCCAACACTGTCCAATAAATAACCAGGTTGCTTAAAGGCACAGGGCTATAATTCCAGTTCCATCCCACTCAGGAATGAGAGGGTCTCCCACACAAATGTCAGTACCAAGTTTTGAAATAATCACAGTCAATAAGCCTATTAATTACAAATTGACGGTTGGCTCCGCTTCCATTTCCATGTCTTTGTTTTCCCATCAGACGAAGACAGACGTTGCTTTCTCCTCACCAGCCTCACCATACCTCCTGCATGCTCTAGCAGGGGCACCTCATTCTTCTCTCTCCCCCAATCTCTAATACAGTATTTCCAAATCCGGTCCTCAGGGACCCACGGTCGGTCCATGTTTTTGCTCCCTCCCAGCTCCCTGCCAGACAGTCCACATTTTTGCTAAGAAGCTGGGAGGCAGCAAAAACATGGACCATCTGCTGATCCCCATGGACTGGATTGGGAAACACTGCTCCAGCTACAGGAAATTAAGTCTGGAACACCTTGAGCCACGAAATGAGCGAGACGTGACGAAAACTATGGGATGTCTAGATCTCCGCAATCACACAGAGGATTTGGTAGCTATGGCCACCGTTTCCTCAGCTCTTTATTAGTTGTACCGAATAAATAAATAAAATCATGTGAACTTGGCAAATGAAATAAACCAATGTCTTGTCATACATTAAAAAAGCTACATCAAACATCAAAAAGTCCACAAACCACATATATACATATATATACAAATACCAGTGACATACATGATACATTAAGCTACATAAAGTACGGCCAGAAGCCAGAAATTCAATTGTGAAGTAGAATATGTTTATCTCAAATGAAATACTTCAATTTGAGCCTGTTACCGCCAGCTATTTATTTGGCTATCTCAGCCAAAGATTCTGTCATCTGCTCTACTATCAATACGTTCTTCACAGGTATCATCTATCCATACTTCCCCATTCTGTTTAATATGTATATTAATAATCATCAGCATGTCCATGCAGAATCTGCTGGATATAATCACAGTTAATGTTTAAATTTTACTTCTGCAAAGCTGCCTGTAAAAAGCAACAATTTGATATCTCTGGTGTCCCATGTAGTGGGAATATTTTGGAAAAACATTCAGATTTTAAGATGAACCATAAACTTCTCAAACGGCTGCCCATGAAACTGGAACCAAGCAGTTTCCATTCCCCCCCCAGCCCACCCCCCACAGTGAGGGGAAGGCGGTCGCAAGGGCTGCTGGGAAGAAAAACCAGCACACGTGATTGGCTAGTTAGTGCCAATCAAACACAGGTGGTGCCACACTACAAAAGTCTTTTTCTTTCTTTAGTCACCAAGAAGGGAACGATAGCTGGAATCTGATCAAGATCCTGATCTCAGGCCTGACTATGCATATGAGGATTAAAAGGCAATGAACTCCTATGGTAAAACCCTGTTCAAAACTCACTTAAAGATCTTCACTTGGTCCACCCAGGGTTGCCGAATTGGTTGGGATCCAGGCAGAGAATTAAAAAAAAAAAAAAAAACGATATGAAATTCGATAACTACAGCTTGAATCCTATGTGAAAATGGATGACTCCCAGTTCCACACAGATATATATGCATGTATGTATGTATGTATGTGTGTGTGTGTTAGCGCAGTGTCTCCCCAGTGTGGGCACATGCAACATGCCAGGGTTAAGTATAGACATGCACCCATCACGCACGCTCAGTCCCCTACAAGGACCATTTACTACATGCTTCTCTGGCTATACTTCCAGTATCTGAACATTTTTTTAACAGTTAGATGCCTAATATTCTGTTATTCCTCTGAGTAACACAACAGGCTGAAATACCCCTAATATATACACAACCTCCACTGCAACTGATGCACAAGCAGCATCTGAAAAGGAGATTACCCAGTCCCAAAAATGCGTCCAAAAACAGGCATGTCAGTTCGCTGCCACCCAGCACCCATGCCAAGAAAAACAGCATTATCAAATAAAACCAGAGGCTACATTAAACAGATTTGACTGGTCCACGGCTGCTGTCCTGTAGGTCACTTCTTCAGTCCATACAGGGAAAACCCAAGCCACGACGCTGCCTCCAGGGAGTATGAGGACATTGTCCTGGCCAGTTGAGTGGAGGCAAGCAAGGGAGCTTAGGTGCAGGGAGTGATTACAGGCCACCAGAGACAGGGGACAGGGCGACAGAGCCCGAGATTCACAGCAACTTCCGCATGCGGCGGGAATGTCTGTCGATGTTCATGGTGGCGCGGTCCGTGGAGGAAGCCAGGACGTCCAGAGCTTCGTCCTGCCTCTCCAGCTCCGACTCGGCCTCCAGGGCCAGGCTCTTCAGCTGGAGCAGCATCTGGGTAGCAGGGAGGGAATAAAATACAAGCACTCAGGCCCAGAAAGCGAGGCACCTGGGCTCACAGTGAACAACAGCGTTTAAAGCTATGGGCCTGAAGGGATTCTGAGGACACGCTCTCCTACCAGAATAAGAACTGCAGTTCAAGATCTCATCTATGCACTGTCGGTTGGGAGAAGGGTTTACGGGGACTGCATGAGAGTTCAATGGCATTCCTCCAACCCATTCAGGGAAAAGCTCAATTTCCATCTCCAATGAAAGCTTGCAGCAAAGCGTGACCTGGTGAGCCAAGTGGCTGGAGCAAACCAGTGGAAGGGCAACCACAATCTCGCAAGAGTCACCCTCAACTCCACCACCGGGGATTGCTGACCTAACATCACAACATTCAACCCACGGTCAACATCAGTCATGCTGTGGCAGGCCTTACCAGCCAAACAAACAGGAGAATATGTAAGGACAGAGAATTGGAACATCTCAGCTGCTTCAGGAAGACGTTTTGTTACCGAGTATGGCTAAATGCAATAGCCAGATGTTACCTTTCTGCTAACACACTAAGTCCTCCTATTTCTATTTTGCAGAACATGGTTTAATCTCCTTCATTTTTAAACAGCTTTGCCCCAAACAAGCATAAGATAATTAAGAGCAAACTTCAAGAAACGTACGATATTGGAGTAGCTACGATCAAAGTAAAATCGAAGGAAATAATTATAAAATGTTTAAACAATATTATTGTAATCATTGTCTTTATAGTGTAGTTAATTTCTTGATATGTTTGAAAAGAACTGAAACCACACAATGGTGCCAGTGATTGTACGTAGCTGTGGATAAAGGTCGTCCAAGTAAGAAAACAATACAATACAACAGCCACTGTAACTCCACATTGCGTACTTATGATAACACCATTGTGTGAGGGCTTGGAAAAATGCTAGATATTCTGTTTTCCCATCCTGAAAGGTGTTTAATAAGTGAAAATTAACAGCATGAATTACTTTACCGGTCAATAAAGATCTTGGCAGCGTGAGAATTCAAACACTATTGTAACGCACCACTCCGTACTGATGAAAGGAATGAACTTATACAGCCCAGTACTGGGCGAATTGTAAATATTTGATGAAACGGCATAATACGCTAATTGACTGCCAATAATGAAATGTTTACTACAGAAGTGTAGAAAGAGGTACGAGGTTCAATCGCTGGTTCACCGCTACCGCTGACATCCTTCTCATACCTTTGCTTCTTGAGATTTCTCGCCACCTCTGATGCCACCACTATGCCTGCTGCAGTGACTGATCACTTTTTAAGCGGCTCTTGTCAACAACAGGCGGTTTCATGAAAGGTTCATGCTAAGAAAGCATACAGGGTTATCGGCATCCGCCTTCACCAGTTGCTGGCAAAATATAAAATTGCTATAAGATGAACAAAGATTAAATATTACTTTTTAAATGGGATTCTAACATGGCATGACAAACACACCATAAAAGGTCATCTTCAATTCCCTGAAACACGTTAAACAACCACCATGGGCTACCCACACAGATTTCTTTGAGTTCAAGGGGGCAACTACCAAGAAGGCTTAACACAAACATCTCTGTTTTCCGCTCTGTGACACCTACTGCTTGAAAGAATTCATTAAAGACAACCGCCTCACCAGCCGAGGTATGACACTGCCTAACAGGAATCACAAATATTTTGTTGACCACGGCACTGATACGTTGGTTCCAGCAACTTAAAATACAGACTTCACTTTTAACCCCACCCTCAACATAAAGATTTGCATCTAAATATAGATGTCTTACACTTGAACACTAATACTGATTACAAAATGCGTTCTTTTTTTGAATTTACCAAACAGGAACAGTGGAGTTGACTCTGCTCATTCAAAGTCTATGTCCAATGCAGAGCTTGTGCACATTCTGGTGAAGAGACACCATTTATTCAACCAGCTACTAAGTAAAGCTGGCATGAACGGGAATCAATGGAAACTGCAGTCATTAGCATAACTTATTTACAGAAAGACCTTTAGAATACAAACAAAATGCCTGAACCTATCCCTTCATGTTAAGGAAGGACCTAGATGGGCATGTAGAGTACATCTAAAATATAACCAAGTTTGTATTAAGTGCAACATCTCCACATTAATCTCCATAAGGAACAAGGTCTGGTATCATGCAGGCTTAGGCTAGATTTTATGAAGGATGCTACAGTATGTGAGGATCAGCATGTGGTCGCAGCAGGAAGCAGAAGCAGAAGCAAGGCTGCTGCCATAGGTTTGGAGCGGCGGATGGGATAAAGCTGTGAAAACTTCATCAAATCACACCCACGTGGTGACAGAACACATCCGTGACAAGAACCCTAATAAAGTGCAGGACAAACCACGCTGACATTCTCAATTATGTACCAGTCAAAGGTTTGAATACAGCCACCCATAGAAAGGTTTATTTATACTATTCTCTACACTTTAATAATTATATATATATATTTTATGGATCCCATTGAGCACACTCTTTACGCTTTCCCAAACTTGCTCTCCGTAGGTGAGAGCAGGCTGGCTGGGATGGGCGACCGCCCACAGCAGCACGCAGGGAGCTCGGGGTTAAGGGCCTCGCTCAAGGACCCGCAGACAGGCTAAGGCACAGAGGCTTAGCTCTGAGCCACACGCTGCCCCAATAATTATAGAATAAAGATATAAAAACTATAAAAATACCTAAAATTCCAAATATAAGGATGATCTGCTGAGTAAAAAAAAAAAAAAAAGTATTAAAAAGTATTAAACGAAAAAATTAATCGGTTGGGGCTTTTCTGTGGGTTGGGACTCAGGTGGTCGCCGGTTCAAATCCCTGTGTTGGCAGAGTGATCCCACTATTGGGCCCTTGAGCAAGGCCCAACATATATGCTGAGCACTCAATGTCTGCTTTTCCTTCACTCTTTGGCCAAACTTCTACAAAACCATCTCTACTGTGTTTAGGTCAGGTGGGCAGGTCATGTGACATGACACTATCACTCTCCTTTGTAGGCAGCTTGGCATGTCCAAACATTTGTCTGGTACTGTAAGACATTAGCCGGAAGTTTGGCATCGGCACACCATTCTTTTCCTGGAAAACCTAAAATCTTCCTTAGCCGAATGTCTTTTTAGCATGAAAATTGAAGCATTACTTAGAACAGGTCAGAAAAGTCGTAGGCTTAACTTAGTCGCAACACTTAATGAAATAAAGAAATCGGAGAGAATTCTTCAGCCACAGTGCGTGAAACAAACTTCATTTCCATCGCATTTGTATCTTTGACATACTTGTCAAGTTACGAGGCATTTTTTAGGAGACAAAGGATTCATTTCTGGGGGCTGCATTTTCGCGCCAAGTGTCACAGCTGCCATCTGGCTTGGAGTCTGAGGATTCCTGACAAAGGCTTCGCGGGCTCCATTCTCCTCTGTCTCTCGTCTTGTGTCGCGTAATTGTCAGCATGAAGGGTTGCATTCATGGAGTAAGACAGATGTCGATAGCCAGCTAACACCCACAGCGTAATCTGTGGCTAAATTTTTCCCCTCCTGGAAGAGGCGAACTACAACTGCATTCCTGACAAGTAGTAAACATGCAGTGTGTAAGGAATTAGGGAATGGGATGATGGAAGGCAGCTAAGAGAGGCAAGCTATAGCACAATCTGTCAAGTCATTGTTGTGCTCCATAAATAGGCAGAGCGCCTGGGGTCACCTTTACAACAATCAGCAGCTTTCAGAAACTGATTTGGCCAGAGGCAACTGCCAAATCATAAAAAAATCTCCCGATTTTTCCCTACGATGGAGGACTTTTACCCTCTGGGAGAGGGTTAGAGGTTTATCCCCACGTAGCCTTCCTTGTTTAACCTGTACCTGCTGATTCACTATAAAGGTTGTTACAAATAAGCATAAATTCAAACAAGCACAGTGCGAGCCATGCCAGTTCATTTCCATTTAATCATTTGTGGAAATGGAATAGGCCCTGTAATTTATAGGCTTGACAATATTTCCGTACTTGTTCCAGCAAGCTTTTACTGTTCCATGCTTTGTGCGATGTAATCTGAACAATAAAATATACATTGCCAACATTTCAAATAAAATAACCGACCTACAATCAAGACGTGGTTTACAATTCCTGGATTCATTTGATGCACCAAACCTTTTCCTACTGCACTGCGATTTACATCTAAAAATAGATTTCTCACACTAATATCAGTTACAAATAAAAGATAGCTGGCAATAAATGATGCACTTTGTTTTTAATGCTCTCTACTAAAATAATCTGAATGGCTTCCAAAGTAGTAAAGCGTGCTGGATGTTCTCTCTCTCCCACTTCTAAAGCCAGGCAGCACTGCAACACGATGCCTTCTGCAGGGTGATGACGGACCCATGAACATTGACTAGAGTGGCAGAGCGCGGCTCGCACCTGCTTCAGCTCCTGAGCTTCTGCCTCTGTGACAGTGGGCTGCAGGACCTTCACTTGCAGCTGGGTCAGGTCTCCTGCGGGAACCTCCATAGGAACCTCTGTTTCGTGGCAGTGCTGGAGAAGGCTTGTTGCTGGGGTGAAGGAGAGAGGGTCTTATTATGCTTCTGAAATGTGCTTGGCTAATAACACCACTAAGGTGAAATCTAAAAGAAACACAAATCAAGCACAGAAACAACTTTACATTTTGTACAGAGAATAAAGACTTTGGTTACATCTGACTTGCATACAACTAAAAACACCACTGCAAAAAAATTTAACAGATATAAAAATATTTGGTCTTCATGAATCGCGGTAAAAACTGCTTGACAAAGGTCTTTTACTGCCACCATGTGGTTAGCTAGTATAACAGTCTTTTCATTCAAGGTTCTTTTTTTGCTCTATTCTGTGGGTCATAATTATCCGATGGGACGTTTGTTGACTTACCACTCAAAGCACCTGCCCCTAAAAATCACACGCATGTTCCCAACAAGTAATCCAGGTAAAGTATGGGAGGTATGCTGACTGTATGAATAACAATGAAAATGCAAGTTTACAAAATTTAAAAAGCTATATTTTGACTAGTCAGAAGGCCTACTGATTCACAGATCAACAGCTGAGAGGACATTTTCTAGTAAACACTTCACAAGGCTGTGATGCAACATGTATTTGAGTACAAGTGTAAAGACAAGTTATGGCCTTATGTTATGCCATCTGCTGGACAGAGCATGTACCGCACTTAGGACCAAGAAAGCTCATTGTCTGGGTCCATACCTGCACTCCACACAGAGTCTGTCCCTTCAGGGTTACAGGGGGATGCGGCTGGGGTGGTCTGGAAGGCAGAGTATTCCGGCATGAATTCCACCTTTTTCTTGTACTGCATCTCCAGAACAGATAATGCCTCGGGCATCCGAGCCGAAAGCAGCCGGTAGCAGATGTCGGGCCGCCCGATGAAGCGCTGCCGCACACTCAGCTCATAGGGGCTGTGCACCCGCACGTCGTCCACCTCCCCCCTCTCGAAGCAGTGCAGCAGCCGAGAGCTGCTGTCCCTCACCTCCAGTGAGGACACCAACACGGTCAGGCTGCCGGGCTTCAAGTCGAACTGTCCACCTTTCGAGACTATGGCTGGGATGCTGACGATCAACCCCTGCCTGCCTGCCCCCTTGGAGCCAGATCCCGAAGCTTGGGACTGGCCCGCCTGCTCGCCCTTGGCCTCCTGTTGGCTCTTCCAGGGCAGCTTGCCAAATGGCCACCAGGGCGGCGACTCTAACTCTGAAAGTAGCCTGTATATAGTGATTAGGGAAATGGAGGGAAAGGGTAAGCATAGTCCACTCCAGCTTACAAGGTTACCAGAAAACATAAAAATGAGGAATATTAACAATGTAAATCACATTCTACACTCTTCTACACATTTACCCCATTCCAATGACACCTGAAGTGAACTATATAGAGTATTTCTGCAGGAAAACCATGAGCTGTGCAGTTCTATGTATTTTAACAGTGATACTGTTTTGCTAAATCTTAATTCCACTTAAATATATCATAACCATAGGCTAATATTTGGCCATGTGTAGCCTGTGATTTTTCTGACGTCTGTTCAAAAAAACTAGTATCAGCAAAAACACAGGCTACATGTGACAGTCACAGCAATTCATAAATCCATCCAAGCAAATTGAACTGCCAGTGCTTGTGAACTGCCAGTGCAGCTGCCATGTTGGTATTATGCAAAGATTACTAGTTTCACTTTCTCTCTTTCAGAGATTATCACAGGAGAGTAAATGAATAAACAATATGAAACCAAAGTCTGAAGGTATCTGACAAGCAGCGGTGCTGTAATTCAGAATAACATAGATAGGGAGAAGAGACATAATGGTGATATATACTTGTCTGCCACACCCAAATCCGACTCGATCTTGTCTAGTCCCTGCATGATGTTATCAAACTGCTCCCCCTGGTGGGTGAGGACCTTCCCCGTGTCCTCTAGCCTTCGTTGGGCCCCAGAAACTAAGCTGATCAGCTCCTTCCCTTTACTCAACGGAGCTGCCTTGGAAATAGGGACCCCCGAGGGAGACAGCAGCCGCTCCCTCCAGAAGTGCTCCAGCACATTGTAGACGACGACACGGTTCGGCCGGAGAGACCCAAACCAGTGCTTCACATTGCCCTCCTCCAGGACCGTGAGGGTACTGAAGATGAAGCTGGACGACTCCATCTTGATCTCCATGATGCGGGACAGCCGGACCCTAGCCAGGCTCTCCTCAGCCTTGTCGGAGTTGAAGCGCAGGGTGGTGCAGGTCAAGGAGAGTGTCCCGCTAACCCAGCGCTTTTCAGTGTTGATGTAATAGGATCCAGGCCAGCTGTGTATGGGAATATCCCTGCTCATCTTGGCTCCCTTTGGGAAGGCTGCAACAGCTGGCTGGTCTTTCACCTACGGCCAAAGTTCATAACACATTTCAATCTTATACAAGCATCCCAGCCCCGTGCAAACGCTGATTCTGACTGCCTAAAAGCACATTGTACGACTTAAAGAGAGAATCACTTTTTTTCATCATTGTGTTTAGGAAAAATACAGTACTCAACTGAAAATGGTAAAAATAAAACCTTAAAATCTCTTAAGACATTCTAACTTACTGGAAACTACGATATGCCAATAAATAGGAATAAGCAACTAATACGAACTGAGAAATATACGAATGTGTAGCTCGTTATAAAAAACACACAGCAATCGGGGTGGCTGCTTGTATGAACTACAGTGATAAGATGGGTTTGTTTACTCGACAGCACAATACAAAGCCAGTCTCTTCTGTCGTGTCTTCGTTAAATTACGTGTCTGTCGGATGTATGAATATCTTCGGCAAACGAATTAACTGCCCGCTTATCAGTCTCTAGCAGTGTTTTAGCCAGTTAGCTGGATACACTGAATGCTAGCTGGACAGTACGACGGCGGCTCCGTAAACATGACACCGCATTTAGTAATAACAGCTACTGTGTGTCTGACAAACTGTTATATTGGCAAAGAGTGTATATTCTATGAAGGAATCGAGGCATATTTCGACCTTTCGGTGTAATCTTGCGTCGTGTCACTAGCCAGCTCGCTAGCTGCACGTACGTGCTGCCTTTCCATCCGTCGCGCGACACAGGCCCGCAGCGGCAGCCTGGGAACCACAAGCTGACGGCGCTTCTGATTGGTTCGCGGCGAGGGGCGTGGCTACGTGACGCAGCGCCGCATCCCGGAGCGTGGTTGAAGGTCCGCGATGAGAGGTTATTCATTTAACTTAAAATAGTCGTTCAAGAAGGACGAATCGTTCAGGATCGACATCAGCCTTTTCAGAAAATTACTTTACATTTATGAAAAAGACCGCAGATGTTCTACGGTGTACTTTCGTGTTTTTACATTTTAATTGTATTTGATAAAAACTCAATTCGTATTAGGAATTGTGTCACGCTTCGGAAGATTCATCAGGACTTGGTTGGATACAGAGTTACCCTTACCAGCTGCCGCGCCCCCCCCCCCCCCAGGGCGGGGTGCGGCGCAGGTGAAGCGGGGGAAAGTCTGGGCGCAAACCGTAACACACACGCTGGGGG
>JAODLD010000088.1:3440000-3468692 GCA_026781065.1 Mormyrops boulengeri | reverse complement strand
AGTACTTGCTTTATATATAAATTATTTATTGCAAATAGTGTAAAGTAAAAATTCTCTTTTGAGAAAAGAAAAAAAAAACACTTAGAAAATTGAAAAGCAATAACAAAAATGTACAGACCTACAGCAGACCGTCCTTTTTCATTTCATCAAGATTTGGTTGTACTGAGATGCAGAGACTTATGCACGGCTAAAATAAATAATAATGATAAAAGTTAAAAATCAACATGAAACCCACTGTATTTTTAGGCACTTCGTAAAGAATTCTAAAGAACTGCATGGCAATTCATTAGTCAACACAGTTGACATCATAGTCATCAAGATGGCAAAAGACATTTTCAACAATAATAGAAATTAAAATAACCTAAATTTTGGATGGATCGATGTAGAATTTGACATGGCTGCACAAACACCAGTACTTCTATGCAGGAACTTCAGTATACAGATCAAATTATTTGGCAAAGGGATTTATCGATGAAGGGTCGTGTTTTATTATCGAAGAGTGAAGGTTTGTCAAGACTGATTTATTCTGCTATGGTGCTGGATGTCTCAAAAGTGTTGATTAACTATATTGATAAGGGTCTTTTCAATTTTGTTTGGAGAAATAAGCCCCGTTATAAGCACCATTATAACACTCCAAAAGCCTCCATCCCTTGTGGATGGAGGCTTAAACATGATTGACTTTGGAACATGTAATACTGTTTTGAAGACTAAGTGGATCAAAAATTATATCCAAAATGCAGACAAGTTGTAGTTTTATATCCCAATTTTTATTTTTAACAGGTTGGGTGGGGTTGAGTTTCTTCTTAGTTGTAATTATGATGTGCAAAAAATTCCAATCAAGCTGTCCAATTTCCATAGACAAGCATTGTTATCCTGGTTGATTATCTATAAACATAATTTTTCTCCCCATAGATGTTTGATTTGGAACAATAAAGACATCAGACACAATAACAAAAGTTTATATGTAGATAAATGGGTTAAAAATAATATTCTCATGGTGAATCAGCTTTTTTATGAAAATGGCAGCCTATACACATACACAGAGTTTATAAGGAAGCATGGAACCTTTACGTCTCCAAAAGAATGGGAAACCATGATTAAGGCCATACTGTCTGGTTTATTGAATTTGTTGCAGGGCTATGATCCCGTTGACGGTGAGTTTCATGGTAGAAGCCTTTTTGTTGACGGGGTGAACATCAAAGATAGACGATGCTCTAATAAACTGTTCAGGAAAATGTGCCAGATACGCTTAATACCCCAAGCAGAAAATAGATGGATTAATGAATTTGGTAGTGTCAACTGGAAACTTGTTTGGAATTATAATAGTAAATTTTGTGTCACCAATACAGTGAGGGAGGTTTCTTTCAAGATTCTCCATTTAATATATCCATCAAACCAGGTTCTACAGAGATTCAAAGTCGGTGTTGATGAACGATGTTGTTTTTGTAAGTTTAGCGTTGACTCTATCTTTTTTTCTGGTTGGAAGTTGAACATATGTTTAATGTGTTTTATAGTAAAAAAAAATTATATTGGAAAAGAAGGATGTTTTTTTTCTTTTATGAAAAGACTGATATTGAATATAATAGGAAATTTAGAAATTTATTTTATATGGGAAATTTTTTATCCATAAGTGTAAATGGTCAAGGAAGGTCCCCAGGATCCAGGACTTCAACATAGAAATGGGACTTTATTTCCAAACCCTGCATGGATCAAAAAACCAAAAAGCCGTTTAGACACTTGATGCATATTCAGCCTTGAGCTTACCGTTGTGATTATTTCCTCCTTTTTCTATTCTGTACATTTACCCCTATCTGTATCTTGTTCTATTTTATTTGGAGCTTCTGTTAAGTGTGTTCAGTGAGAACATTTGCTTGTTTGTTGGTTGGAATGCTTCATAATAAACAAATTTAAAAAAAAAAGTATACAGATCAAATAGTGACGTACACGAACAACCAGTGTGCGCATGCGTTCGCTGATGGAAAACCAGTGTGCGCATGCGTTCGCAGATCGGGCAGCCACAGTCCAGTATACAGATCAAATAGTGACGTACACGAGAAACCAGTGTGCGCATGCGTTCGCATATCAGGCCGGGATCGCAGATCGGGCAGCCACAGGCTCTTCACAGGGGGATGCGATTCCATGTGGTGTTCCAATATTTACATTCCGGTAGTACATAAAGAGTCGTTAACTTTTGTTGGAAAAAGCACGGTGTCTAACATTATATAGATCCAAATATATATATATATATATTAACGTTAAATTTTTACTTTGCTACGCGTCATGCAATTGACAGGACCAAAGCAATAATTTAAGCAAATTAACGAAAAGTACACGCGACCCTGTCTTGTGCAGCGGAAAATAGGTTCCCCCTCACAGCAGGTCCGGCCAGTTAAATACACCTCACGATGGCAGATGATACTTAGCAATTTTTACAGAAACCCTTTAAATTATTAGTTGCGTCAGTTTTAAAAGGAGCGCACTCTACTTGTACTGAAAACCTCATAGTGATATACAGTAATGCTGCTGTAAAAATGTTATGTAGCACTGATCCGAAGCATCAACTAACACGAAAGAGGAGCGTGAATGCCTTTAACAAGGAAATCAGAAGAATCTCCTATCGAGTCTATACTCCGTTTATCTTCAAGAAATAAACAATATAAACTAGACGTTTCGCATCGAAATAATTTCTAAGCATAATCATTTTGGATTCGCTGCTAAATAGGTATTAAAATTTTGACATTATGCTGAATAACTGAATGCGTTCACAAACGCCCGGATTATACATATCAGACATAAACGTGCATGTCATGGACAGGGAAACATTGCATTCGTGTTGCAACCTTGTTAAAAGCGGACGGCAGTCATACGAGCAGTCGTGCCCGTCCGACTTGGTGGATTACATAGAGAGGAAAAATTTTAACTACTCCAGGTTCTTCCAAAAATATCTGCTCCAAAATCGCCCCTGCGTGCTTTCAAGCAAGTTCACCGAAGACTGGAACAGCAGAAAGAACTGGGTTACTGATGAAGGGAAACCCAATTTTAGAAAGTTGCTTCAGTATTTTGGTAAGCATGTTTATTTGCATTTTCATTAACTAGTTATACGCTAAACTCATTATTACAATTGGTAGTGAAAATGGTAGTCTGCTTGTTACTAAACATTTATAATTGTGCTTATGTAGCATTACTATTATTTTGAGTGTAGATCCCGTGCAATTTGAATTAATTCGTCTGATTTGTGTTTGTTAGATGACACACCGGTTCCCGTTGCCAATTGTAATGCGAGGGAGTACAATGCAAACCCCAAGCAAATATTGCCTTTCAAGCAGTTTATCAGTTATTGGAAAGAGTACGTTCAAAACGGGCACTCGTCTACCAAGGGGTGTCTCTACCTGAAGGACTGGCACATGCACAGGTTTGTTCGCCTTTTTATCGATGGTGACTTTCTAATCACTGCAGTTGGCATCAGTGTATTATCCGTAGCGGTATGTGGCGCACGAGCGCTATGCACGCGCCGCCACCGTGAAAGACTCTCGTTCACAATCACTAGGTGCGATACCAGGACCTTCATCACATCTGAAATTGGACTTAAAATATCACAAGAATCCCATTATTAGTTTGTTCTTGGCCACGTGCAGTATATTTCCATAACATAAAGATTTGTGTTACATGTAATAAGATGGGAATAAAAAACTGTGACCGGCCCTCATTTTCACTTTCGCTGCTAATGTCCCATGTGTCCAACCGACAGAACGTTTCCTGAACACAATGCCTACAGCACACCCATCTTCTTCTCTTCTGATTGGCTGAATGAATACTGGGATACCATTGAGGTTGACGACTATCGCTTTGTTTACATGGGACCTAAAGGTTCCTGGTAAGATTTAAAGTAAAACGTTAAACATGAGCATGATAAAGGTGCCCGGCTGTGTATGTGGGTCCTCAGTATAGTGTTTCCTTTTTAGGACACCTTTCCACGCGGATGTATTCCGCTCCTACAGCTGGTCAGCAAACATCTGTGGCCGGAAAAAGTGGCTTCTGTACCCCCCGGGCCAGGAGGAGAATCTACGGGATTGCCATGGAAACCTTGTCTATGATGTCACTGCCCCAATCTTACAGGACAAAAAGCTTTACCCCCACTACCACGAGGCCTGTCAGCCACTGGAGATCATCCAGGAGGCCGGGGAAATCATCTTTGTGCCCAGTGGGTGGCACCATCAGGTTTACAACTTGGTATGGATAGATGTTCCTTTGTGCTTTCCTGGACTGGAAGCTCGGCTCATATAGAGTGATGTCGATCCCATTTGGTCCTTGATGTGGGTTTCCAAGTCTTTTGTTATGTGAATTTATAAAAAGAAACAAGTTTTTAAAAATTATATATTAAAAGAGGTTCATTTGATCACACAGATTTAATAATCCTACCTCAAAGTGTGGAATTAGGCAGGTGTTACTTTTCTAAGTTATGATTCTGTTGTGGTTATTGGTTGATAACCTGAGGACTTACGCTGCTGATGTAGTATCCATGAGTAACACTTCACTGGAATTTCCCCAGTAAAAGAGATGCTAGTGACATACAAGTGGTGAAAACCTCAGCCAGACAGTGATGTCATCACCGTGCTCCTCCCAGTCATATCTGGGCTTCTGGCCATCTGCCTTTCCCCCTTCAGGAGGACACCATCTCCATTAACCACAACTGGCTGAATGGCTGCAACCTGGACCTGATGTGGCAGTTCCTGCAGAGTGAGCTCTCCGCAGTCCAGAAGGAGATCAGCGAATGGAAAAACACCATGGAGACCTGGGACCTGCACTGCCAGGTACAGACACCAGGCCCAGAGCTGTCCCTCACACTGCCTGCTGTAAAAGCCCAAGGGATGGTGCTACAATGAAAGCAGGGTCCTAAATACCATCTTAGATTGCTTCTCCTAATGTAGTAAAATATTTTGTGTGGAATAAACCTGATTGTATCAGTTATTTTATATTAATCAAACACCAGTAGGCAGGCACCGATTGTGCAATTCTGGGCCGATACCGATGTTTAAAATAACAATTGGGCCGATAGCCGATACCGATGCTTTTTGTTTTTGTTAATTTTGTTTACGCTATTTTCCCCTTTTCTGCAAAAGGAAACAAAAAATCAGTTTTAAAAACAGCTGAACTGTTATTTCAGCCCTTCATCTTTGAATGACGACAAATTCAATCATGAAAATTTATATCTTTATACATCTTCTTTCACATGACACATAACTGTTTGAAGTTTGTTGAACGGTTTGTTGTGAAGCGTTCATTTACAGCCTTTAATAACGCGGTCTTTGTTGTTTTAACACCATGGTTTTTTGTTAGACTCCTTGTTTAAAAGACGTCTCGGCGCCCTGATCGAGGGGATCACGTCAGCTGCCCATGCCTCTGATGAGCTGACTTCTCTTGTCAGTTGTTCAACTGGGGAGAGGAGTGTGATAAAGTTTTCAACTAGTCCCCATTGCTAGGGTTGCGGGGAGGTCGTACAACAACAACAACAACAACAAATTTATTTTTGTATAGCGCATGTTCACAACATGACATTGTCTCAAAGCGCTTTACAGCATCCCCACCCAAAGGCCCCAGAGAGCAAGCCAGAGGCAAGGAAAAACTCCCTAGAAGGAAGGAACCTTGGGAGGAACCAGACTCAGAGGGGGAGCCCATTCTCCTGGGGCCGGCAGGGAAAGTCAAATCAGGGAGATGGCTAAGTGGAGAGTCACACAGTCATAAAATATGAGTCACAACCGGGGAGCAGGGAGGCGATGACAAGCCGGTGTTGGCGCTCCTTCAGATCGCCGGGCAACTAGTAGTAAGGCAGCCGGGCATACATGGAGGACGACACAAGCAGAAGAGCGAGCTGGACAGAAGGATGTCGTAGTCCGCGGCATATGTAGCAATTGTGTGCTTTTGTTCTAGAAGACTTTCCATCATATAAAATGTACTTTTCCACCAAGTTGCAACATCCTACTGTAGCCTTTTTGGTTTCATTCGCCAACCGGATCTGCGCAGCCTGCAGGCACGAGTAGGCCAGGGGAGAGGGCTTAAGGTGCCTGACTATCTTTCTGCCAATCATCACCACTTCTGGGAATGCTGCGCTGGCTCAGTACGGCATCATGAACAGCCAGCTGCAGGGTGTGCGTCACGCAGCCAGAACTAGCCAGACCGGTATCAGTCATGGCTTTTGTGTATCGGTGTGCACTTTGGATTTGTCTATTATTCATGTTTCAAACACTTTCTCAAATGCCTCTGAGATCGCAGATGCGGAATGGAAGAACATGTACATTGTACATTTCAGGGAGACAGACGTCAGCAAAACGACGATGACGGGGCAAAGTGGAGCGAGGCTCCATATATTCCATCGGGCTTCGAAAAGCTGGTCGTCTAATGCGATAAACTCCATCACCTTGTTAGTGATCACTTTAGATTTGCCAGATTGGGCAACATTTATCCTGCTCAAAATTGATGCGACACCACATATAAACATCAGCCACTGCAGGGGGTTATTTTACCGACGGCCGATGGTAGTCAACAAGGCAAATATCGGCCGATAATGATATTTGGCCGATATATATCGGTGCATCCCTAAACACCAGCACATCATTCAGCTGAAAAACTACAGCATTTGCCTTTAGTTTAAATAACAACAATGTACATTTATTGCAAAAGCAGCCGTGATCCTGGGATTTGACCAATGACCTTCTGATCGCAGGCGTAGTGTCTTAACATGCTCGACCCACATATAACTGAATATTATTTGTCAAAGATGGTTATTTAAAAACAGTTTTTCTAAAGAAGTTTTTTAATGAATGGCCATTTTTTACAGGTAATCATGAAATCCTGTACTGGCATCGACTACAAAGAGTTCGCCTCGTTCCTGAAGGTCATCGCCGACAACCGTCTGTCCTACCTGAGTTCCTGCTCGGGGAGCTCTGGTCCCAAGTGCCCCCGGCCCGTGTCAGCAGCACTGGCCACGCTGGGACCCCAGCATGCCATCTTCGACCTGCAGCGGGTGGCCCAGACTCTGGAATGCATGCTGAACGACGATGACTTCAAGAGGCTGGAGCCCAGCTCACTAAGCACAAGGCCCGACGCCCTACTGCAGCAGATCAGGGAGGCGATGCGCACCGTGCTGTGACCCAGGGTGGTACAGGATTACATCCCACAGGTTTTTGAAGGCCAGGAACGGGGCTGTATGGTAACAGAGTTTTAAAATAAGGTCTGCTTTTTCCTCAATGGTTTCTATGTCATGCCACCAATTCCAGTTTCAGAAATACAAGCTGTTTTTGCTAGTATGTTTAATCACGTGAACTGCACGAAAAGTCATGTGATATTACAGTACTACCTTTAGAATAAAAACCTGAAGTATTAGAAATGCGCCACTCTGTCATAAATGCGCAACCAGGCTTAT
This sequence comes from Mormyrops boulengeri, assembly GCA_026781065.1. Taxonomy (NCBI): domain Eukaryota; kingdom Metazoa; phylum Chordata; class Actinopteri; order Osteoglossiformes; family Mormyridae; genus Mormyrops; species Mormyrops boulengeri. The sequence continues at coordinate 3,461,272 of JAODLD010000088.1, read as the reverse complement.
TTTAAAATGACTTGCCAGTTCAATCTCACATTACAGTGCCAATTCCAGATCTCAAATGCAGGCATTGAGTTCCCAGGCTGCAGTTCACCAGGTGACCACAAGGCGGATTTTCACAGTACAATTATTAGTTTTAATACATAAATTTTGTTCAGTCTTTTTTATTTATTTTTTTTTTAAAAACACTTACACAAATGTTTATTTATCAAAGAAATAATCTGGTAATACTGGGACACAAAAATACCAAGCATCGAACAGCAAGCTATGACGAAACACAAGTTTAAAAAAAGTTGGGATACCAGCAAGGAAAATAACAGGATATCAGAAATAACTGCAAATTCAAAAGATAATGAAAATTTTTATTCTCATTAATGTAAAATTGTTTTACTTGAATAATTCCCCAAAATTATTTGAACTAGCTGGGGGATGGAAGCAGAGGTGAGAGATTAAAAACACAATGAACAAAATCTGATGTCACCTTGGTTACTGCATGGTGCGTTTTTAGTGGTTAAAACGTGTCCTTCCTGTCCTTTGGCCACCAGTCTGGCACAGAGGCCTCCAGGGTCACAAGCGTGTTGTCAGGAGACTTAAACACGAGGGGCTCCTTCGCATGTGCCAGCCGGACCAGGCTGAGGCCTCGGTCACCCAGGGCGCTCTGATGTTTGCCGGCTGGCTTGCCGGACTGCGTGACCAACGGCGCCCCCTCTGGCGGGCTCTGGCCGCTGGCCGCAGTGAGGCGGACGGGCATGAGCCGCTTCCTCACCACGCCCGTGTGGTGGGTCCTCGCCGTCAGCTCCTGGCCGAGGTAGCAGCCTTTGGCGAAGCTAATCCCCTGCATGTAGACCAGGTTGGCCTCCAGTGGGAGGGGCGATCCGGGAGGAAGGTCCCTCGCACCCTCCGGGACACCTGAGCACATGAGAAGGCAGAGGGGGCCATCAAAAAGGCAGGGGGGCCAGATAGGTCACCGTTCCCCATTACACCCCTCCTCCCACCCCTTATCTTTAAAAAGTTGCGGTGATACTGTGTCTATCACAGGAGACAGTGGGTGTATGGATGGCAGGCGACTCCCTTCAGAGGCACTCTGATAAAAAGCTGAAATATATAGTCAAACAGGTACTACGGAAGTTTAAGAAATTAAAAGGCTGTTTGTCATGTCTTAATAGCATAATCAGAAATATTCAAAGTGAACACTCAAATCAACCAGGGATGTCAGTGACCAATTCCAATGCAGAGCAGAGTTATAGTGGCACTTTCTAAATGTAACAAAAATGGTGAATGTCTCTTGGTGGAGAGTTTTTTTTGTCTACATGGGGTACAAAGTGTGTTGCCTGGCTATTATAGGACACACTGAACTGATGCAAAACGCTGATTAACTAAAAAAGCTTGCATGCATTTTTTTAAGTTTTATATAAGATACCAGAGAACTTTCATCAATGGTGAAAAATACAGATTTAAACACCTGGGTCTAATAAGGTAAACAGTGTGACCCTTAATGCAGTTCCTTCAGAAGCTGTTCTGTTTGAAGTCACAACCATGCACCTTCCACTTCCCTTTCTGTACAGTCTCATGAGTGACAGGTCACTTTAAATATTTGTTCAATCGCTGCTTGGAATTCTTCCTCCTTCCATCTGCTGTTAGAACTAACTTACAGTTACACACACACACATATATATGGATGCGCGTGTGTTCATTGTGGCACAAATTTAACACATTTAGTTCTATGCACAGCGAAGCAGAAATGTTCTATTCACTGGCAACACTGTCATTTAATAATGGTCTGATCTCAATAAAAATCCTTTATAATTCAGGTGATGTCTTTTTGTATGGTAACCCTGAGATTTAAAAAATAACTTTTTTTCAAAAGTAAGGAAATTTATATAAAGCAATGATAGAAAGTTAATACGTGAGACCTCAGTTAAACATCGACCATCTCCTTTTAGCTTAGTACTCCCTAGTCAACTTTTATCTACTTAGCAGTGTGTTGTTACAGATAATTATCATTCCCCAGGGAGGTGGACGCCCGACCGTTTTTGATAAATAACTGAATTAAATAAAGTCACACACTTGTGAGCTGTTGACGCGTTATACCTATGGTGTAGCGATGTCTGTGATACTCCTCTGGCTCCCCCTGCTGGCAGGATTTCAGCACTTCCAAAGGGCTCACTTCTCGGTCCACAACCAGCCTCCACCCCATGGCTTCTGTTCGGGGGTCCCGCTGAAACACCAATGCGTTCTCTGGGGATGTCAGCTCCGGCCTTACATCCTCCGAACCCCCCTCGCTGTGCTGCGGCAGCGCAGCCCACAGAACCAGCTGGGCGCAGGCGCTGATGGTCACCTTACGATGGATCTTGTACATCTTCAGGTGTCTCTGAACGGACTCGCTCAGCATGCTGTCACACTCCAGTAACACACTGGTTTCCGCGCCTTGCTTTTCCTTCAAACTGTGACGAACATATATATGCAACAAAACAAAACTTATATCAAAATCAATTTATCTATAAAACTGTTTATGACCGTTTGCCAGAAAACAAAACTGACCAGCGTCTTCAACATCAGCAGTTTATTTATACTGAACACATCCTAAAAATTAATCAAAATGCTCCCTTAAATAATATGAAAAGCACATAAAACTAAGAGAATGAACTTTGTCACACGGAAACTAACGGCATGGGCTGTATATCAGAACCTTAAAACAATTTGAGCACAAGATAAGTAACATGAGAGTAACTATACGCATGTTCACATTCCTATTCATATATGCACAAATATATAAAAATGGCTTGTACTGTTTCATATGCACCCACCTGTATAACATGATATCAAAGAGAGTCCGTCCCTGGACATTGAGAATATGCGCGTACAGGGCTCCCTGTCCGGCTTGTGTCAGCAGATGGATGTCATTCGTCATGAGACCTTGCAGAAAGGCTGCAGTGTCCTGTCCTTGCACCTTCAGCAGGGCCCTGTGCTGCAGCTCGTAGCACACAAACTTACTACGGCTCGCCTCACCGTGCACTTGCCTGCGATCGCTCGGACCCAGTCTCCCCCGCCGGCACAGCCCGAACCAGCCGACCGCAGCGTGTGCCGAGCCGAGGTTCGGTTTCAAAACGTGCCTGAGAACCGGCAATCCCACCACGTTATAAACCATAGCGGGAATGCAAACGCCTCTTTTAAAGGCCAGTATTATGCAGGGGGAAATTCTGACATGATCAGTACAAGATCTCTTAAAGGTTTAGCAGAAAACAACTGCTATCACACATCATCATCTCCGAAATGCTCGGCAGTAAACTTCTACTTCTTCTTAGGAAAAGCCTGTGATATGTAAACCGGTGCGTGCTGCCCTCTATTGTCCCGGAGGAAGAATTACGGACGGCCATACCTTAAATCCTGAGACGTGAAATCGGTGATATCCATTAACCCAAAACACTCCTTTAACGTTTATAAAACATTATGAGGCTAAAATGGCCAGCGCAATCTAATGTGAAACATGCAACCTTTCTGCCTTTATAAGTTGCAAAGCTATAAAATATATTTATCTTTCCAAATTTTTTGCGCATTATAACTGGAAATAAATGCATATTTCTATACATAAAGATATATTGGCTAAGTGCTTAAGCTATTAATTCAATGTGTGTTGAACAAAACAATGACAAAAAGCAACAAAATGTCAGGAAACAGTTCAAATTATCTCTGCTTTTTTAAATAGTAAGTCTCATTATGTCATATCAAGTTTGATGTCACCCTTAAGCGTAATGTCACTTTTATCAATGTCAGCCTTAAGGTTTTCAACCCCTTTCCCAACCATTGTTAAGAAAAATGGAAGTCAGTAATTAGTAATTATGCTCATTAATGTAGCAAGAGCTCATCAAAAGAGTACTGATTGCTCATCTACCATTCATCCCGGGAGTCACCCTGCCTCTGCAAGCAGAAGCTTCAGGCTTTACATGACCCAGCATTAGATAGGTGGTATGAAAAACAGACAAATGAATGCCCACTTGCTTTTTAATTTTACCCAATAGCCCCTGAACCCTCAAAGTGCAACTGAAAACTACTGAATTGGCTTAGGTTTTTATCTAATTAACTGTTGGTCCTGTGATGGCCGTCGGGCTGACTGTTTAATTGCAGGTGGGTACCATATTAATCGCCGATGTGACTGGCCGGCAAGGTTCACCCCTGGCTACTGGTGTCTGTGGGTTTAGGGCAGGGTTCTCAACCCGCAGTCCTGGGGGGCCGGAGCCCTGTGTAGCTTAGTTCTTTCCCTGTTCCAACAGAGATGATTCAACTCAAGAACTGTGTGGTAATTAGGTAAGTAGTTGAGTCTGGTGTTTTTAATGAGGGTAAACCAAAAACTGTGCAGGGCTCCGGCCCTCCAGGACTGGAGTTTGGTGACCCCCGGTTTAGGGTTTGGGTTCCAGGTATCAAAGGACGTGCTTGACATAAACAAATGATTTGCGGCTCGTTGGGATTCCTTCGGGACTGCAAATTCGAACCTGAAGTGAGAATTATACCCCTCGACCTGACAAAGAGAAGTAAGGTAATAGGAAGGATTCAACAGGCAGTGTTTCATTTTTATTTGTGAAGTATAATCGCAGAAGGTCGTACACAGGGCAGCAAACCGCCCCCTGCTGCCGTAATAGGTGAGGGTTTATAGTAGTGTTTTCAATCCAGTCCTTAGGGACCGACAGCCGCTCCACGTTTTTGTTCCCTCTGAGCTCCCTGTCCAGACAGTCCACATTTTGCGAAAGTGTGCGAAATACCGGGGGCTCCAGGGGGGTCTGACACCCCCGATTAACCCATGAGACCCCCCGAAAACCTCAAAAGTAAAATTTTAAGGGGATCCCAAGATCGGTATTGCGCAACAATAGGGAGATGGGGAGCCGCCCCCCCTCCCCAAATATTGACGAGTATTTCGCACACTGGAAACATCCATAGTAAAGTATGCATCCCTTGGCAAATAATTCACTGCATATACTGTAATGTTTCATGTTGTAGTTGTATACAGCTTTTTTGTTACATACCTTATCTGTTGCTAGCTGTGGAACTGCACAATATTAGTCTTCTGCATAAAGCCAATCTGTGTTCATTTTGATTAGAGCAATTCATGTTCACAAACTCATCAGTTATGTAAAGACATTTTAAGTGCAAAACCTACAGCAAGGTTACTTCAAGTTCAAGGTTGGAAAAACACTGCTCTTCAAATAACTTTTTGTTTGCCTGCAGCTCTTCCAGTAATATCCAGTTGTCCTGCATTTAATTTCATTAATTCTGCCTCAATATGACAATTTTAAGTACCGGACCCTGGTTACAGTGTACAACTGAATCTACTCTATAATTAACTCACTCGGTCCTTTTAAGGGTGACACAATCATTTGTCTATGACAGTCACAGGGACAGACTAACAAAATCAGTTTAACATCCACGAGAATATGCACGGGTAGTACACATATCGTTATATATTTGCCATTAGTTTTCCTTCACCGAAGGTTTTGTTTGCACTGAATTACAATTCAGACCAGTAGCCTTCAGCTCAAGTTTAAGACCCTGACATGCAGTTGGCTAGACCCAATGGAAAATTTTCTCTGAAGGATTCTTAATTTAATTTGTGAAGTTGCCCTTCACTGTTTGCGTGCTGTGTAGGCGTATAGACTTTGAACATCGACTCTAAAATATTGAAGTTTCAAAAGATGATCTTTCCTGTGGCACAGTACTAAAGCAGCCTTTTTTTAATGTGGTATTGTCCTAAAATTTATGGTCATAAGGAAGCCCGGTACCCTGTCAATATAGTAAATACGTTAATAAACAGTGGGGCGGCACAGTGGCTCCATAACGTTATTAACTATCATCAGTAAAGCTGGTCCAGTCGCACAGGGGCCGCGGTTGCATAGGGACCCCCTGGAGAGCCGACGGGTCCCTTCGTGGGGAGTATCAGTGGACTATTGATCTGTTAGTTTAAACTATCGAAGCATGTTACATTGCATTGAAATATTAAACCGTGAAGAGCCAGAGGTCCCCCCCCCATAGAAAAACTTGTACTGGGGCCCATAATAAGAAACTTATGTCACTGCTCAGTGAGTACAAGTGCGTGTCCTGTGATAGACTGACATTCCAACCAGGGACTCTTTGTGCCTCATTCCTGGGATAAACTCCTGGATCATTTACCGGAAAATCGACAACGGAAGATGGAAGGATTAAGATATTCGTGCATCTGGAAGACAGCCAATAAAAACCTTTATTTTCCGCAGAAACGTTCTTGATATGCTTGACTATAGTACTCATTACAAAATGAAAGGTAAATGTGTGGCATCTGGAATGAATGACCGCTGAGAATTCAGTTTCAGCTTTCAAAGTTTATTTGTACAGTTGCTTCAACCAGAACATAACACGAACATACCTATTCATAAAATAGAAAGATATGCATATTAACCATAATTTTTAAGAAATACATATAAAAAACAATATGGATCCAGCAGTTAATGCTGCATGGACACATAATAAAACAAAGTACTTATTTACAAATTATTGCAATGTTTTCTCTTGGATACTGACAATGATGACGATGGAGTAATTGCAGGAAAAAACGGAATGAAGATGAAAATGCCTAATTTATATTTAGGATCAAAGTGAGTGAATTTTTAACTTCTTTTCAAAAGTCGAAGTTATTTTAATGATTCAAGTACTTCCAGTAACAAAGTAAATTTAAATATAGTCACTAGTTATTTGGTCACTAGACAAAAAATTCCGTACAATGGCTACATTATTACTGTTTTAATCAAAGTTTACAATTTTGAACACAGCTCAAAGAAAGTGCTATATTTACAAACAGAAAACAAGGTGACCACACACGTTTTATTCAGACATCAGAAGATGAAATTATCTTATATTAGTAATCTATCATTTACCATCCTACTTAAATGTGGGAATACATGTCATGTTGAAAGAAAAAAACTCAGTAAATTCACACAAAAGCTAATTGTTTTCTTCAGGACGTTGAATATTTTGATGATATATGCTGCTGGGTGATTAGCGATTCACTATCAATGCATAGATAAAGTCATCATAAACTTTAAATGTCCTTGTACATATGTTTCAATTGAATATCTACAATTGTAACGCTGGGTAAGGCACAGTGAAAGAGTTAAATAATCTGCTTCCAACTATTTAGATATGAATGTCTCTGTGACAAGTTTTGTTGTTCCTGTAGTCTAGATTTAAAAGAGCCAAGGGTAGTTAAAAGAGTTGCTGTAGTACAGATTTTCCGTAGCAGAAAGCTAGAGATGCAAAATGTACAAATATACTGTCCCTCTCAGAGAAACTGTGTTCTTTTCGCAGTACTGTGACACGTACACAGAGATAAGAAATCCTATCGTTACTAAGAGGAAGGCTCTGTGATATTGTCTTTTACTTTATGATGGCTCCTGACATGCTTTGTTGGCATAGCGGAATAGTCTTGGAACACAATTTAGCCAGTGCTGTGAAGTATTACGTGCCTCATTACTTCATTTCGTCTGCTAAATGAATCAATGTAGGCTTAAATGTTGCTCTTCAATCAGTATCTTTTACTATAAATGCTTCTGCAGCTGCACCGTTAACGAATAATGCTCAGAAAATACACATTTTCCACGAATGAGTATGGTGCCTGCATGGAACCTATGTTCACCGCAGCCTGAAACCTTTCCTGCTGGTACCAGTTGAACCTTTGGTCTCTTACAATAACCATCTATTATAGCAACAGGGGTAAGTCTCTTTCAGCTACTCAAATACATGTCATGTTGAATTGAGAATTCAGGTTATACGTTAAACGACGTCATAAAAAGAATGTCTTTGGAAGCATATCTGCTAAAAAAAATAATGTAAGAATATTTAACCCTATATGATTATTAGAAGAATTATTGCTTTTATTTAATCACAGTATAATTATTATGAAAAAGCTATGCATGTCAAACAAGCCCATCAAAATACAACCAAGTCAAACACTTTCAGCTTAACATGTATTCACATACAGTAAGATAAAACAATTAAATAAATCCATATTACAGTTTCAAATGTTACAGTGATATTGCATTCCTAAGAATGAAGCACTAGAGTGAACTCATATACCAGCTGAGCCTCTTAATTTGAAAGCTATGCATCCCTCGGAGTTTGCTGAGAAATTACCACAATGTACCCTTTGCCTTTGGGTAAAACATAGCGCTTTGGGAAATATACAACTATGCTCTTACATTACAACCTATTACAACCCCTGGAAGGACATTTGTACTGGAAATATCAAGCTGCTTGGCTATTAGCAAATTGGTAGGAGGTATTTTTTTATTCTGTGAATGTTGCTAATCTATCTACTGTACTTGGTTATTTTTGATTCCTGTCTCGAGTTTAGTTTCAGAGTGCTCACTGGGTCATTTATTAAAAATCTTCTGCTTCTGCTTAGTAGTGAGCACTCACAGCATAAATAGTGAAGAGTCAATCAAATTTTCTCCCCTCTTTGGCTAAAATAGAGTGCATGGACTTTTCAAGTGCATGAACAATTCTATCAACAATTCAATCAACTGGCCTAATCTGTATAGGTATAGATTCCACAAATTAGCAACACAGATCACTATTCATTTAATACTTAATACAGTATGTCAGTCAAATAATTTACAGATTATATAGAAGGATTTTTTTAATACAAAGGGCTGTGTGATTGATGAATTATAATACTGGCACTTACACACGAGTTGGTCCACAACAAGGCAGAGGGAAGAAGGTAGTTTGAGCTCTTTTTATGCACAGAGAAGACGAAATATGTCTAAGACACAATATATGCCGAAATTTACGATTGACCATTCAAGCAAACTGCTGAGTTTTCATTTTCGAGGCCTGAAAAATTTGCACTTAAAGCAGGACAAAGTTTGAAAAAGAGAAGAGCCACAATCTGCAGAAACAAGAGGGAACTGTGACGTATCCATTGTTCTAAATAATTTACATGAGCCAAAGAAAAGACGCAGGAATCTTGACAAGGCCTTGAACAATTAAGCCCCTTGGATTTGTGGTTATTTTCTTTGCTGCCAGTACATGTAACACCTGCTGCCCCACAGTTTATCTCAGTGCCAAGTTTCCATAAATATTTCATCCGAACATCTTCTGAGCCATCCCAACCCTCTGCTCGGGGCAAACATGAATTGCAACGGCACTGAGGAATTTGCAGGCCTAATTCCTGATGGTACCTTGCAGAAATCCTAGCATATCTTTCTCTTTCTTTCATCCACTTCTCAACTTTGATCACAGGTTTCTTACCTCTGATAACAGAACAAAGCACTGCTTTGTTTTTGATTAGGTGGGGAGAGTTGGTTCATAGGAGATTCAGTTAAGATTCAACTGAATGAACTGAAGATTCGACTGAAGATTCAGCTTAGCTCAACTGAAAGGGAAAGTGAAAGTATCTTTTAATCCTTTATGACAGGCATGCGAATCCTATCAAAGAATGACTCATAAGAAAGTTAAATAACACAGAGAACGTAACTGAATCAGTTTGAATGCTGAGCAGGTTTAAATCCATACAGATGTCTTTCCGTTTTTTACAACCGTCCCTGTTTTTTCTGTGCTGGATTTGGGCCTGGCTCCTTGTTTTTCCTGCGCCATGTTGACACGGTTCTGCTCTGCCATGGTGCCCCCTGAGGTAGGGCTGCTGGTCCTGGAAGGCTGCGGCTGGCCCTTGCTATTGTAGGTCTGGAATGCCATGTCCAGTTGTTCTTGCGCTACACGGAGGTGCCTATGGAGACTGGCCAACTCTGAAGGGATGTTTTCATCCGGGCTGGTGCACTGCTGCTGTGCCGCATTAGCAAGATTCTGCTCATGATTGATGAGGCCGTTGGGGACCGCGTCAGACTTGTCTGCCTTCACCACTAGGTTGTAACCTGGGGGGGACGCCGGAATGTTCCGGGTGTAGGGGTAGTTGTAGGAGGTCCGGGTGCCCTTGTTCCTTCGTTTGCGGAGCATGTCCTGGAACGAGCCGATGCCCAAGTGGACCATTTCGCAGACATTGAGCAGCAGACAGAGGCAGCTGACCACATACATGATGAGGAGGAAGATGGTCTTCTCTGTGGGCCGAGAGATGAAACAGTCCACATTGTGGGGACAGGGGACCCGGTTACAGATGTATGAAGGGTTTACTCGGAAACCATACAGCAGGTACTGGCCAACAAGGAAGCCAACTTCGAAGACGGCACGGGCGAGGAGCTGAAGCACATAGGTCTTCATCAAACCCTCTTGCCTGATCTTGCGTCGGCCATCATGTCTCTGCTGGTCCCGGCTGGGAAACACGGCAAGGTCGGGCTTGGGCTCCTGTGCCTCGAGGGCATCTTCATAGATCATGGGCTCCTCCTCATCTTCATCCTCCTCGAGCCCCTCTTCCATGGAGCGGTTGGCGTTCCACTTGACAGCGGGTGGCTTCTTGCGCGAGCGCCGCGGCCTCCGCCGCTCGTCCTCGGAGACGCGGGCTATCTTGTGGATGGCGTAGCCCAAGTACATGACAGATGGGGTGGAAATCATGATGATCTGGAAGACCCAGAAACGGACGTGCGAGAGCGGGGCAAAGGCGTCGTAACAGACGTTGTCGCAGCCCGGCTGCTTTGTGTTGCACGTGAACTTGGACTGCTCATCCGAGTAGATGGACTCGCCCCCCACAGCCGTCAGCACGATGCGGAAGACGATGAGCACCGTGAGCCACACCTTCCCCACGAAAGTGGAGTGGTTGTGGATCTCTTCCAGGAGGCGTGTGAGAAAACTCCAGCTCATGTTGGACATAGGGACTGTTCAGATAAGACCTGAGGAAAAGAAGAATGTGGAACTCATTAACGACAGATAAGAAGCTTAACTCAAATTCAAATTACACTTACTTCATGATAGATGTAGATAAGCTCTGGCTTAGAAGAACTTGCTTTATATTTCAGAAATGAATGAGTACTTGGTGTTATGGTGCTTCAGTGGTTAGTTGGTTGTTTGTATCCTAGTCCTTGTAGGTAGGTAGGTAGACTTTATTAATCCCTCGGGAAGGTCCCTCCAGCCAATTCAGTTTCCAGTAGCAGCATAGCACCGTACAACATACAGACAACATACAGTCACACATAGTACAAATTATGAAATCGAAGATAAAAGTATAGGGAGAAGTAATAAATAGTGGTGGGATGATGGTACTAAATGGTACTAAATAATTACTGCATGAGTTCATTGGTGTATTGTACAGTCAATCAAATGTCGTTCTATCCCCCCTCCTGCCCCCCAATGAGGAGTTGAATGTTGAATGAGTCGTGCTGTGCTTGTGAAGTTTGCATATCATTCCTGTGTTATTCTGGGTTCCCTTTTGGGGAGTTCGGTTCGGAGAGATCTCTAAACTGCTGTCTCTAAATTGCTTTGGGTTGGACTGGTATCTTGTCCAGGGTGAACCCTGGCCTTGTGTTCTGTCCTGCCTGGGATGGGCTCCAGAAGTGTTAGAAGATGGGTGGATGGATGGATGGATGGATGGAAGGATGGATGGATAATAAAAATTCTATTAATCTTCTATACATCATCTATGTTTATTTTCATAATGCAATGAATATGATCGAAATACGTATTCTAATAGTATTTTTAGCTCTAATACAAACGAAAAAGGTGCATTTAGAGCAAGTTTACAGAATTATCTTCCGCTGTAGTTTTCTGAAGGGAATTCAGTCTTCGGGTAATACTAATCCAATTAAGTTCTCAGCATGCATTCCTTGCAGCGTTGAGATGACAACAGACTCACTAATTAGTATCATTCTTACTGAAGTATTACCTCCCTGGCAATGACTTGCTCAGGAATTAAATTACAGTAACCCCTTCACATTCATGCATTTGAGATTTGGCACTTTCGGTGAGTAGGCCGTGAGCAGTTAAATGGGAATATTTTTGGAGCTTGCCGAAAGATCGCAGAGACTCGCAGATGACGCGTAAGCTGCAAACAATACTGGATTGCATAAGATCATATGATATATAAATAGTAGTTTTATAAAATATTTGTGTAAGTATATACTATATCTTTAATATCAAAAGTCTTGGCTTGGGGAACAGGCCTGACTTACGTGTTAGCTGTAATGTGGAATCTCGTGTTTCTTAAGCTGTAAACTCTTCAGTACCATTAATTTAGCATTTTCAATAACGAGTCCAAAACGTACTGTAGTGCTCCCAGCTATTTAGATGGTTTTTATATTATATAAAAAGGACTTACAGTAATAGGAAATGATCAAGTAATTTGACATGCACGTGTACAGTACAACACTGTTTAGAAATTGGTAATAAATAGACTTTTTATGCTATTGTTCAGGCTATCAGACTGTTACAGTATGGTTTGAGGTTAGGGTGTCCAAGTGTTTCTTGTGAATTTTCACATTCGTGGGCAACTTCCGCCCCTAACCCCGGCAGTTGTGAAGGAGTTTCTGTAGGCCTATATGCTTCATCCACTGCTGGTGGTTCAATGAAACATTATATGTCATCGTATATGTGGAACAGTATCTATTACATGCATTATAATTCTATACTGCATAATTACACATGGATGATATAAACAGCCATAACACGTAACAGTGACCCAAAAAACCGAACATATATCAACAGGGATATCAACTTGACTTAAATGCTTCTTATTAATGCTGACATGTACTAATAGTAACATGTTAATCTCATTTAATCGTTATAATAAGAATAAATGTAGGACACTAAATAACTGAAATGGTTTTACAGGGAAGAGCGGCAGGCAATGCTAGGCCAATTCCACTCATCCTGAGTGTTTAAATTTCCGATCTGCCCTCTTCAGGAGGATGTTTAATGTATGAATGACTGAAATATCTCCTACTAAAGCTAAACAAACATGCGGAAGGTTCACTGAAATAACTGCCATGTTCCATGGTACAAGTATAGGCAATATTAATAAGCAGGTTTCCATTACTGTTTAACACAGTACAACCTTGCAGTGGAAATGCAAGATGGACGGAAGACACAGTAGAGCCACCTGTTCTTACCTTGTTCTACCCACCCGAACTTCCCTGTTTGTCCAATTACATTTTTATCTATAATGTATGAGCACTTAAATTCATTAAGGTCTATAATTAGAAGCAAGACAGAAACGGTTAAAATGAGACTTATTTAAGCTGTTGATTTTTCACTCCTGTTTAAGGAAGCTGGTCCCATTTTGCATCAAAACATTTCATGCCGCTGTTTATTTTGCAGAGTCTCCCCAGGCCCTTTGCTGGTGGGCTGTAATAAAAACAATGATCTTACTAAATGCTTGACCTAAACCTTCCTGGAAAGCTGCCTTAAGGATCTCCTCCCTCCATTGGTTTCAGGAACATCGGAGAGCGATAAGGCATGATATAGAGCTTACAGAAATACAAGTTACAGTTTCACTATAAGGAGAAAAGTATTGGCACATGCCTCTTAATCACTGAATTCAAGTGTTTCATTCAGATCCATTGCCACAGGTGTGTAAAATCAAGCACCCAGCCATGTAGTCAGGTTTACAGAAATTTCTGAAAGAATGGGTCGTTCTGAAGAGCTCAGTGAATTCAAGCATGGCAAAGTCATACGATGCTTCCCTTGATAGATATTCCACGGTCAACGGAAAGTGGTATTATTGCAAATTGGAAGCATTTAGGAACAACAGACACTCCACGTAAAGTGACAGAGCGTAGTCGCCGAGTGGTGAGGCGCAGAGTGCGTAAAAGTCGCCAACGCTCTGTTGACTCAATAACTGCAGAGTACCAAGCTTCCCCTGGCATTAACTCCAGCACAAAAACTGCGCGCCGGGAGCTTCATGGAATGGGCTTCGATGGCCGAGCAGCTGCATGCAAGCCTCATATCAAGAAGCCCAACAGTGACATCACTCTGCCACAATGTAGCCATGCTGCACATCTCTGGCTTTTCGTATTCTTTACTGTGCCTCATATATTACATAATTATTATATTGTTACTTTTTATGTTTTTATTACTATTACAATTTTTATTATAGTGTTATTCTAGCGGAGTTAAGCACCTTATATTTCACTGCAAGTTAGTCTGATTGTGTAGCCTGCATGTGACAAACAAAACCCAGGAATCCAGTCCTGGGATCTGAATCCGCGACCTTCTGATAACTGGCGAACTGGTCTAACCTAATGAGACATATATACCACAGTGAAGGAACAAAAGTGAGTAAATAACATGGCTGACGTCTGCTATACAGTGTCTCCCATGCATGTTACGGGGCCCGAGAGTGATGTCATATCTCCAGCCCCACATCTCCCATGTTTCTCCGCTGCACAAATGTTTGCAAAACCATTCCAGGCTTTAGCTGCACTAGGCAACATTTGCATACACTGTGTGGAGCCATGGTGTGGCTTCCTAGCGCTTGTTCGTTTATAGAAACAAGGCTTTGGGTATAAATAGACCAGTCTTCTGGTCTTTACAAAGCTGGTTACAAGGATGGAGGGGTCATGGTCATACTCTGGTTAAGAGCCACTCACCGAACGAGCATTTCCTTTTCAGTCTCGTACGGCACATTAACGATAAATAAAGTTCTTATTTTTCTGGCTCTTATTTGTCCAAATCCCCCAGGAATTAATGAGAAGCATAGAGCCATGATCATCATTTTCTAATCAGAAGGAGACAATGGGAACAAAGCTGATCACCATCCTTTTTTTTGGTCAGTCACCATTTTTATATTTGTTTTGTTCCCCTTGTTCCACAATTTAAAAATTTCTCCTCCCTTGGGAAGTCTGACTAACTAAAAGATATTTATTCCCTGCAAAACACACGTCACGTGACTCTGGGCACCGTATGAGAGTGGGAGATAAGTGCGTACGCCGGTGCGTGTCAAAGGGATTCCCTGAAGCCGCGAGAAGGGGTGTCAGTTTCATCAGGAGCAGACACCGTTGTAGCAGATCTCTTGGCAGTGAGCCAGTAACCAGCTTTGTTCTTTTCATTCGACAGGATCTTCCTGCCAGTTCCATTAGTGTTCTCTGAGCTTCCTGCTCGAAAAGTGGCGGAACCTTGTCACAGCACTAAAAAGTCCAGGCGCTCGTAGATAATATCTGAGACTACGAACATTTCTTAAAGAGGAATGTCAAATAGCCAAAATGAAAGCCAGTAAAATCAGAGACACAGAGGCAGCATCATAGTCGACAAGAGATTCAAAGATTATTTGCTTATTTCATTTGTTAATTAGCAATGTCTCAGAATGTACAGCATGCAATTAAATTTGCTACTGAATTTAGAGAACTGAAATATTAAGATGGGACACAGAGCACTGCTCCAGGTCTATCAGAAAATTGCATTTTCGGACCAATTAGTGTCACATAAAAATCGGAATAGCATCACACTGAATTGGAAAATGCCTTACAACAAGGGACTGTTTTACAGCAAGGGCTGAAACGACCAAATGACTCAGTGATGTCACAATAAAGGTTGTAGGCCTTCACATCACACGCAAACATTTTATGCACTTTACAACTATTGCAGTTTGTATTTCAGCACAGCAAGTGCTGTTGACGTTAGTGTTGTGAAAAGAAGCGTCTATTTTGTGACTCTAATGATGGGTTTTTAAATTCACACATTGCAACATGAATGGATGTGTTTGCAATCCTAATGTCTCTCATGCAAACAGTCACCATGGTTACAGACATTACCATGCTATAAGTCAGGGGTGTCAAACTGCATTCCTGGAGGGCTGGAGCCCTGTGTAGCTTAGTTCTTTCCCTGTTCCACCACAAATGATTCAGCTCAACAGCTATGTGGTAATTAGCACAAGAAGTTGAATCAGGTGTGATAAATGAGGGGAAACCCAAAAATGTGCAGGGCTCTGGTCCCCCAGGACTGGAGTCTGACACCTATGCTATAAGTCATCCAACGGATGCCTTGAGTTGCCCGGTATCATAAATGTTACACAGGAATCTTCACTGCTTGTATAAAGTTGTGTGTGACGAAGGGAGCCGCCTCTTTTTACATACTCTGTGATACTCTGTGATACTCTATCCCCCCTGACTGTAAAAAAGAAAAGTAAGTTATCTGTGCAAAGTAATCAACAAACATTTCATTCTGTGTTTCATCGGGGCTAGTATCTGATCATCCCTTCAAATACGCATGCAAAATATGGAACTGATCTGGCACACAGAATATCACCTTTCAGGTTAGGCAACATCAAAGGAAAATTATTTTTCAACAAATCACCCCGACATAGAACTTTAATAACGGACTGCAAACCGTCCCCTTTTAAAGTAGTTAAACATTCTTCCATCCATCCATCTTCCAGGTGCATATCTTAGTCAAGGTCAAGGCGCTAAATATACAGCAGTGAAAATATTAATTTTGAAATTCTGTGGTCTTCACAACATGACAAGGAACCCAAACTCTTCCGGACACTTGACAACCTGCCAGGTAATATGTATTTAATTAAACAAAAGTTTTTCTTTTAATTAAAAAATATATTAACACGTCCAGCAGCTGACCATTTAGACACTGTACTTCAAAATATTCTCAAAAGTGAGACTGAGTGAATGGAATGAGCACCTTAGCATTAAATGAAGTTATTTCACTATTACATGTTTGATGTTCTTGGAAAATAGACTGTATATATAAAAGAGCTGATAGTGAAGTCTGATTAAAGAATGGCTCTTTTTACAGAATGAGTCTTCTTTCTTTGCTTGACATCCCAGGTAAGGTTGAAGGTTTGCCGTACATTACAGACCATTTAGTGGGCATTTCCCATTAAATGTGGCGTTTATAAAAATATATGTATTTCAAATAGCATCAGCCATGTTAGGTATTTTATCTAAATGATAGCAGATACCTTTAGTAAGTTTGTCTACTCTCATACTCTGAGACAGCCTAAGAATTCACTGAATATTCCCCCCAAAAAATCAGATTAAAGATTTTTGTAGTTTTAATTATAGTAAAACAGCATAACTAAGCATAGATTCACCTCAAGTTCAAAATATTTTTTTCTAACAAGTCAAAAATATACAGAAAAGACTCTAGAAGTTTATAAAAAAATAACCTATTGTAGAAATTCATGATTTTTTTGGAGCCAAAACAAGGGGATGTTCCAGAACTCTAATCTCAGCAACAAAGTAAAGAAATTCAATATGGAGGTCTTCAGAAGTATTAGAATGTCTTCAATTAGATGCTTGCTGAAAGGGGCATAGACTTCCGTCCGTCCGAAGGACCGGCTGCAGGTTTTCGGGAAAAGTCAAGAGGGAAGAAGCACTTGAGACTCACGGTGTAGGGTCGCAGTCGCTGTCCTCAGCCTCAGCCCCCTCCACATCCTCGCTGCCGTGTCCTCCCGCTTTCGGAGTAGCAGCCCCTTGCTAGCTGCATCGCGTCAGAGGCCGGTCAAATGAGCTGGAGCGCCTCCACCAGCGAGCGAGTGGGGTGCGGCTATCCTCCGTCCTCCCTCTCGCTGAGAAATCCTCTCCCTTCAGCAGACGCCTTGCATTCTGCATCAGGTCTGGTTTCTATTATAGTGATTTTTCTGCCCAGGAAGGGAGCAGAAGAAACCTGGGGGGTGGGGAGGATCCTCCTGGCGACTGACCACAACTGGGAGGTCAGATGTGAAGATGGTTGGACACAGAATTCAGACGCGTTCCAGACCGGCGATCCTGCTTGGCGACGGCAGGCCCGTTTAAAAACTGCGGACTGTAACCATGAGCTTCCTTCGGTCGATGGCCTGCTGTAAAGTTACAGAACGGCTGCTCAGGATTTTCAGGGGCTCCTGGCCCTGCTTCTTCAACCCGGCAACGGTATGAACGGTAATGTATGCATACACACACATGCACACACACGCACACCCACAGGGATCGTTCACCTTGAAACAGACCCTGAGCACTAGGCTGGGGATAAAAACCAAATTCTCTCTTGTGTGGAGTGACTGCAGGTTTCAGGTGAATAATAAAGTACTGTCCTACTCTCAGAGCCCGTGCATTTCTTTGAGGGGGTGGGGACAAAGACGTGGAGGAAGGGCAGGAGAGAACCGTGGCTGGGGAGGGCCGTACTGCTAGTGTGAACTCAACAGGTACGCTCCGTCATATTGCGTGTCAAAATATTTACATGTTCCGTCCCAAAGAGTCTGGGTCCCTTGCCAGGTTGTGCACTGAAGCACAACTGCCGCTGGAGTGTTTACATTTACAATTTTGCATCAGGCAGACGGATACGGCCAAAGCCGACCAACATGAACACCCCCCCAGCCCCCCACCGCTCTTAACTCACATGCAAACTCCCCCACCTAATCCTATATACATTCTCATGTAATACACTCGTCAATGTCATGCCTCTTGTAGCGTTGTGGTGGGAGTGAAGGCTTCACTCAGATGAGATGAGCGGAAGTCTGTGTCAGTGATCTAGAGCTGCAATTTGTCCCTTTTAAAAATAGATTTTGCTCCTCTAGAAATGTTGCAAATCAGCGTGCAAGAAACGGCAAATCAATCAAACTCTATCTATCTATCTATCTATCTATCTATCTATCTATCTATCTATCTATTTATCTAGTTATCTATCCCAAAGTTTGCAGTCGAACTGTGACATAACTTTTATACTAAAAATTTAGTATAAATTTATACTATAAAATTCTTTTAAAAGTACATTTACATTAAAAAGGCCAAAAAATATCGGAGAAATACTACATAGTCCACAGAAGAACATTTTGTTTTAGCTGGACATTTTGAGGTTTGCAACGTGTCTAAACTGCTACCTGATCAGAAAATATGGAACGCCAATCCGATCAGTATCGGAACTTCAGTATGAAAAAACAGGCCGTTTTGCTAAAAAATCCCTCTTTATACCTTCTGGGGCTGAAGTGACCTGATCCATTTCATATAACTTTTAGAAAACTTAAAGTTACGTAACATTTTTACCAAACAGACAATGCATGAGAATGAAAATGATCATTCATATATATTAATGAGCATAAAGAATGTCAAATTATGCCAGTTTGTGCTATTATGCTGTGTGTGATCTTATCTTGTGTTGAGCCCTTTTATGGGTTAAAACCCCTTTCAGCAGAAGTCTCGCTGATTCCAGGGTTTATTTGTTGACTCTCATTTCACTCTTAAACATCCTGGAGTGTGAAATGTGAATGTAAATTTAGGAAAGGCAGGCTCTTGAAGCACAGGGATTCTGGCATTTTCTCTGTGATACCGTTATACAATCAATCAGAGGACTGGACCATAAGAAGGAAGAGCGTGGTGAAGATATGTGACCACCATGTGAGATTTCCTGTCTGATGTCTTAGGTGGTCACAGTTAACCGTTCCCCTACAACACTGCCAAACAGGCCCCAACGCGGGGCACAAGGCATCCTACTTACCCTGTGCCATTTGCTAACATGAAACTAAATAATAGCATAATCATTTTTTGGATACTCTTTTTCGCATTCCGAAACACGTCTGGTCCAACACAGAGATGCAGTACTGAATTCTCACCCCTGCTGGTGCCAGCTCCATGTTCATCTCTGAAGACAAGTCAACTGAAGCGGATCGAGCCCGCAGGGTTATATAACAGGCCGAGTGCGACCTATCAATCCAGCGTGCCACCCCAGGCACAGAATGATGCAATATACACGGCAAGCAACCAGCATCTAACAGCCAAACGGTGCCTCAAAAATCCTGGAGCACCAGGGAGACCGAAAGGGCAGCCCATGGGCTGCAATGGTCCTCAAATCACCGTTTGCCTTGCCGGTGTTTTTATGTAGGAGCCCAAGCCCACAAGCTGATGTCAACTTCACCCTGGAAACCGGTTCGTCAGCCAGGACACAAATCTGGCGTATTGCCCCTAGCTGCTAGGGAGATTATATAGCAGTTCTGCTAATTGTCTGCATTTTATTTTATTGAGTACAATTCTTCATTACGTAGATTTATGAAATTCAAAACTGCTATGTGACATATGTTAAAGTGTACAAAATCCCAAACACACATGTGACTTGTGGTCTGGACTTTCCCTGTTTTTGGAAAATTTTTATTACATTTTTTTTTAATTCTGCTGGGAAAGCTGCCCTGTGTTATTCGCTAACTGTGGATGTCAGCCGGCGAAATTTATCTGCATTGAAGAAGCGTGGGCTTCACTTCCCTAAGTACTAAACCTCAGCACAGGTTTATGAGCAAGAGAGCTTTCAGCAGTAAGAAATTAGCTAATTAAGAAATGTATTAAACAGTAAACATTCCAACGAATACATGTACTACTTAGGGCGGGAAAGGATAGAAAATCAGTATCACAAACTCCATAGCCCTAGAGGGCGCACGATATTTTTGATGCGGTAGGCCCACATACAAAAAAGCACAAAAAAACTAATTGTAGCAAGTGGTTTAGTTATTTTAATAAATGACATGACAGCTATTAAAATGAAGGTTACTCTCTTTATTAACAACCACTATGGTTTAATACAGTAGCAGCACAGATATGGAAGTCATCAATTTCCACGAAACTCATGGTTACGCGCTAACAAAACACATGCATTCCACAGCAAACATTACACGGTTGTAACATTTACCAATATAAATACACAAATTCACATATTTCGCACTATTTAAAAATACGCATGGAGTGATGCAAAGTATGCCAGTAACTGCTGACTGCAACATCAGATCATGTCAGCTAATCGAGGACAGCGGGTGGGATCAGAACAAACGAAAAAGATCGCCTCGGAAAACGGTGATCACTCTTCATAGGACATTGTATTGCTAAAACGCTATTGATTCTCTCGATTATGTTTGAAGTTTATGGTGGAGAGGCACATAAGTTACGCCATCTGATGTTGTATGTGTATAATGACATTTAAATTCCAGTCCTCCAATAAAAGATGACCCCAGTTTTTAGATGTCATTTTTTGAAGGGAAAAAAATACTGTCTTGTGCTCAAGCCAATATGGTATTTACAAAACATAAGTAGGGTAAAAGAATTAGGTTTAGATCTCTACAATTATATTGAGGCATTTGCATATATTTCAATATATAGTGCAACATGTGGAGAATTGTAATTTGTTTAAAAACATAAATATCCAAATCATCCAACAGGACGACATGCTTGTAACATAAGAGTGGCAGCCTAGCACAGTTTAGGAAATGGAGATCCTTGAACCCAAAGCAATTAACACTGCAAAATAAGCTCGATAACATGAACAAGAACAGATCATTCTGCAATCCACTTTTGACCCTTAAGTCCTGAAATATGTAAATAATAGAAATTTGCAGACACCAAGGTGGGTGGTGTAGCTGATACTGATCTAGCAGCAGAGAGGCTTCAACAGGATCTTGACTTAATTAGCGA
>JAODLD010000088.1:3428766-3439900 GCA_026781065.1 Mormyrops boulengeri | reverse complement strand
ATAAGATTTTAACAACTCTGAGCTATTAGTTAGGTTCTCCCCAAACGAGCTTGATGGGCCGAATGGCCTCCTCCCGTCTGTAAATTTCTTATGTTCTTATGTTCTTATGCATAAGATTACATGGGTTACAATATAACTCACAGCAACAAATTGTAAATCACATAGTTTTTAAATGTTTCAAGAAGCATATTTGTTAACTATTCATATGTAAGTAATCAAAACTTGCCAGAGATCAATAAAAAGTCCTGTATCAGCTGTTTGCTGTTATCAGCTGTTATCCCATTTCCACGTGTTAGATGTCCTAATCTAGGATCAACAGTCTTGTCACAACGGACTTTCCCAATTCTCTGCATCAGACTTCCAGCCGCAGGTCAAGTATTAGCGACTCGTTCTGCAAGAATTCTCGCCTTGCAGCCACTAGGAACACTCAGGCTAATAGCTGCTACTTGTTGAGACTTATGACAAATGACTTTCGAAACAGAGGTTGCGCATGCCGTCTGACACACAGCTAAGGAGTTTCACAAGTCAGACATGCCTTTTTCGCTCGAACCATGCCCACAGAAGGTAAAAAAAGGAATTTATAAGAAGCAGATGCCTGTCTTTCCAGGTAGTGATTCATCAGTGCTATACAGTTGTTGGGTGAAAGCTCTGAGATGCTCTCAAGCCAAATCCCAGACACCTCCACCTGGAGTCTGGGCTGATGACGGAAAGGAAATAAAGTAAGGGCCAAGATAGATGGTCTGTCTGTGTGTCTCTTTCTTCCGCCCCTCTTCTTCAAGACAGATCTGTCTTTGATGGTGGAGGATGTCTCCGCTCCCCGGCTCAGCCCTTCTCATAAATGGTAACAGCACTCCATGTTGATTTCCGCGTGACGCTGCTGAAAAGTGTCACTTGTGTAACCGAGAATGGGAGAAAGCGGCTGGAGCTAAGTGTGTTCTTCGTTAAGTGTGTTCTTCATTAAGTGTGTTCTTCGTTATTGTTTCATTGAAGAAGAGCGCTCGATGGACACTCGGCATTAAACAGTTCCTGAAGCAGTAGCCCATCTGCTCACACAGACGGCGCATATTAGCCAGGTCTACGTTTTACGTTCCACTACAGTGTGCATTGTGTGTGTGGGGCCTACGGAGAAAACCTACAGTCGTTTCTCTCCCTTTTGCTTTTGTGGATCATGACATTGGGCAGCTTTGCGTACATTTTCCACATCATAGAAACAAAGGTCCGAGGGCTGCCGTATGAAAATGTGAATTAAACACCAGAGAAGCTCAGAAGTTTTCATTGACCTGGCTCTATGACCATTGCATTCTGAACCATATCGCTGCATTATCATGACATGCATATCAATGCACGATTGTAATTTTCATGAACATTGCAGAACCTGCCCTTTCTTATATTTCCTTTTCTTTACATTTTAATCTAATACCGCCGATCGCCATATCATAACCATGTCACGCCAGAATTCCAAATCAATATGATTAGCAATCCAATGCATATTGTTCAGAATATGAGCCTATTAAAATGTGATACTTTGTATTGATGTTTTAAATTCGTTTGCCACAGTCAATCTATGACAGTAAATCTGACAGATGTTCCATATTGATTGTATGTATCTTTTATAAACGAGAGCATTTAGCATCTGAGGATAGTACAGTAGGTCCAGTAGCTCTTGTATCATTTAACTTTCCATACCTTTATTTGGGGTCATTAATTTAAATATAATAACCTGATACGAATGTGATTCCTTTTCCTGAGGGGCAGATATACTTTGACTTTTCCAACATCCCTCCATGTTTTCCTAGAGTCTTAGAAATCAGCACAAAAATCGTCATCAGTATTGTGAATCGCAAACCAGCTAAGTTTAATTCACACCCAGGCTGCCGTTAATTGTCATTTTCAAGGTCCCAGGCAGTAGATCATCCATGAAAGGCTAAGGAATTACTGGAAGTTTTTATTTTAATTTCGGACTGTCTGTGTGTAGAGAAAGAATGAGTTTTTTTAGTGATAGTTACTCACACACTTTACAACCGCTTCTCTGACGGTAAGTAGCAATAATCTGTTATTGGGTCAAAACTCTTATAAATGGTTTATTTGATTAACTATTGAGGGGAGGGGATGCGATCCTGAATCCTACACAGACGGCGGGGAGAGGTGACCAGTAGGCTTCTGTGTGTCAGAACATCTCACACAAGCTCAGATCTGTGCCCTGGAAAAACACACATCTGAGGCAAGAGCGCCCTCTTGCCATTCATCCAGGAGGGAGCGCTGCTGCACTTGGCTAGTTTCACTTCTAGATGTTTCATTCCTAACCCTAACCCATCTGTTACTGATCACAACAGCTTCACGGGCAATTTCCAGCCGACCAAGCTGTTCGCCGGTTATGGTATCACACTACTGGGACCTAGTGGGAAATTTAGTGCTCTCTCGTTTGGAAATTAATTTAATAACCATTAAATGGCAAGAAATAAACAGAAAACTGGCAAAACATTCTTTTCAATAAAGAAATCCACAACATCCAACATCAAATTTTCCTTGCTGCAGTGTACTGACAACATAAATGGCAATATAGCAGATTCCCTTGTATTCATTAGGCTGTCACCCCCTGCTAGTTGACAATGAAGACTTCCCACTTGGCACAGCATGCAGACAACTGAGGAAAGCGGCTTTGCTACTGCAAGCCAGGGACAAACCATCATATACAGTATTTAGCAAGTTCTTACAAAGATCACAACAGCAGCAGAGTCAGGGAGTTACACAAGACGTTAAGACATTACTTATGTGTAGTATATATACTTATAGTCCTGATATACCTGCAAATAAGGAACATTCTAGTTGTAATAAGCATCCCTATATATAAAACCAAAAAACTCAGAAATGAGTAACTTACATAGCCGGTTGAATGTCTGACATAGTTATTGTAAATTGTTTAATTAATGATGTGGAAAAAGCTTGGATTCAGATGTTAGTGAATTTCCATCTCTATAATCTCGATCAGAATAACTGGGACAGCCCTACTGCTAAGCAGTTAGAAGATCAAACGTAATTAAAGACCATCAAAGACCAATAAAATACCATTAGGAATCCATGCTCTGCTAATAGCAAAGTTAATATTTTACGGAAAAGAGTAAGCGTATTCCACGCCTAAACACCTCACATTCAAAGCCAGCACAGCCTGATGCAATTTTCATAGAAATATTATACTTCTTAAAACCTCAAATGTGTTAAAGGATCTGTACACAGACCACCTTTCAGGTTTAATCTTAAGGTACTGCAAAGCATCTATATCTTCACAGTCAAAAAACCAGTGAAAAGAAAGTGAGTTATAAGAAAGAGAGAATGGGATCACTTACTGCACAACATCTCCCACACCACACTGGCCACCTCACACAGAATGGGCCGAGAACTTACCTACCTTACCACAGAGAGAAAAACAATGCTTCTGTTTTACTTCAGAGGATCCTGGGATGGCTTCCGGATCTCGGCCTGGCCACGCTGGTCCCTGCACCGAGACGAGGGAGACAATGGGTCGTTATCCCTAGAAAATCCCCTCACCACCAAGTACAGGGCGAGCACTCTGATAGTGCAGCCCAATGCTGCCATTGTTCCTTCCCAAGGACCACCTCCCTGTCAGAGGTCTCGCCGCCCGCCTGGAACAAAACTTACGATTGATCGGTCTTTCATTCATTGGGATCTATGCTCAGAGTCTCCCATGACCTCTTGGGCCCGTATGACTTCACTGTCTTCTGCCTGCACTAATACATGCCACTGCATTGTAATTCTCGCCAATACCTTATTACTCTGTTATTCTGACTCGACCTTCCACCCTCAAAGCAGGCTGAGTGCACAGAACCTGGGGGGGGTAAAAGGGGCCAGGGTGCTGAAGCACTGGATGGAACCCGACATCCCCCCCTCCCCCCGGCCAGAAAGCTCGAATATCACAGCTAAGCAGGGTTCTCACTGCGATTCACCCCTCACAGCAGATTTCACTGACCATTTCTACTTCAAATTTCTTATTATATTGAACACACCGAATACATTCTTTGGATGGAGAAAAGTAAAAATAAAAGAAACCCTGACTCCAAGACTGTATTTTAAATTTGCTTCCTGGACTGCATGGAAATGGAAAATGGAAAGAAATTTAGTCAAAACTAACCTATGTTTGACAATGAAACAGACAGCAGCCCAAGTGAACGTGTGTCATACCTCCCATTCATTCCCCCTTCTACTGACCTCTTCATCAACTAAAAGACATAACCTCCTGTACTGTATCATCACCCTGCAGAACTCTGCTTATATTTCAGACTCAGAAATGTCTTATTTCAGCATTCATTCCCACAATGCACTTGGAACTAAAATGATATCCAGTCTCACACACATACCTAAGACGGCCGCATAAACACTGACCCAGCTCAAAGCCAACAGACTAAACTACACAGCATAAAAAGACTAAAGAGATCTTAATCTGAGAGATGGACAGAAAGATCTCAGGTGTTATGACTTTAATGTCAACAGGAAGAGCGGAAAGACAGATTGGGACAGACTTCTACAGGAGTCAAGTGCGCTGGTTATCTGGGTCTGCACATTATTATAAAGCGCCTCTTTCCCATGGCACACTGCAACAGTTGGATCTGGTAAGGAATGGGGCTCACATGAAATCCGAACTGATACAACAACAGCCTGCCAAACTTCTCAGCCTGAAGAGGGGTGCCAGCACATACATAACAAAATACAAAACTATGAAGCTTTAGCCTAAACAAATATTACACTTCTCTCTTCACAACAATGTTATCTTGACCCAATAGTAGTAATAATTCTTCATGTATTATGTATTATTCATGCAATCCTTTTACAAAATAACCCTTCATTCTAAAATGTATTCCATAAATTACGTGAAAATAAATAGGACGCCTCTGCAGAATTAATAAAGAGTGGAACTCAATGCGTTTTATACTATAGGTTTTTGCTTTTGCCTTTCTGCGCAAGATATGCATTAAGAGCCCTCAGCAAATTATTAATGTAAAAGACAAAATTAAAAATTACACGTGCGATCTATTGTGAAGGGTTAGTGACCCCTAAAGCATGTATATGTTGCATAATGAATATGATGTCCATCCCAGGTGTGTTATTGTTCCCAAGTTCTTTTGTCATCTTTCCATCTACTTTGTGTGAGTTCATGGAAATCAAGCGCCAGAGGGAGAGAAAATAAACTAAAATGCTAATGTCTTCACCATTAGGGTGGTATGTCTCTATGCCATTCTCTGAACGATGTGCCATCCTAGCAAAACAAATCTTCAAGCCTCAGTGGTTGGTCCTCTTTCACATACAGCTAGGCTTACGCTGGGACAGTCTGGATAACCTCTACAAAAGAGCCCTTCTCCATTAATCCATCACGGCTGAGGATCAATATGATCGGGTGGGTTTTAAAAAAAATGCAGGAGGTATTACTGCAGTTAGCGTGTCTGTCATGGTGCTCTTAGGTCGTGCACATTTCAGAGGAGTTTACCAAACGCCCATTAAAACCCAACCTAATTAGGTCTGCAAGAACACAACTCATGTGAATAATTTACCAGCCATTATCAAAGATGAACAGTGAAAAACATCCAGAATTGTGTAACACAGAATACTCTTAAATACTGAGTCGTTGAGCGTTTCGCTTCAGCTGTGTAACAGCTTACAATCCAATCTAGCGATACACGGCATCTGCACCGAATTCCGATATATACCAATTTTTGTCTTCTTTATATACATGATATTCGCGACTTAAAAAAAAACAGCACACTTCACACTGACAACAAATATAAGTACTTACTACTCCCTTTGTCTTTATTGTAGATATATATTGACCGTGAGTGTCAACAAAGGCAAATGGAAAGAAAATAGACAAGAGAGTATTTTTCTTCTCTGGGCATCAGTCGGGTATTGCATGTATTTAATGTAATATAAGATGGTTTGTTTTTCTTTCGGCGGGAGGGTGAATCAAGGCATTCCCCACTAACACAGAAAGTCACTTGGGAAGAGGATCACATCTGGCACATGTCCGACAACCAATACAGTGACGTCACAGGCGTCTAAGGACAATAGACAGATACTGACAGAGAGGGACCAAGGTTTTAGGCTGTGCGCCTATCAGTCTATATATATATGTGTGTAATACAGGTACTTTATTCGCGCGAAACACCTGTTTCGCACCGCATATGCAAATGATCGTATAATTAGATTTTATTATTTTATTATTTGAACAGCAATCAAACGACATGCGTGAAAGAATTCTAATACAGATCTCCTACATCGAGAACAGACGAAAGAAGAATGGAAATAATAAAATATCATAAACAAAAACGTGGCAATAACTGTAGATGAATTCTGCATGTGAATTTTTGCAGCATAAAACGCAATCTATACAGAATAAAACTGAAATAATGTTTGCACGTCTTGGACCGATTCTTGTCGCTTTTTGTAGGACTTCTCCGCTGCCACAGTTTACAATTCATACTGCCTACCTCTAGAGGGCACTAACGTGATATAAATATAGCTTAATTACCGGGGATGGCGCTGATAGCCTGGATCAGGGTCCGTGTCTTTTTATTGAAACAGCATCCCAGCATTTCTATAACAGACAAATATTTTTCCTCATATGCAAAAACTGTCCAGCTGATAACCGATACTGAATTGTATGTTAACTATTTAGGTCGAGAAGGTCTGTCATCAGAACAGTTACATATAATTAGTGGGGCTATTAGCCACTTACAGCGTGACAAAAGTCAATCTGTCTGACCAAGCTGAAGTCGGCAGACACTATGAGACATTGTTCCACAATGGAAATGTACGCTTAGTCCCAAACAATAGCGGTTGGGAAGACCCATGACTAACCACGCTGTATCTATTGTTCTCTTACCTTCCTAGCTGTGCACGTCTCAGTACAAAATTTTTAGGCACGTCCTCAAAGTCAAAATTTTGAGCCGATTTTAGACATTATTTCTAGAAACTGTGTGTAGGATTAAGTCTGACCAGCAAAAGATAATTAACATTGCAGGGTTTATAAACATGCTTAAAATGAGAGCTAGAGCCCCAGGATTTTGCATGTACATTCTCACAGCTAAGTTACACCGTTACCTCATTATTCATTAGATTTCTCTATTCTCTATTTCACAGTTGCTTTATAGCTGTAAAAGTGCTTGTCACAGTCAAATTTTAACGTTTGCGAAAACATTTTAATATAATGTAAAATTTCAACGGTTAAGATAATACAGTCGGTTGATTTTCAGGAAGAGAATCGGCGAGCAGGATCGAAGTCGTGGTGACGGTGCGGGAAAAGCCGGGAGGTCAGTCCGATGATCAGGCACGAAGGAGAGGTCCGAGGGGAAGGGGATCGGGACGGATCGGGGCTATAAAGAAGTTAGACCGCTCAGTAAGCCTGCAGAGCAGGACAGGGCTAAACTGGGCGTCGGGCAGGTGTTTTCACTCAGATGCGACTGTTGCTTTTGCATTCCCAGGAGGGGGGCGTGGCACCATGGTTAAAATATACATCATTAACGCTATATTACATTCAAAAATATGTAATCTATGTAACAAAATATTGTCAGAGATTTTTTTGCTGGTCTTATCAAGACCGATGGCACTGTGGGGTCTATCGAGAGTCGTATCGCTGAAGCCGGGGGCTAAATATCGAGTGGGAGGGGCAATGTCGAATAGGAGAGGCAATAGGGAGGGATTAATAACTGTTATCATCTGATACCCCAACCCTAACCCTCATTATAAGCCCCTCCTATCCCTTATGATAAACCCCTCCTAATCGACATTGCCCCACCCACTCGGCTCTCGGCTGCAGCGATATACACGTGGGTCTACCGGCAGATAAGGGATAAACAGATGCTTTAATCCGTGCTGGTTTTGGTGAAAATTACAGTACTCACAGGAGGTGCAGACTGCAATTTGGTATATCCCACCAGCAAGCTACAATTCACACTGGGGTCCTGTACGTCAATGCAAAACAGTCTATAATCCCTTTCTGCTCCATCTCTCCCAGCCGCCATCATGTTCCTCCAGCTCTCTGAGCTCATCTTTCACCTATTCTTAGCAGACTGAAGGAGTGATGTCCAAGAGTCACTAACCCACATTTTTTCAGTGATGGACCAGTCACCCAGTATAAACAAAAACAGACTTCTGTATGCTGGCCATTGAGCCATATAAGATGGGTTTCATGGTTGCGAACTGCAATTTCTTTGAGACCAGCCGTGGTAAGGGCACGCCAGATTAAATTGGTGGCTCCTTGAAAAGGACAATCTGGTGCATCATGGAACAGACTTACCAGATCCTGCAGCCCTGTTCCACCGCTTCAAAGAGAAAACAACTTTTGTGGAGAAGGTGGCACAACTCATTGTGGAGGGCCCCCCTCTTGTAACTATAATCGCATTTCCAGAAAAATTTTGGAACTGAGGATACTAATTGTAGTAATTTTGCATTTGGAAATTTTGTCCATTTTTGCATGACTTCAGCTGCTCAACAGTCTGTGGTTGCCATTGTCTGATTCTTCTCTTCATGATGTCCCATACATTTTCAATAGGAGATAGATCTGGTCTGGCAGCAGGCCAGTCATGACAATTTCTTAGGCAGTGCCAGAGGGTTTGAAGATCACACGCATTTAACAGTGGTTTCTGAACGTGCCCTTTACACACTGAGATGTCACTGCATTCTCTGAATCTTTTCACAATAATACGCACAGACGCTCCTCTACTTACGAACTTTCAACTTACGCACTTTCAGACATATGAACGAAGAGGACTGTAGTCCAAATAAGGCTCCCATTTCCCGTCCGCAACATAATTATTTTTTCTGTGCACCAATTCCGGCTAGTGCGACTTCTGGCCGCTACTCACGCTGCGCAGCAGCGTTGCGTGCGTATTCCCAGCACCCTAGTTCTTAGTACTTGCATATACCGTTAAAATGATGTTGAATAACGACTTACGGATATTTCAAGTTGCGAACGGGCGTTTGGAATGTATCTTGTTCATAAGTAGAGGAGCATCTGTACTGTAGATGTTGCAAGACCTAAATTCTCTGCAGTGTTTCATTGAGGAGTGTTCCTTTTGAACTAACAATTCTCTCACGAATTTTGGCACGAAAGGGTGAGGCACGGCCCATCCTTGGTTGCAAACACTGAGCTTTTGATGGATGCTACCTTCATACCCAATCATGATACCTCCCCTGCTACCAATTAGCCTACATAATGTGGAGTTTTCCAAAACCGGTGTTACTTGAATATTCTGTGCACTTTTCAATCAACTCTGTCCCAACTTTTGTTCAGTGTGTTCCAGCTATCAAATTCTAACTTTGCATATATTTACAAAATGATTAAATAAATTAAGTTGGTCAGTATAACTATTTAAAATCTTTTTTATGTACTTTTGTTAGTCAAATAAAGGTTTGAGTGGATTAACATTTCACAGATTTTTGTTTTTCTTGCATTATAGAAAATATCCCAAATTTTCTGGAAATGGGGTTTGCATTAAAGACACAGTAAGGATACACCAGGCGATCAGTTCTGTCCCAGGAATCATCAAATATAGGGACATCAGCTGTGTATTCCAACTGATAAATGGGGTTCTTGACTGTCCATGCTATGAGCTAAAGGAGTACACATTTGCAATAAGTGAATGTCATCAATAAGTCCACACGACTGAAATGCCTGACTCCTCTTGACAAAGAGCACATCTGACAGTGGGGTGTCCTACTTTATGATGCGTATCCTTATTCCTGCATCATTCTCGAAGTGGAGGTTCACAATATCCAAATGAGTTGTATGCACAGGGACGAAATTAATAGTTTATTTTCTGGCCAAGCCAAAGGGAAGATGTCAGCTGGTATGGAGACGATTGTGCGTTTCATACCCGAGCCCATTGCTTTGAACAAAAGTTCTATTGAGACTGATATAAAAAAAAAAAATCTGGCACTATTTGGGGCAGTAGAAGTAAAAGCCCACTCACTCATCAGCACTGTCCCTTATTGGGGAAAAAAACATTTGAGGTGTAGTTTTGTACTGTTATTGTTCATTTGTGATGTTGTTTGCTTGTTGTTACTGTTATTGTTCATTTGTATTGTTGTTACTTTAATTGTTACTTTGTAACGTTGCATTTATAATGTTGCTCTTTGTCTTTCCAATGAATTAACTTTTTCCATCAACGGTGTTATGGTCGTGTCACTAGGTGTGTTTTCATTTTGACGAAATATTGTCTTCATTAGGTGTGTTACTTAAAATACTGTAAAATTCACTTTTGGTCCTTTTTTATTTTTTAATTTGCATTTTTCTTCACTAAGAACAAAGTTGTACACAAAAATATTTAACAATACATGACATACACTTATAATTTAGGATTTTAAAAATATGTCAGCAAAAAAGAGTATATGTAGCATAATTTAAAAAGGACTCCCTTATTAAATGCAGACACACCAAAACATAAATTCCATATTAACAAATTCATGACAAAAAGAACGTCTCATGATGTGATAACACCATTGACAAACCGACTAAAACTTTGGATTTTACATTTAAATTCATTAAAATACATTTGGAATTAAGCTCTTAAGTTTGTATTCATGAAGAAATGAGAGATTAATAGACACTTTAAAGTAGTTCATTTGACACCTTCATTTGAAATTCATTAAACTGATTTCTAAATATTTTGTTACCTCATCTTGCACCCCAAATGGAGAATAAGATGATGAGAAGAGATGATGAAGCGTATTTGTGAGCAAAGTGGATGTATTTTCCAGAAAAGTCTGGGTCACCAGATGCTTTGAGTCTCACTTGCTGTTCTTTTTTAAAAATTACTTGTCATGAGTCACCTCATTAACTACAAAATAACACAAGCTGGAGAGCAAAAATTATTATTTTTATTTCCAAATGAATAGATCAGTCACCTATTCAATGTATTGGCCTCTGTATTTACCTAAATTTTGATGAGTGAGGAAATTCATGAAGGAAAATTATTTTAAAAACTTAATAATAATAATGAAATATTTATTCATAACTTATTCAGCATGGGTGGACAAAATAACAAATGTGTAACAATAAGAACATAAGAACATAAGAAATTTACAAACGAGAGGAGGCCATTCGGCCCATCAAGCTCGTTTGGGGAGA
>JAODLD010000088.1:3399993-3411572 GCA_026781065.1 Mormyrops boulengeri | reverse complement strand
TGTCCCAGATTGTGTAGCATCAGATTCTGCAGGTTGTTCATCATGGCCTGAGTCATAACCACCAGGCCGTCACCCATTAAGTGCTTGTTGCTGATTGAATGTATTATCTTATCATCACCCTCTAAGGATTTGTAGCTGAAAACAATCTCCACAAGCTTCCTTGCAAACTCAGAGAAGTCCAAATTTGTCTTGGCCTCTTTCACGATCGTCCCAAAGGAGAGAGGATCCATGAGAAATGTAAAGTAGATCCCACCCATCTGTACTGTAAAAATATCCCCATGCTTTTCCTTCATCCGCTGGAGAAATGCAGCAGTATTCTTACGAAACTCCAACACATGGCCCAACCAAGGAATCGCTCCCTTGTCCAGTGGAGGCTCTCTGGGGCGCCATCTGCGCAAGGCTCCCAGGAGGTACAGCCCTCCTATCAGACAGGCCAGCAGTGCCAGGAGAATCGGCAACAGCATTCCCATCTTGCAGTGCTCACGACTCTCAGAGCTCTGCTGTGCCTGTGCTCAAGATGTTTTTCTGTGTAACAATACACTGCTCCTCCCACAGTGCTTCAAGAGCCCGCCCCGTCGCTTTTCCTGTAACTTCCAGTTTTATCGGTTTCAGTAACAAGTATCGTATGTGCAATTCACATCTGCGTCTGATGTTTGACTCACTGCTGGAATGTGAAATCATGTCCTGTTCATGTGTATTGCTTGGATCCACTATGACACCTGACTAATCCAGTAAATAAACAAAAGCATAAACATAATTAACTTATAATTTATAATTTATTATATTAAAATGATACATACGATAATTTCTGCATTTATCCCTATGCCTGGAAATCCTGATTCTAAGCTCTATAATTTGTGCATTTATTACTGAAGTGACTAAAACTCACATGTAATAACATTTCTCTGAATAGTTGGAAAAGGTGAAGAAAGATCTTCTTTGGAATGATTTGAATGAACAAACTGATTACAGAAGTAAATGGCTTTACTTTCTCTAGAAAATCCAAGAATAAACACTGCAAAAGTTATTTATATCTAAGTTTTTAAAAAGTTTAATTTATCTAAAGAAACACTCTGGCTTATTTCTGAAAACCATAAGGTGATAACACCAGCACATGTCTGTTAACAGAGTAAAGATATTTCTTTCAGTGGGTATACTGAAATTTTTCTGCTCAGTTATTATTTATTATTATTATTTCACATTTTTAACCGGTGACATGATGATATCTTCAGCCATCCGAATTCTCAGATTCTTCAGACTGTTGTCTACCAAGAAGCTTTCTCATGCAAACTTGTTGCACAGTACCAGTTAGTCAAGTGGTTTGCAGAGCATGGCTGTCACACAGTACATTGGTCACAGGTCAGGTGACATGGTCAATGATCAGCTCCCTGTAGTCTCGTTGATCTTTCCTATGAAACAGTTTGTTCCCGTCTGAGTCCTGTCATTGTGGGATGAGTCATGCACCTTTAGCTCTTTGTCTATGATGTAATACTGTAAACATTTGATTTAGAATGCCAGATAATGCCAGATATTTCTAAGATGTCACAGTAGCTAATGAGGCCAGTTGCTGCAACAGTAAACAGATGTAAATATGAAGACAAGATAATGGTAACTTTGCCCAAGAGTGTATGCCTCTTGGACAGAATGTGATTCAATAAAGTTGGGGGGAGGGCATTTCTTTTCCTTTCCAGGTGGTGGATAATTTCTGGACTTCTCCTCATGTATTCTACAGATGACTGATGTTAGAGTAGAGCAGGGGTGTCAAACTCCAGTCCTGGGGGGCTGGAGCCCTGTGTAGCTTAGTTCTTTCCTTGTTCCACCACAAATGATTCAGCTCAAAAGCTGTGTGGTAATTAGCACAAGGAGGTGCAAGGAGCTGAATCAGATGTGTTAAAAAATGAAGGGAAACCCAAAAATGTGCAGGGCTCCGGCCCTCCAGGACTGGAGTTTGACACCCATGGAGTAGAGTGTTGCTGAAATGTTGGAACAGCATGTGTTGCAAAACTGACATTTGCCTCAGTGTGCCTCTTGGGATGATAGGTCATATGTACTTAATTGTAACATTTGGTTAATTATTTACTCTTTTAAGAGTTGATGGGTTTCATTGAGCTTTTTGGACGGTAATTTGAACTACATTTGGTGCTGTGAAGTAGATAACGGGGCTGCGAGACCTTGACTGAAACCTGGAACAAAGCTACCACGCTGAAATCTGGATCAGGTGGCATCAGGTCTGATCTCGAACAGCAAGAAGTCAGCCTATAGGGAAGAGGTTGAGAACCTGGAGCGCTGGAGTCAGGACAACAACCTTGTCCTGGGCTCAAAAAAGACAAAAAGAACTGATCCTGGACTTTAAGAGACAGAAGCACGTGGGTCACCATCAGAAAACATGACCTTGAAGGATGTGTGCCTACTGTAAATGTCGTCATTTCTTATCCCCTCCATGACATGAGAAAATCAGAGTTTTATTTTCTCTTCAAAACACACAACATGACTATTCCCAGATGATATCCTTGAAGAGGAATCCAGTTGCAATCTGATGAACCTTGACATTTGTTTGCAAGTGATTGTGAAAGATTGAGATAAACTGCACAATCCTAAATGACTTCAGCACTCTGAGTATATACCTCGATCTGCTTCAGTGGCAATACTTAACTGTAAAGCCTCATCTGCAGTTCAATAATGTGAGAAAATTGAATTTGAATTAAGTGATTAATTGTCATTGTTGACACCCCACAGCACACAACAACGAAATGTGTCCTCTGCATTTAACCCATATGTGACATCATGACATAGCAGGGGGCAGCTAATTCAGCACCCGGGGAGCAGTGCTTGGGGGCGTTACCTTGCTCAGGGTACCTCAGTGGTGCCTTGCTGGTCCGGGATTCAAACCTGTCATCTTTCAATTACAAGTGTGTGCCTCTTATTATCACTTTTCACACATACCACATACCTGACTTTGAAGAAAGTAATAACAATTTTCTCCCTACTTATTCTGACATTTAGCAAATAGAAATGATTTTGGTAATCCTAACTGACCTAAAACAGGAAAAGTTTTGTCTGATTATATGTCAGACAGTAAGAAAAAAAGGTTATGTGTCTTTTTATACAGTTAGGCTGTCCAGATACTGCTTATACTGTACGAGGTCTCAGCATCCAGAAAAACAGACAGAGAGGAAGATTGAACTCATTGGAGGTCAGGGAACAGCTGGAAGGAAGGCCAGGCCGTATGCACACACACACTGTCACACTGAGGGAGGAAACCAGAGCACGCAAGGGAAACTGGAGTCATCACCCATCTTGTATCTTGTATATCACGGTATTGTTCTGTATTGAAAAACAAACTTCTGTGTCCTGTTTCATGCAGCAGGCAAGATAAAATATATCCTGGTGGCCAATGCAACTCGCCCATCCGCCCACCCCCCCTGCAGGTTATATCATGCGGTGTCCCGCATTTCTCCAGTTTGAAAGAAGTGGCAAACGTGAGCAGCACAGGCAAAACACCACTCAGACAGACCTGGGAGGAGCATTTGACCCCCAGCCCTGAAGGAGACAGCGTTACCATGCAGTGTTAGGGAAGTTACTCATGAAAGTACTCCATTAAAGACAGGCCGAGGTTTCACCAACCAGTTGAGAACTCTGTGACCATGACTTCAACTTTCCACTCCTGTCTGTAATGTATTACCATTGTGAGTAACTTTCCCCAACACTGCTACACTATGAGTCACGCCCCCCCCCCCCGCCAATAATTCACTGCCGTCCAAACCAGGATGAATTTGTTATTATTTGGAGCAGATGTACATTAAAAGAAAATAACTGCGTACAACTGCAGACAAACAGCACAAAGTAAAGTACAACAGCTCAAAGGTTCCACTGCCCTGTGCCATCCAAAGTTTCCATTCTCATTTCACTGCACTTTCTATCCACACTCACACTCCAGTACAAATGTTTTTAACAAACATATATATACCACTGAAACATTTCAGCATGCAGTATTTCTTATTATAGTAAAGGCAAGGCAGGGGTCTTCTGTAACTCTGATATGCATATAGCAGACATGGAGTGTACGTAACATAGCTGTAAATGTGACATTTAGTATACATACGGTGTTCATGCTACTGATTTCATGTTATGGATTAGTCATGTGGATATATTTCGCATGGCGTTAATGAGTCACAAAATGTTTCATGTAATAATAAAAATATGAGAAACATTGCAAGTAAAAAATATGTATACAAATGGCCTTTAACTGCAGTTCAGTCACAGGTAAGGTGCCGTACTCTAGTGAGCTCTATCCCAGCATTCTGTAGAGAGAATGGACTCATGCTCCGCGAGGCCTCCAGTGAATTCTCTCTCCCTCTCTGGCAGACTGTCTTCAGTGTGTTACTTATGTTCCTCTGGACCCTTCGGTTTACGAAGGCATATAAAATGGGATTGAGGCAGGCATGAATGAAAGCGAGACTCTCCGTGCCATGTATAGCAAAATCGAGGTTGTGGCTCGTGGCACAGTCGGAAATTACGTGCAGATCTTGCAAGGCGTGTAAGAACAGGACGACACTGTAAGGGAACCACAGCACGAAAAATACCGCTACTAGAAGGAGGGCCAGCTTCAGGAGCGTAGACCTTCTAGCGGAGTTTGACTTAATCAAAACACAAGAAATGCGCATGTAGAAGAACACCATGGCCAGGAATGGCATGAGAAACCCAGAGACGATGAGCAGGAACCTCAAGGCTATTTTCTGGTGTGACACTGCCCCCTCCCCAAAACTGAGAACACAGCGCTTCTGCCCATCAATCTCCTCCACGTCCACAAAGATCCCACTGGGCAGGGTGGCTAGCAGGGAGAGAACCCACACCACGGCGCATGCTCCGAGTCTCCGGGGAGGTACAGCGAGGGCTTTGCTACCCCAGACTATCTGCAGGTAAGCATCCAGGCTCACGCATGTTATGAAGAATATACTGCTGTACAGGTTCATAGTGTAAATCATAGTGATAACTTTGCAGCCAATTAGACCAAAGATCCAATGTTTCACGATGTAAACAGTCCAGAACGGCAGAGTTAATGCAAACAAGGTGTCAGAGATAGCCATATTTAGAAGGAATATAGATAAAGTCTTTTTGTTCTTAGTAGACCTGATCAAAAAAAATATTAGAAATACATTTCCTACAACTCCAAGTATACTTACAACTGAATAAAGGATGGGCAGAAAAACTTTCCCAAATGCCCTTACATGTGTCTTTTCGCACGGTGCAAAATGATGGTTGTTATCATCGGTATAGTAGCCATCGTAATTGTAATCCAAATCTTGGCTGGCATTCATCATAACTGCATTCCCACTGCGGAAAAAATAAGCAATAACATATTTGTCCAGCGTTCATGTTCTATAGCTTAGACACAAGTCAGAAACCCTCATATAATTACTTACTAAACAGAAACAGTAATGAATATAAGAGGTAATGTGACTCTAAAGGAAAGTAGCTATCTAATCCCAGTGTTTACTCAGTATTCATTTTATATGACCCAATCTGTATTGTAACAAAGCCACACCTTCTAGTTTTCAAATTTTAAATGCATGAGGAGAATATTTCCATTTAATTTAAGGTAACGACTCAGGAAATAATTCTGTTAATGAATGTCATCTTGAAACTAAAGCAATCAGGAAAAGTCTTACCAACCGAATTCAACCTGGTGTTTCCTCAGATTTTCCTGTGGAATGCTATTTTGCTTGCCTGGAAAAAAATGAAAAGGCACCTCCCTTCAGACAACATTCTTTGGGGAAGGGGTGATTGCAGTAAAATTCCTCATGTCTAATCCAGCCTCCTACTTTTTCAACCACTATCTCCTTTGTCATTAGATTTTACACACCTATACATATTCTGTATGCAAAGTCACAGTAAAGGCATGGATATCCTGGCATATTTAGGTGGGGGCCCTGCACCTTACATACATTTGAAATTGCCTGTCCCCCCACTTGACCCAGAATTTATAACTACGCCCCAGCCAGTATACACCTCTTGCACCTTCGTTTATCATATATAAAGTTAGAATTTCTGTAATTTAAAAAAAGAGGGAATAGTTTCCCCACTAGTTCTGTTATGGGTGGACTGTAGCGCTTTCGAAAACATCGGAAACTCATTCTCATTTTCCAGGACCCGCTGGCATTTCATCTGTTGCATCCGTTTGCCACCCAGTGGCAAAAATCCGTATTGAAGATTTATTCCACTCGTTATTCTGAAATTCACTGGAATCTGTCACGATTCAGGCGGAGGCGAGCGGGGAACGAGGCGAGCGAACCCAGGTCACGGGGAAAACGGGGTTTATTCCTGGGAAGACTGACAGGGACGAACACCAACGATACATCAAGGACTTCACCATGACACTACAATGACGGATCTGGGGAAGACTAGACAGAACGTAGACTAAGTACAAGAGGTAACGAGCAGGAAACGGACAACAGCTGGTAAACGGAAGGATTCCACACGGGGTTAACAAGGAGGTGTGGTCCACATGAGGGCGATCGGGGCTGGGCGTGACAGAATCTAGTTAGGGTGATTAAAGAGACATATGAAATGATAGTGAAGCAATGTACACTCTAAACTCTATATAGATACATACAGTGCAGTGTTTCCGCAGGTTACATTTGTCCGTGGCGGCCCGTCACGGCAAAAAAACATCATCCAACAAATCAATCATCAAATCAAGGGGTAGACAATCTTATCTCCAGTTTTTCCCATTTATTCAGTACATTGATATCAGTTGCTAACCTGCTAGATGAGACTGAGTCACATACACAGTTAAGGCGCGTGCAGTGCAGTTAGACTGAGTCTCATCAGTTAAACTGCGTGAAGTGCAGTTATCGCTTACGTTGCACTGGAGACGGGCAAACTGCTGAAGTGTTAATTCAGCAACCTCTAAAAACAGTAGTTATAACTGTGACTGAAAAATAATTAACCTTATATTGATTCATATATTAGTAAGTGTTTATTTACCTCCATTGACAAGGAGGGAACAAGCAATGACTAAGCAATAACCCATTAATTCTCTGCCGCAGGGGCAGCAGTCCAAGCAGAGATAATAATAATAATAATAATAATAATAATAATAATAATAATAATAATAATAATATATGCAATAATAATAACATATGCAATAATGATCTGATATCTGTATTTTTTTCAGTCGTACCCCCAACCCCGCCACACTGCCCCCGCGCATAATCTCTTAATCCACAGGAAACGTCGCAGAAATGTTGTCTGTAAATCTCCTAAATTAACTGAACATTTTGGCGTGTGGGATGCAGGACCGTAGACAGGGTTTGAAACAACAGTTAGCCTAATCTATCCCATGTTTTATTCGGGTGAATATTTCCATTCAGATTTTATTTTTAGCTCTCCAAAAA
The DNA here is from genome assembly GCA_026781065.1 of Mormyrops boulengeri. NCBI lineage: Eukaryota > Metazoa > Chordata > Actinopteri > Osteoglossiformes > Mormyridae > Mormyrops > Mormyrops boulengeri. The sequence goes on along the minus strand of JAODLD010000088.1, from coordinate 3,404,175 downwards.
TGACCGAGTTTCGGACCTCGGTGACCTCACAGGTGGCTACGGCCCGATGGGGGAGGAAACTAAGGTTTTTCGAGAGTTGGCAAAGGAATACGGGAAACACCTTGCATAACACCGCGGTAGACAAGGGAGACGGACCGAAGCATTAGCCCTTGGGGTAAATAAAATTAATTCCCCTTAGGTTTGTCGGATGACTACGTTATCTGCTGAGCCACTGAGTATTACCCCCGGAAAAGCACTTAAACTGTGCTGCATAATTTTCGCAGCAGTTTAGAGTCTCTAATGGCAGCAACGATTTTAATCTCACGCTTCCATCACGTCACATCATGTGGTTATTCCCCCTCCTTCCAGGAGCCCGTAAAAATCCAAAACGTAGCAGGTTCATATTGACAGCCTAAAATGTGCAGTTACAACAATGAAAAAATGTTTCAAAATAAAATTTTATATATATACGATATATTCTTGTAACGCGTGTGTAACCACGTGCTCGACAACCTTGTTGTATTCTGGGAAATGGTGTTTTAGGCACTATTGCTCCGTTTGAAAGAAACACATTCAGATATGCAAGAGAAAGTACATGTACGATAATTTATTAACGAATAGTAAGCAACAGTTTACTGAAATATGAATTCATAAATGGGCGTTATTGACAGAGTCAGACGGGAAACTGCGGTACATTTGGAATGACGTTTACGTAATTATGACGCAAAAGGAAGTTGCGTGTGAGTTACTTTCGGTATCGTAGAAGGAGGTAATTGACCGGCATATCTTCATCACTGCCCGTGAAATCGTGTGGAAAGCCGACTTTACTCATACTATAAAAAGAGGTAAGATTCTCCTTCGTTTTGTGTATATTACTTCTTAACGTAAAACATGTAGTTTACGGGGGTTTAGTTATGCATTTATTTAAATCTGATTCATATTATACATATACCATGTGCTTATGAATATAGTTCATAAACTGCCGGACATTGCTAAAATATAGATATTGACTCAGGCCAGCGTGTTGACCAGATAAATCAGATTCACATAAATCAGATTTTGCTTGCGATGTATCCGGCTTGACCTTCGCTGCTACCGGTTTCGCTAAGCTGTAGGTGACTTACTCAATACGACAAGTTCATTTTCATGTCAGAACACCGGAACTTATGCCATCGGTTTTTGTGATAAAAGAGATTATTAGAATTTACGTAGACCGTGTCTTTTATATCTCTAATGTCTCTCTACATTCATCATTCATAAGGAAATACGTGTTGATATGAGTTATTTCGTCATCCCATTTCCGTTAGGCTGTTAAGATCCTAAATAACTTTTTTTCTTATATATCAACACTAATTAACTGGTTGTATTTTCAGCTGTATCGAAGTTTTTGTAATTGAGAATAACCATCATTTGAGTAAACATGAATGTCACGTAAACCATAATAATGTATTGTGAATGTAATGTAAGCTTTCATCTTCCCGTCCTGAACTCTGGAATGTTGCTTTGCGCATTTAATACGTGCGTACGCTCACGAATGTTTGTTAATGTTTGAATTGTATTCGAATATGCGGAAATGTGCTAGTTTAATTTTCAGTAATATACCAATGATTGTCTTTTATTAGTCATCATGTCTGCCATTGAGACCTACGATGAGTCAGAGTCAAAGTTTCTGAGAAAGGCGAAGGAGAGCCCGTTTGTCCCCATAGGTTTGTATGCACATTATATCTAATGTTATTATCATTTAGTCTACCAAGCCCAGGGCACCTTATATGGAGTAAAGGCCATCATTCATACTCATGTGTGATTTAGAATGTTGTATTAGATTGTGTACATTTGGAGAAATGTATTTTTCATATGTTGTTTGAATAGCTGAAATAAGCTTGTGATCCTTGATTATGGCTTTGGGTGGGAAAATGAGTATTTATCAAATAAAGACATCTCTGTGATTTCCTCCCCCGTACATCAGGAATGGCGGGGTTTGCATCAATCGTGGCCTATGGCCTCTACAAGCTGAAGAACAGAGGGAACACGAAGATGTCTGTGCACCTCATCCATATGCGGGTAGCTGCTCAGGGGTTTGTAGTGGGAGCAATGACCCTTGGTAAGATCCTGCCCCGCCCCCCGCTCTTGTGGTGTGGGCTCAGAATGGGGTTATAATGAATGCATTTTAATGCACGGTGTCATCCAAAAATGACACTAATACCTAATATACAGACCTTAAAATCCTCATTCCTTTAAACCAGTTTAACTTGTTATTTAAGCTGCAATCACTGTAACGACAAATGAAAATTGGCACATTTATTACAATGTTAAGTAAAAATGCCTCATTTGATGAGCTGCAGTTATAGTAGGTCGGATGTCAGTGAAGATCTGTTATAACTTATAACCTAAAGCTACTGTAGAAACAGCCAGTAACTGAATTTCCTCTGGCATATTAAAAAAACTGAAAAACTGTATATGATGGTAAGATCAATGGTGAGTTGCTATAGCTAACGTCACTTTTTTACCCCATTCTCTTTTTACAGGAGTTGTTTACTCAATGTGCAGAGAGTACTTTGCAAAACCAAGTGAGCAAGGAAAAGCACATCTGGACAAATAATTATTTTGGTAGTGGACATTACCGTAATGTATATACATACATCATGTAACAATTTAATTGTACAAGTATGTATATATGAAATGTAGCAAATTATCTATTGAAACAGGATTAGTCAGCTGAAGGAGTGTAGCTGATTTATAAAGGGCAGTTGTTTTATAAAGAGAATAATGACCCATTCTCTGTTCTTTCAGTACCTTATGTAATATTTGAGGTGATAAAACAATTAATTAAAAGAACTTGATATGATCCATTGTAACATGTTACAACCCAACACATGTTTAAACCCATTTCATACATTTAATTTCCATTTATACCGGAATGGTTACTGAGTATCAAATGTATTTAAATGATACAGCTATATAGACTCATGATTAAAAGAAAAGTTAGAGAGCCCTGGGAACACCACACTCTCACTCTCTCTCTATATATATATATATACACACACACACACACACACACACACACACACATACATACATACATACATATACTCACACCATTTTAATTGAGATTTAAACAATACCATTTGAAGTATAATTATATGTGTGTGTGTGTATTGGTCCCGCGATGAGAAATTTTTAGTTCATTATAAGGTGGGTTTTATGAGACGGGAGAACAGTTCACTTAAAGATCCAGTGTAACAACTGGAGGGCAATTTATTTTCTTTATAAAATTGTAAAATGTATTAATGTGGATCACTTGAGTGTTTTTACCTGCAAATAAAACTTTTATTTTTAGCATTTTGAATGGACTCTGATTTGTACATTAATGGAAGTCTCTTTGCAAGTGTTAAATCATTCAAGAAACAGTATTTTTGTCCCTGCAGTATCGCAAAGTTTGAATACTTTTGCATAATTAGCTAAATTAAAGGTAGAAAATGAATCCTCAGATTCATCATCCAATATTAAACCATTTTAGTTATGATACTGTATACGGTATACTGTCAACTGTATACAGTTCACTTATTCACTTTGACACTTATTAGCATCAGATATAATGTACCATTAGCATCAATATATTTACCAGGAACTATGAATTTAATACAGATGTGTGATATTTGAAAAAGAGTTTTGTACTAAGTTTTGTAACTGAAATTTTTTTTTCTAACATGATTCAGACTAAAAATGTGACACAACCATATGTTTCAAACCAACCACAGTCTGAAAATCCTCTGGAATATAACCTTCATTACCAGGCCTAATCTTATTTCTGATTGCAGACCACTAATAATGAACAACTTTGCGGTTTTACAAATGCAATGTAATGCAGTGGAAAAGTTATTTATTCTGACGGTTATGTAATCAGAGACACCCAGACTGCGCCTGAACTAACGAGGAAGTTGTAAAAAATGCAAACTAGGCCAACACATGCATACGATGATATAATCGGAACTGATGGTAAGAAGGGAAAACTAATATTCCTTCCTGTAAGTGCCTGGCACCCATAGGGCAGCTACACCTTCCCCGAGGTGCCGGTGTTACACCAAATTCTGTGACCATCGAATTCTGTGACCCTACATGCGCTGCCGTTCCCGTCCTCGTGCACGAGCACTCTACGCATTTCACGCAACGCAATTTAACTGTATGTTCTCGCAAAATGTGTAG
>JAODLD010000088.1:3389069-3399893 GCA_026781065.1 Mormyrops boulengeri | reverse complement strand
GCTTTATTTTGTTTTTATTTTTATTTTAAGTTATCTCCACTGAAAATGTGCGGCAGCGCCTCTAGGGTCACAGAATTTGGTGTAACACCGGGACTCGTCAAGTCGGAACGACAACGTGCAAGCGACGTATTTTATCGCGAGATCGGCTCGTGCGCTGCATCGCGTGGAAATGACGTATTGTCCCGTTTTGTGAGCCGGGGGGGCCGTCGGTGTTGCTATGGAAACGGATAGCGTCTGTATCCTGTGGAAGACTCGCGTACAAAAGCGATAGTTTGTGCATTAAATAGATGTTTATCCAATTCATATGTTTGATTTATTATAGTGTTTGGTTAATATCAACTCAGGAAAAATATCGATAGTCTACTTTTCAACCTGGGGCATATAATAATCGGGTGAGGCTGACAGTTTCCACATATTTTTATATGTTTTTATTGGCTCAGTTTTTTGTTGATATTTGCCTGCTTCGATACACTGTTGGTGCTGATTAGTAAAAATCAAACGAGCTTCCGGAATAGCTATTTAGCTATTGTAATTAATGAATCAAAATTTCAATAGAGGAATTATTTTGTCAATTCTGTGTTCTGATAAAGTTTATAATGAAACATGTAACAGTAGTAGAATTGTAATCATTGTCATAAATAGTCCAAAAAAAGATGCTCTAGAAGATATTTGAAAATTCATTGTCCGGGTGACATGTCAGTTGGATAACAATTGTATGTGTCATTTACCATAACCCAAATAAAACAAGTAATTGTGGGAGAAACAAAATTTATCTTACAACCTTTCACTGCTGTCGCAAATCCTATTTTATATAAAATATCAGTTGTCTATAATTACTTTATGAAGGTCTCTCAGGCATGGACATCCAAAGTACATTTATGAAAATCAGATCAAACTTGACTCACTGATCTCTAAATACTTCTCATGTAATTACTGACTAAGGTTGTCTGCTGTTTTTCTCGACATAAAATTTACATTGTATTAAACGTTTTTATTCATAGCCAATCGTAGACATATTTTAAAGTTGGAAGGGTTCAAAATTTGCAGCCTAATGTATTAAATAGTCCGAATGTATTAAATAGTACTGTTGCGGCAAAAATTGAAGTATGGTTTTATAATTGTACCGACACTGAGACAGGCTGCTGTTATGTTTTTCTCGCTTAGAATCCCGTGGGGTAGATGGAGTCCATGTCATTAGGGCACTCTCTATCGGAGGGCGATGCCATAACAGACAGCGATGAAGAGAAGATGAAGGCGACGCTGAAGCTGCAGTTCCAGGCTCTGCAGCAGCAGCAGGCGAAGAGGCTGCAGCAACATCTGGAGAAGAGGATGGCGAGGAGGCAGGACAAGGTATCTGACGGCTTCAAAGAGGAATCCTCTATCAACCAAGGTGACCTGAAGCTGTCAGAGATGGACAGAGATGCGGCTGATGGACTGAATAAAAGGTGGACAAGCGATCGCAGATGTAGAGTTTAATTTCAACTTTTTATTATTGTTTTGTTTTACACCCACAGTGAAATCTTGCTACATGCAATAATTGTGTTTTTAAACATAATTCCCAAAAGCTGTATTTGCTCATTGTTTCAATGCATGAAAAGTTACACAATAAGAATATACAAGGATATGAAAAAAGTAATTTTGCATTCTGAGAGTGCAGTTTTCTTATTTAAGTGCTATCTCTGTGTACAGTTCCATCAGCAATTAAGAAATATGGCTAAATGGTAGTCATATTAGTTTGGGCGAGATTCTAAATAATTTCATAGGAGTAGGTCATTCCTACACAGAAAACATACAATCATTTACAGTCGTGTTCTTTAGTATCCATGAGATACCTGTAAAATCTATACCTGACTGTGAATCTTACTTTATTTTCTTCTCTGTGGCCCTGGCTTGGTTCCTGCATTGAACTGTTCAGTTAGCATCTGCGTGGCCACCTCCACTCGGAACTTATTCGCTTCATGATTCCCGGTAACACCCCTGGTGCTTTCAGGCTGCTGGAGGATATGAATGAGCATCTGCAGGAGCAGCTGAGAGAGGCGCGCGACGAGAATGGGCGGCTCCGCAAGCTCCTGAGTGAGAAAGACTTCGAAATCAAGCACTTGAAAAGGAAGAGGGAAGAGGAGCGGCTGGCTTTAGCGGGTGTGTGACAAGTTCCTGCGCACATCGTGAAGAACAAGCCAGCAAGTTTAACAGACTCCTCATCTATCTATCATTGACTCTGCGTTTGTTCTGCAAAATGAACACTTTCGGGGCTATTTACACTCTTCAAAATTGTTACTTAATACATGTAGTTTGCAAAATTGCACATGCCATTTAGATGCACTATATTGCTATTAATGTAACATATTCTGTTTCTTTTCCCCCAGGCGTATCTGGTATAGCCGGCGACCTGGCCGCCACAAAGATCGTGGAACTGTCCAAGAGGAACAGGGAGCTGACTGCTGAAGCTGAGCAAGAGAAGACGAAAGTGAAGCGAGCGAACAACAGGATCAAAGAGCTGGAGAAAGAGGCTGGTGTCCACATCAGCATGACTCACCCTCCACATGAAACCATTTCTGTGCCGATATATGATTAATTCTCACCTTTTGTTATGTTGTTTTTCATATCCAAACGATCACAGATTTTCTGTATTTGTTTATTATATGAAGTATATTTATATATAGTATGTTTACATTCATTATACTTGTATTTATTATACTTAATATTTTTAAATTTGTAATATAATAATATTATTAGTATTATAATGTTCATATTATGTCTATCTCTGGAAGGAAAAGTATGGGGAATTTTGCACCTGCTGTGTACAATAACAATAAAGGCATTCTGTATTATTTTGTATATAAAATTCTGTTATTGTGCTCAACGTGTCTCCACAGCTACAGGCTGTTCTGTCGCTCAGCCTCACTCCTGGGAATGGAAAGATGGAACAGAAGATGCCTGGACAGCAGTCAACGGAGGAACCCGTGGTAAGCCGTTGAGATGACTATTATAAAACATTAGACAACAGGATTGTGGGTTAAACTGATTTTCTGAAAAAGTGAAACCATGACACAGTGAAGCAGAGCAAACAGTACCACTGGAAAGAGAATAATGCTGAAGGATTGCAGCTAAACCAGCCCTCTAAAACACTATAAAAGTGTTTCTTTAAGGTAGGATTGTCCTGCTTTGTCTTCCTGGGCCAGAGACAGGAAGGATTAAAAAAAGAAACACATTTAGTACTCAATTCACACCTGGAATTAATTGGTGCTATGAAACGAGAGCTGAGCCTGAGTGCCAAGCAGTTTGGACTGAGGTCCTCTCAGACCTGGGCTGATCTGGGGCATATGAGTTGAGGGTCAGGGTTGGCCAGCCTTCGTGTGACACCTCTGCCTACCGTATTGTTTCTGAAGATCGAAAATCTGGAAGTCAAAGCACTTCAGGAGAAGCTGTCTGCTGCCAATTTTAAAATGAGCGAATATCGCAATCAGATCCAGGCAGTGAAACAGGAACTGAAAATAGCTCATAAGGTAAGACTCTTGTTTTTTTACCTTCTCTTCATAAATTGCATTAGAGGTATGTGTTCATAATGTCTTCTTCTTGACAACCATTAGGTTTTCTTTTGTAAATTTTAATTCTATTTGGATAGAAAACTCAAAGTGTGAAAACGATGGTGTACAGCTATGGCCGCTATGGTAACGGGTCCAAAGAATGGTTGGGTGTGCGTGGTACAGGTCCTATGCAGCGAGCTTGGTGAGGATGTGAACTTGCAGCAGCTGTTGAGTGTCCCAGGTAGCTGGCGAGGCCGTTCCCAGCAGATCCTGGCCCTACAGAACAGGGTGAGAACCCAGTAGCTCACCTCATTTGACTTTTAATTGTGGTTGTACTCCTCTGGGGCTACCTTTGACGAGGACTGGGTCAGAGTTGACGTGAACATGCTGGTGCCACCTGGTTTGCCTCCAACGGACTTCGACCCAGTGCTCTCATTTTGACCCTGTAATCTACTGGGCAATCTGAGATTGATGAGTCACCTACGAGGAAGAATCAGAAACAGTCTCATGTACAGAGGGCCAGGCAGACCTGTTGATTTATACTTTTTTACTTGAACACATGTTTTCTGAGAGTCGTATTCAGTTTGTGCTGGAATAGCACTGCGATGGATGATGTCTGGGGAACGAGAAGTTGCTGCCTGTCCCCTGGCCCAGGTACGGCAGCTGGAACAGCTGCTGGGCCAGACAGGCCAGAAGAAGCAGCAGTCACCTCCCAGCCTAGAAGAGGAGATGCTAGGCCTGGGGAAACTGCAGAGGACCCAGATACTGCAGGACAAGAACATCAGTCATCTTCGTAACTTGGAAAAAGAGAGGAGGGAAGCTCTAGAGGTAATCTCCTATCTCGCTGGAGGAAGGGCTAGCTCAGTCTGGTGTGTTATCTCCTGGAAGTAAACAATTTTCATCGTTTTCCTGTTCTTGATGTTTTTTTTTTGGCTTAACAGAAGATTACAGAGGATCACGAGGCGCTGCTTAGAGACCACGAGGAGCTGAAGATGAAGCTGGATGGATCCAAGGCCAGAATCAAAGTTCTGAGCATGGAGGTGAAGTCACTGAGAAGCCAGGTCAGCACCCTCCTGGACAAGGGCAAGCATGACGACGAGCTGGTGGAAGCCTTGCTGGTAAGATGTTGAAAGAACCTCACATGTGGCACTTGAGAAGACCTGGACTCGAGAAGACCTGTACTAGCAGCCAGGCGTTGCATAGCACTTATTGTTTAGAATAGCACAATTCCCAATGGGCAGAATGTTTTCTTGGATTCCTCGGTGTTGGTTATCGCCATGGTTCCTTGGTCTTAGGGGGCTGAGGTTTGCAGGTTCTCCTACTCATGCTAATTTAGTCCCAGTTCTGTGACCATGCAGCACAATATCTGTTTTCTTGGGAATTGCTTTAATACAGAGGAGCCATGGCTATGCACTCTGAGCTTTCAGTGTCATCCATTTATGTCACACAAGATTTACTGAAACGACTCTTGAGTTTATGCCCTTCTCTTGAGTAAAGAAGGAGGCTTCTGTCCTGAGATTCAGCCCGGAAACCCACTGGAACCGCCGTGCTACGCTCCTAGACATGCAACAGTGACAAGAAATAACTGTCGCAGATGGAGTGTGACAGTGTTAACCAGAAAGCCCTCTGGAAGGCGCAGCCTGGGCGCGCTTGGCTTTAAGGGGACAGAGCTGGAACACTTCAGAGTTCTGATTTCACAGCACCGAATGCCGTGTCATCAAACGTTTACAGAAACAGCAAAGGAGGGTGCAGGAGACGCTGAGGCAGCTGAACCAGGAAGAGCTGCACAACAAGGCGGCCAAGCAAAGGCTGGGTCAGCAGATCTGCACCGTGGCCCAGACACAGAGCCCCCTGGTGGAGCAGCTCAAGCTGAAGGTCGCCGACAGAGAGGCCAAGGTCAGGGAGCTGGAGGAGGAGATCAGGCTGCGCTCCCTCAAGGTGAGGAGAGATTAATTATACCGTTAATTTCAGAAATGGCTTTCTTGCAAGCTGTGCCACCCACGGCCACTACTGAACCTGACTGAACTTGAGCTTTGTTAACGAAATTTTTGAAATACTTTGTTGCAGAAACATAATGGGGAGGAATCCAGTTCAAAGGTTGCCTGTTCTTCTAGACCTCCAACTACAGGGGGCGATAATGCAGAGAGATTGTCCCCTGCACGGTATACTTTGCTCTGTCAATTATAGTACTGTCACACCCTTTTACAGTAATATAATGCACTGAACATCAACTTCTACATTTTGTATTACTGAGCTTTACAGAGAAGTTGCATTTTCTTGGCATACCACAGATACTAACTGTTGTTAGTGCTCTCTGAGCAGTTATGTTTAATTACTTTGCTTGTTTAGCAAGACAGAGGAGTTACAAAGTCTAACTTAAAATGTCACAGGAAAACATGCGGCCTGTTGATGTTAACTTCCATTTCAGAGCCACACAGAGCTGTACAGAATTGGTGTGTATTTCCCTTCTAGTCTTTTGCATGAGGAAGGGTTACAAAGCATGAATGTTTCAGCCTTGTTCTGTAACCTGGACTGGGGCTGCAGACCACCGTTTGTCACAGTGTCTTTCTGCAGGGTAGGAGGCATGAAGAAGTATACAGTGCTGTAAAATTGCCACTGCAGTATAGCACTTTTCAGAAGATCGTGTACAAAATAAACAGTGTTTTAATAAGAGATGTCCGGCTGTTTATCTGTTTCTGTGGAGATTTCCCTAGTTGGACTTGGAAGTCGTCAGTCCAAAATGAAAAGTGTCTGTGCTCCACAGCTTTTAGACGTCACCGGCTGCAGAACTCCTCCTAGCAAATAACAGGAAGGGAGCCGCAGCCCTTGCATTCTACATGTATGTGTTGTTGGCACGCATCTTGGCTTTGTCTCCTTGATGTTTCCTAAACTTGCAGGACGGCCTCCAAACTTGGGCACAGACTGGTGAAGTCAGCAGAAACGGGGCCTGTTTCCGGAAGCGGTTTGACAGCTGGGTAAGGCCCCCCATCAAGCTTCACGCTCTCTGGCATCACTGGGCCACCTTGGCTCTTTGCCTAAAACAGCACAGTGGCCTGAAGGTCATTTACCGATAGATATTTAAATGGTTATTAGTTTTGCTGTCTGAAGCAGTAAAGAGTCTGCCTTCTGTTAAGGTCAGTTTCACTGTGCTGTCTGGTGCGGGGGAGCGCAGTATAACACGCAGGCTGCATCTCCCGTTTACGCAGCTGCAGTACCGACGAGCTGCCATCCCTGCAGGCCCAATGTAGCGAGTACCGGGCCCTGTACCAGGCAGCTGGCGTGGAGCGGGACCGGCTGCTGGAGCTGATGAAGGTCCAGCAGGCCAGGTGCGACAGTGCCCTCTGCTGTCACAGGTTTCTCCCGTTCACTCTCATGTGGTCAGCGTCAGTTCGCAGATTGCTAATGGCAGACATGCTTGGCTTCACAGGGAACAGGTCACCGCAGAGAAGGCCGCAGAGGCTGAGCAGAAGCTTCAAGGGGAGCGCCGGAGGGCGGTGACCCTAGAGCAGCTGCTAGAGAAGGCCAGGCTGGATCTGGGCAAGGGGGCCAGCCCAAGAGCCGGCAGGAGGGCCAGGATGGGTGCGAGGCGGGCACGGCCTGGGCAAAGGGGGTGGGTGGGTGTCCCCCAGCTGACCCCGCTTTAATGCCCATGGTATTCCCCACACAGGTGTCTCCAACAGCTGCACGGCACTCCTCCCCAGTCAGGTCGACCGCTCTGTAAAAAATCCCTCAGGCATCGCTGCAGAAGTTCAGCTTGAGGAACTGAATGCCAAGTGAGTGCAGCGGAAGCCCGGCTTTGTGGTGGTGCGTATTTAACCAGTTGAGTTTCAGTGTCTGAAAAGGCTTCGCCCCAGGGATCAGGGTCACTAACCTGCATCCTCGAGAACCCAATTCCAGGTGATTCGCAGAAAATAACCAGCAATTATTGCATTCAAAGTCAACTTTACAGCCATTATGTACATGCAAAACAAGCCTGGCAGCAGGCTGCAGGAATCACGCATAATACTAGCAATAAAATACAACTGATAACATTGAAAAATGGTGTAACAATTAGTTTCTTGCGTATGGTGCAAGGTGGGTAGCTGTTCTTTAGCTTTAGTGAATGCCCTAAGGTCCCAAGTGAGTCCACTGTATTCCATTACTTTGCAAGGTGCTTCTTCCAATAGAATGAGCAACCATGGGTACAACTTGTGTTATGGATTTATACGGTGGTAATGGGGAGGAGATCGAACAAAGGAGAGTTTTGGGAGGAATAAGAGTAGGTCTAGCCTTAAGACGAGGCAGCGGGATGATGAGCGGATATCTGTCTACCGCCGCAGGCTGGCCGCCCAGCAGGAGGAGTGCGAGAGGATGAGGGCCACGCTCAGGAGCCTGCAGCAGGCCAAGGAGGATGACCTGAGGCACTACAGTGACATGATGGACCAGGTCAAGCACATCTTCTCACAGGCGCTAAGGCAGTACAAGCAAGATGTGCAGCGGGGTAGCTAACTGCCCCATCCAAGCATCCAAGAAGAACTTTTCTGGTATGATCTAGCAGATCCCTGGATGCTCCGGCTTTTTGTCTCACCTGGCAAAGCACACAAGACGAAATCAGCCATAAAGTTCAACCCAAGCTCTTGGTTCGCTGAAGCACATTCAAATAAGCGGTGTGTTTCTCAGCGCTTCAGAGGTCCTCTTTGAAATTGACTTGTCGAGGCCCTGGGCATCTAAATGCAGACACGTTCACAGTACTTCTCTGTGTAGTTAATTCTGAATCTTTTATTCACTGGTCACATCTGGACTACTGTATATAAATGTAAATTCAGTTTGTATCCTTTACTTACTCAGACGTATGCTCATTTCAGAATAAATTCGGTTGGGTAATTTCTTGAAATCGCCATGACTGTTGAAATAATTCCAGTTGGTGAGAGACTGGATTTTGAATCAAAACCACAATATGAATGGGCCTGTCTTAAATATTTATGTATTTCATATTTTAACGTGTTTTTTATGTTATGCAAGAAAATTAGTTGCTAAAAGAAAACAGCCCCAAATTCATTTTTAAATCCTAGGACGTAGGGAAATTGTTTTGCATGGAAAAGATCTTAAAAGTGAAATACATGCCCTCAGAAAGCCCCGCCCCCGTAGCCCACAGAGCATGCTCAGTCAGTGGCTGTGAGCCACAAGGGGCAGATGTGCAAGACAGTGAACTTCACATTTATTAGTTGCAGTGACCGCAACCCCCCAACACACCTGTAGGGGATGCTGATTCAACATTCCTCACAGTCTCTGTTATTACAGTTATTATTAAACACCTCCAAATACCATACATGAATTATGTTACCATAGAATCAAAGGATTCTATAGTTGGTGTGATTCCACCTGTGGGTAAAATTTGCTTCGCTTGACCGCATTGACACACAAAAAAATAATAACACATGTGTGGCGCATAGATCCAATACAAATAAAAAGCCTCTGAAGTTAAACACGGATCCGGTGGTTGATGGTAGATTTTTTTTTTTTTTTTTTTTTTTTTTGACTCAGACTGCTCAACAGTGCAAGAATAGTAGGAGCTAATGAATGGTGGTTCAATGAAACAAGCCGTCCTTCAGTCTGTAGAACTTCCATGGAGCTTGCCAAGCGCATACATCTAAGCGTGAAGGCTGCTCTGCCATCACAGCCATCTCTCCGCCGTACCCAGAAGCCAGTCGCCACATTTACAGCATGCCTATATAAAAGCTGTTTTCTTCCTGCTTAGGCCAAAGGGATTTAGCTGAGTCTTTTTACTCTGATGCCTCTGACACACACATACACACTCACCACTGCTCCCTGCTATTCCTCATCACGCTTAATTTAAGCCCATGGCTGACTTAGTGTCTGGTTTGAAATACCGCACTATTTCGCCCAGAACCCTCAGGGACACCAAGCAGGTCCAACCCGAACTGAGCGAAAAAGCACCAGAAGACAAAAATACCAGGCGCTGGAGGTGATCAAACAAACCTTTATGCTCTATGGAACACATAACGGCCTATGTGAAATAGCTGAAGGATAAAATGAAATGCACCCTTTTTTATTTTAACCTCCCCCTGTGTGCTGTGCAAGCCGTCTGTGACTGACAGGGTACAGTTTGGACCAGGCAGATTTCACTGTCGCTGCTAGGTAAGACCAGTCACAGCCAAGACCTGCATTTTCCTAAGTGGTCAGTGGGCCAGGAACTGTCACCTTTGATAAAAAGGTTACTTTCCGTGTATTCTGGCAGGTTGCATCCAGGATAGCCATGCACATTGACAAACATTTCTCAGTTTGTGAGTGAGCCTTCAGCATGGATTCTTGGTGCAGAATATTGTTTTAAGACTGTCGTATCTGTAACTATTTCTCATGAGGGGTCTTAAAGGGAACCATGAAATATACTTCACCTGAAGTAGTTCCTCATTTTTTCCTTGAAAAGTAGAACCCTTATTCCTTTATTCCTATATAAGTGAGAATAATGATCAAAATTATTGAGTAAAACCATATACATCAACATCAATAAACTTAAAATGTTTATGTGCAGGCAGAAACATGGGCACTCTTTCACTAAAGGCAGATCTCTAGGACCCTTGAGTTTCCTGCATTGAAATGATATTTGATATTTTTCTTTGTTTTCTTGGTCGGGGGACCCTGAAAAGGTAAGTCCGGTCCTGTATGCATTAAATGTAGAATACAGTCCAATCTATTTAAAAGAGACTTTAAAATCGATTTTCTCCACAACAAACCAATAAAACATACAATGTTTACACTTCCATCATAAAAAGCAATAATTTCATGTAAATAATACAGTTTTGTTTTTATAAAGTAGTACACACTACATTCTTTATAATTTCTACAAAGCATGAAAAAGACATCAAACTTAAACACATTATTTTCCTCTCAAAGATTTACTTTTAATTTTCCTTGTATTATTTTAATTACAAAGAGAAGACTTCTCTTCAGTAATATGCTTTTCAAATGAACAAATATCAGCATTTAAGACTAAACACCCCTGGTCATCCTTGGATTTATTATGTTTATTAAATAATGCAGTCAAAATATTCATAATGTTGTGTGTATTATCTAATCCTGTCTATAACTGCTGCAGTGACACTCAAATGACCCTTTTTGGAGTTAACAAAGTTAATCTTGTATCGCTTACATCAGGGGTGTATAACTACAGTCCTGGAGGGCTGGAGCCCTGTGTAGCTTAGTTCTTTCCCCGTTCCACCACAAATGATTTAGCTCAACAGCTATGTGGTAATTAGCACAAGAAGTTGAATCAGGTGTGTTAAACGAGGGGAAACCC
>JAODLD010000088.1:3360251-3388969 GCA_026781065.1 Mormyrops boulengeri | reverse complement strand
GTGTGTTAAACGAGGGGAAACCCAAAAATGTGCAGGGCTCTGGCCCCCCAGGACTGGAGTCTGACACCTGTGGCTTACATGATAAAGGTGAGGCAGCATAAAAGACAAAAAAAGCCATGGAAATGCTTAAATACTCGTGTTTTCCTCTTATTACTTTATTACTGGTTTTCAGAGCAGTTAACTGAAATGCCTATAAATCAAACACAGGAATTAATTATCTTGTGCTTCTATCATCGGCTGTTCCATTTTACTACACACGGTGGCGCAGTTGAGCTATATTGCATATCACACAGCTTCTCATCACATTCAGCGGTGCAACTTTAAAAAGTCAGAGCTACTAATGAGCTACTCCATTTAATTAGAATTTTGAGGCTTAATTTCTTCAGAACTTAAATGAATAGGTAATATATAGCTCTACAGGTTGAATTTGTTTCTTGGCCATGACGTGCTTGATCGCCACATTCCTCTCTTGATTAAAACCATTTTGCCATACCTTTTACTAATCAGTTTACCAAATTAACCAGACACAAGGTGAGTGTGTGTACTGTGATGGATTAGCATGTCATCCAGGGCACCCGTATCGTTGTCTCCTGTGTTTCCTGTCACAGGCCCCATTCTCACCTAAAATGCTTGACAGGATAAGTGGCTATGGAAAATGGAACATAAATTAAAGATTATGATTTAGAAAATTGCTATCTGTTACTTATATTAACACTAGTATTAACACAATTAAATAAACATTTATTTTCATTGTCTATACCTGCCTAAAGGTAAATGATAAAATAAGCATATTAGTAATAAATAACATTCTGCGCGTACTGAGTACACATCCCCATTGGTTTATACCAGTTTGACAGGTATTAGCTGTGTCTCGTAAGTTTACTGGCCTGTCATCCAGAACTCCTGCTGAATTTCAGATCTCAGGCCCATCACAACAAAGGGATTAAATCACCTAGCAAATCTTCTTGAGAAGATGGAGTTGTGATAGGTGGAGAGCACTCTTCAAAAAACATTAGCCATGTTCTTTGTGGATAGTTTCATCGTAGTTTCATACCCCGCTCTGAATACAATGGAAATGCAATGTGTCCTGCTGGTGACAGCGTGACAGTGTCAGTGCAAATGTGTCCATGCCAATAGTAACAGTCAAAAAAGGTTCTGTAGATTAGACGATCAGACCAGGTTAAATATGCTGACCTACACTAAATTACTAGAGAAGATAACAAACCCAAAACCTCAAAAAAGCGGAAGAGAAAGGATCACGTTACAACATTGAAGGTCACATTACTGTACAACATTCAAGGTCACATTATATTAAACAAAGTACATAAAAGTTCTGTATCGCTTTCAGGATAATTTCAGGTTGAATTAAAATATATTTATGGAGATTCATCTTTCTCCCGAACTGTTTACTTTAATTTCTGGACCAACGGAACAAGCAAGGACTGGTTCTCACTTTGCCCTACCTATGAGGTGGAGAGAGAGGCTTCATTCAAGCCCAAATGGAAAACAGGTGAGTCCATTTGCGTACGTGATGTTTTCGAAAGCATACCCATGCAGCCAGATGAGGGATTTCTCCGAATAAATCTAAATCTTTCAGTGCGCAACTTTCTGCAAACATGCAATATGATTAAAAGTGATGAAATACTTAATTTCTGCAATCAGTGGAAGGGGGGGGCAGCATTTTTCTAAACAGAGAATGTATAGCACACAGGTTGTCTCATGTTTGCTGTTAACCAGGAACTCCTCAGAAATGTATGCATTTGGCTATGTCTGAATTTCTACTGTTTTTGACAACTTTTGCCCTGATTCTTAGTGAATAAGGTCACGTTAAATTATTATATTTCATAGTTCAAAATATTAAATGCTAATGTCAATTTCATTCATCTAAAATTTTTTAATATCCTCCTGAGATCCCGGGGGGAAAAAAGGTTTTTAAATGTTGATTAAAATTTTGATTTGACAGGAAGGTCACACACCCGCAGATGTGATGTCATATTAAATCCCTAACTGTCCTCTTTAAGGAATAGCGGGATTTGCATATCAGGAGGATATGCAAAACACACACACACACAAGGGTTGTGGCAAAATAACAAAAGCACTTTAATGTTGAAGTAAGTAAACCATAGTTGCCGGTATGGATACAAAGGTGAGTCATGCTAGGTCGAATACCAATTAGCAGAATGCGTCCAATGAGAGAGACACTTGGGATAATTTGGGGATTAAAACACCACCAAATTATGGGCTAAAGAAGAATCGGTATCGCTGTGACTCAGTCTCGACTAAATTCATATGCTGTGAGAACCAGGAGTGATGACAAGGTTTCTGCTTTGGAAACCACCTGTGTCAAGGCCAACTGAGAATAAGACATGGCCTGGTGTGAGGAGGACGCTACCTGCACACTGCCGGAACACAGCAATACAGTCTGATGAGTCATTCTTTCACCATTTGTCCTACATTTGGATGGGTTTACATTGCATGGAAGCCAAAGGAAGCTTTCAGCTCACAATGCTCTGCTGGATGGCCATCCTTCTCATGGGAATCATTATGACTCACGATTGCTCTGCAAGGTCATGTGACATCCAAGGAACATGAAGCTCTTTTTGGAAGACTGACTGTACACTATGTTCCCTCATGAGGTTCTCATAAGTCATGGAGATAACACCCCCAAGCACACTGCTAAACAAAGTCAAGATGGTCTTATGAACACCAGGATGATCATGAGGTCAACAGGTCTACACATCAATGATACTTCATGGGAAGCTCTGATGTTCAGCGTGTGAACTAGATTTCACCTCTCATAGAAGTGGATGACTGTCTTCCTAAATAATGGTCCCATACCCCACCACACAGTTCAGGACTTATATGACATCTGAAGAAGGATTGAAGGTCTTCCAAAAGCCAAGTCTGTCCTGTATATTACATATAAATATTTAAACATACCTTCAAATCTGCAATCACTGAAACAAGATAACAAGTGTACTACACATTTGTAGCTGCTTGGAATAAGAAACATGGGCTATTTTATTCAGCGTCATATATTCTAAATATAAAGAAAATCCCCAGAGCCTCAAGGATGTTAATTTCATGGTTCGCTGCTTCCTTAAGTCCCAAAACAAACAGTGTGCAACCAAGTACGACAAGGGCCAAAACATTTCTGGTTTACATCTTTAAGATCTTAATTCTGTCATGGCAACACCAGGCGTCTGTTATTGTGCATAATGCGTTAATCACTTTATCAGTGCTAATTGCAGACAGTTCGTCTGGCAGAAGTGAGTTTCGGCAACGAAAATTGATGGAAAATAACAGCCTCATCACTTGCTACTGGGTCTTTGTGTGGCCCGAATTAGTAGGGTTTTACAATGCAATGTCATTCATGACACTAGCAAAGACTAATGCTGACAACTGACAGACTGCACTGGTTTTCTGTCTCAAATCTGATTGATTGCCGATGTAGCTTTTTTTGTTCCTTGTTTAACGTTGATTTATTGCTGTTGAGTTTTGCTCTGACCCTGGAGATGAAAAAGCATAGTTTGCTGTCTGAAAGCCAGCTACCAGCCACTGAAATCAGTGGCGTGGAGAGGAAATCATGCACTGCCCATTAGTTTAATGACTAGTCCTAAGGACGAACAGTATGTGGATCCAGTGCTCCCATTAACCAGCAACCTGCTTTCTCGTGTTTTGATAGGTGCTGCTGTGGTGTTATCATAAGCAAGTCAAAATCTGGAAGGTATGTACATTAGTTTAATATTCAGGCATGGTGTTTTATTAAGAAAAACCGAAACGTAAATGTCAAGGATACGCCGTGTTAGCAGGGGAACACGTGCAACCAATGAGGATAGTGACATTCAACAAGCCGACAGATAAACCACTTCAAAGCCAATCGGACGAAAGGAAATAATCTGTTATTCCAGGAGAGAACTTCAGGCTGCAGAAGCAAGAGGCTGGTCATCTGTGAGTATTAAAAAGCGTGTAAGAAAGACAAATCGGAAAGTGTCATTTAAGACGGGCACATTCTTAGCAGATGACAGAGCTACCAGCAGTTGGAGACACGCTAAATTCTGTAGCCTTTGCTTTGTTTAAATGCCTATTAAAAGTTACAGACTACTGTGCGACTTTACACAGCACAGAGTGGTAGAAGAGGTTTCAAGCTAAGCTGTAGCTACAGAGTGGAACGGATTAGTCCTCGCAGAGAACCAGCGTCTTGTTCATTTCGCCAGTGCTAGAGTCCCCTGGTGTATTTTTGTCTGCTGTTTGCAAACATTCATAAGCACTTGCAAATATCCTTTTCCTGTATGAAATGATTGCTTTTTTTGTAGAAAAAGATGTAAAGAGCTTCTTGCTTATAAATTCTGGAGGCTCTGAAAGGCTACGTTTAAGTCTCAGTAGTGGATATTTAAAAAAAATTTTCGGGGGGGGGTAATTTAAGGAGAGGATGAATTTAAGAATGAAATGAAAACCATTCATAAGGGATTTAATAGATATGGTTAAAACTAATTCAAGATAAGTTGAATGTAAAACTCAATTAAATCCACCACAAACTTCACTTGCCATTTTTATCGTTTCCCATAAAACTGGGAATTATGGGATGGTGGAGGAAATGCTTACTTGTGTAGCATCACTGTGGACTCATTAGACACATATAGAGAAAATGGAGGTTCAGTTTTATTTTAGTAAATGGCAGTAGAGGCTTCATGCACCCCATAATGCGATAATAGGTGACCATCATCCTGGGGAATATGAGATATTTCTCATAAGATTCAAAGATATATGGGCCAAGCATTAATATTGATGTTTTTAGGTAGCTGTGTGACCAAGACTGTCATGTCCCGGTCACACCTCCGACGCGCAAAACGCACCGGCTAATCAACGGAGATCAACCACACCTGCGGATGCGGCGGTAAGAACACTCACCCCATGCTGCTCCAGCGGGGTCTTTCGCGCAGTCCTAATCCAACCCTCTCGTGGTGCTCCTGTTCCATCCCCGCTTCCCCGGATCCCGACCGTGTCTTGCCCCCCGTCTGGTGCCCTCCCCTTCCGCCTTGACTTCCCCGGCTTCTTCGACCTCCTGCTCCATGTCCCTACTCCACTTTTTGCTCACCCCTTCTGATTCTGGTTGCCTGAGGTTTAATAAACCCTCCTGTCTTCGCCATTTCTCTGCTCTTGGTGTGTTCTATTCCGTGACAAAGACTCCATGAAAAGCCCAAATGAAACTCTATTCATACAGGAACAATGATGAGTGTGAACTGTGGGAAGACATAAACTAAATTGAATTGGTTCAGATGAGGTAGAAACGCTGCAGGCAGACCGTCAGAACCATAAAGACATGCGGGACCTTACACGGTAGAAGGAGTCAGACGCCAATGTACATCTTCAATTATTTATTTATGGCGGGATAAGAGGAACGCAGAAACAAATGGTACATATGCAGGAATATCTGTGAGTGTGGTTCTAAAACAGATACAAACTTCAATTAGGCAGTAATATCAACATCAAGAATAGTATTATGTTCTCAGATAATAAAAAGAAGGCAGTATGTCCTGTAATACAAATCAATAACCTTATACACTGATTACATACTTAATTAGCAACTATACATCAACATTGGTAACACCTAATAATCAAAGGCAACATACATTTGGTTATATTGTAATAACGTAAACCAGCGATTCGCAACCTGTGGGTCGCGATCCAAACTTTGGCCGGGGCAAGTTCTGAAAGGGTTGAATGGCAGGGTTGGAAATGTAAGCATTTTAAAACCAGCACGTTCCTTTGCTGATCCACGATCAGATTTCCCATCCCCAGTCCTAGAATTAACCTATATAAACGGGTCTTGGGTCTGCAAATGCTTAGCGCAAAACACTCAACCAATCCAAGAAGCCAAAACCACAGATGCTTCATTTGAAATTCACTGGCACGTCCAGTCAGATTTGTGCGATAGGCACTGATTGGCGAAAATTGCAGAGTGGAATGTGCGCCTGATCATAGCAGTAATTTAAATGTATACTTGATATAGGGTCGTGACTGAGTTGACAAAGATTGGGTCGCAGTGCAAAAAATTTTGAGAACTTAACAATATAGTATAAACTAAATCAGTGGATTACATTTAATTGCAGCCAACTCAGTTATCAGTCAGTGTGCAGGAGACTAGTATGAGGCGTAAATAACGCATTTACTTACATGTACATACATACATGCACACTCTCAGACGGAACAGACGGGGAGATTTCAGCTACTAATAACCAAGTTAGCAAATGAACTAAAGCGTACACACTGCCTCCCATACGTCTTACGGATGCGATGTAATATGTCAACGGCCCTCGTACATGTCAATGTCAGTAAATTATAATAATTACTGGGACTTTTGTGCAGAGCGTGCATCTCAATATATATGGTAATACAAGCAGGCCTCACTTACTATAAAGATCTGACAGGCCTGTACTTAGAAAAAGCCCAGCAAGGGTCTACTCTAGTTTTTTGTCCTGGGTCCAGGAAGGAGAAGGTACGGGGGGGTATTTGCCAAAATTTTGGGTGGGAAACCAAATGACACCCAGGCCCTGCTTACTCATAAGTAGTGGTAGGGTCAGTGCCAGCCGGCCGTTCGGGTATTGCCCAATTACAACGGTCAACGTGGCCTGCGTTCGAAAAACCACACCGCCGAGAGGAACTTCAACCACCGAATGCACCCGTCACATTTGAAAGGGAGGAACGAAAACACAAGCACATTTTACCATGACCAAGAACTCCAGTGGCAAACAAAAAAAAAATAGTGGACTTTAAGGCCAAAACCTCAATACAACTTTAGGCACATTAGAAGATTCGTTTGATTTATAAGGACTGTAAATGGGGACGGCAAGTCAGCCTTTTCCAAGAGAGCATTTATTATTGTGAGAAGCTTTGCTGTTTTGGTTCGCCAAGCAGACTTTCCTGTAGGCTGGAGCAGGGGGTACGCTGCTCTCCTTGGATTTCAGTTGACTCTATTATTATCCTCCTGAAACCATCTCATTTAAAACGTGAGTGTTCTCCCCCCCCAACCCTCTTATGTGTGATTTAGTCTTGGCTTTCTTCGGATAATTGTTGAAACTGGATGTTAAGTGAGTCTTTTTATAGTTTTTTTTTTTAAATTTGAGATTTTATTATTATATTTATGACATGTTGTGGCGGTAACTGATCTCCAGCTTTGAGTTATGCCTTAAGTGTTCGACACCCTCATGTGAGTCCAAGTCAGATGGGGAATAGCTTCAGGCCCCGTTTTTTAAATATCTGTTTGTTTTGGTCAGTCTGTTTTCTCAGTCGTAGCGCGCGGAGCCGCGGAGTGGACAGAACGCCAGGTGGCTCGTTCCTTCACCAAAGCGGACTCGCCAGTACATCTGATGGACCCTTTGCAGATTGACAGAGAAGCGTAATTGCGTGTGATGGCTCTCCTGTTATGGCCATCGCACGTCTGCTGCTTGAAACTGCAATGCAATGTGCTTTAAATTATTAGATTGCTCACTTTTGGAGATGATATTTTCACAAGAATGCAAGCAGTGGAATTCTAACCAATAATTTACGCTAGAATGTAAACAACACTGGTATTAATAAAGCATAACATTTTGAAGCTTTTTAAAAATGTGGGATACGCGACTGAATTTTCAAGTCCAAAACAAATTTAGCTGATGAAAATAATGAAAAAAAAAGTTTCTTGTGGGTGCATTGGTTAAATTCATAAAACATTTTTTTTGTTTTGATTCAAAATATACTTTTTCTGATAATAGGTTTGTGAAAAATGATCCTCTCCAGAATACAGTACAAACTGAATATGGACCAAACATGACCTTTCACGTTCACAATGCCCTTGTCGTCATCTAATTAAAAAGAAATAAAGTTGTTTTCCTGCAAGTTTTCTCTGTTTCCAAATTAAATGCAGGCCATAATTTATACTTTTGTATTTCCTGCTTTTTCTATAGCTTCTCATCTCATGCCTTGATTTTATGTGTAGCAGACTGGAAATGATTATGTCACGATATAGAATAATTTAAACAACATGTGACTTTCTCTACTTTCCATGGCTTTCCTTGCAGCCACAACACATTTGTAAATGGTATATCTGAAGGAGAATTCCAGACAAAACTATAATTTATCGTGTTGTGTAATTCAGCTCAAATATACTTCCAGACCATTTCAAAATGGTACCTAAAAAAACAAGCTTTCTTCATGTCTCAAAATGAATGCACTCAGAGGGAAAAAAAACATTTCCCACTGGAGGAGCAGCTTCCAGAGGTCCTTGTGTGGAACCATCAGAATGTTTTTTAATAACAGAGGTGAGGCACAATGCATGATGGGAAAGATAATTTTATTTTTTTGTGTATTCAACAAAATTCCAAGCTGGAATGTAGCCCAACTTCTTCGGTTTGACCTGTGCTTCACAGGTTATGTCTGTACCATTATTATATGATTAATGGCCTAATTCATGCTCATTTAGGACAATTTAAACTGGCCACTTCAGACAGAGCAATCTGGAGCCCAGAGTGTTATGAGTTCTGCAGACGGGCCGTCGCAGCAGTTGTTGTCCACCATTGAGTGATGCCACTGTAACGCCAATTACTTGTTTCTGCCATTCATAATGCATTATAAAGCATTCAGAAAGCTTTATTAACATGGCTATAAATATTTATCAAAAGGCATAATACATTATAGCCTTGGTTATTATGCATTATGACTGCTTTATGAAGCGCTCATCTATAACCAAAAGGCTTTTTTGGGAAGAAATTCAGTTTTGGCATTTCCTACGAAAAATGAAATGTAGCGTTATTTGCCATTTCTTAAGTATGAGAAAGGCTATATTGCAATGTGTTTTTTGCATATCCGGTCTTGCTCTCCTTTTTCAAAGGCATACACACACTAAGGGGTGAGAGTGAGTGAAGCTCGGGGTCTGAACGCAGGGTTGGTTATTTATCTGGCATCACTGGAGCATTTTGGGGGGGCTAAGGACCTTGCTCAAGGGCCCGACGGAGATGAGGCTACTCTGTCGAAAACGGGACTGAAATTGGCGAGAGGCCTAACCCTTTAAGTCATGCACTATGTGTTTACTCTGTGATTTTCCATCTCCTCCTCTTTGCTCTCTTTGTGGGTAGACATGAGCTATCTACTGGGGGCAAAACCTGGTCACAAACTGGACAACTGAAAAATCTGCAATGGATTTGGGAGCCAGGGTTTAGGTATCTTGACCAGCGACAATAATCAATAACCCACACTGCCAATTGTAAACAGAAACAAGACCTTTCCATATGAGCCCAGCAGAGCTGACCAGACCCCCGCTTTAGTGTCACATAACATACACCGTCGAGGTCCTCCAAGTTCAGCTTCATATATCTTCGGCTGGAATGACCTTATCTGTTTTGACATTTGCCACTGCCTCTGATTCATCCGGGGAGTATGCTGTCTGGCTTTATCTTTCGCCGTCTCTGAGGCCGTGAGAATCCATCCAAGACAAGACCAATTGTGATAGAGCCTGCTGAAGATATAATGTGTGTGCGTGCGTGTGTGTTTGTGTGTCCCATATCATCCTTTCTTCACCTCGCATTATGCAATCAGCTACCCACTTGTGCATCTCTCACCTATGATGATTCAGACTCTAAACTGTGCAAATATAGATGGATGGTTGGCTGGATGGATCAACATGGCTGGATGGATCCATCAATAACCACTTAAACTGAGCCAATTGTTTTGTTTTCTTATTCATTGGTTTACTTTATTTAATCCCTGAATTTTGATCTTACGTTTCAGGTCTAACCTTTGTTCATAGGTGAACCTTTTCCTGGACAGACAGGCACAGTCTATTTCTACCCCAACAAAGTCCTGGAGAAGCAATATGTGGTGTGTGTTCACTGTGTGGCTGACAGGTTTGTCACGCAGATTGCAGTGGCTCTCAGTCCATGGAAACTGGGGTTAGCTGGTGTCATGATAGTAATGAAGTAAATTAACCACATGTCCACATCCAGAGTCGGAAAACTTTTTCGCGACCTGTGGCCTCTACTGGAGTGGAAAAGAGTGACCTGTTACATATTTAATTCATTAACCCAAAAATTAATTGCTATGGGATAACTGAACGTGACCTGGACAGAGGCCAAACTGACATGCTGCACTGCAGACTAAATGCACAGCCTGAAGCGGCCGGGTGGGTGTCGTGCAGTGGGGGTTGGAGGACCTGCCCCTGCTCAGAGAAGAATCAACGGCAGAAGCAGCACCGCTGGCTGATGATTCACTGCCTGCTTTAGGCCGCCAGCCTTGGACCAGGACTGTAGTAAAGGGAAGTGTGAGATCAAATAACAAAAGGATGTTGTAACTACTAATCACTGAAGAACATAGCACTTTGCCTACCCCATCTTGCACTCCATAGCTTGGGGGTCGCAGCACAGGGTTAGCCAGCGTGCAGCGCCCCTGGATCTGGGGGTTAAGGGCCTCGCTCAAGAGTCCATAGACATGTGGCTATTCTGCCATGAGTACCGGTCATGAAGACCCATATAGGCACAGTCGTGTGAAAAAGAAAATGCACAATTCAATTCTCGTAACACGACATCGTAAAAAAAGCATCTGGGCTTTAGTAGGTCTTAAAATTATGTAAATACAACCTCAGATGAACAACACATGCCATATTACACAGTGCCATTATTTATTTAACAATAACTAAGCTAAAATGCAGAAGCAATGTGTGAAAAATTAAGTACACCCTTACTGCTTCCATGGGAGTTAAGAGAGTAAGTAGCAGCCAGGTACTGCTAATCACAAGTGTGACCACCTCTATAAAAGCAGAAGTTTTGGCAGTTTGCTGGTCTGGAGCATTCAGGTGTGTGTTACTGTACCACAATGCCAAGGAGGAACGATGTCAGCAATGATCTTTTAGAAGCAATTGTTGTTGCCCATCTCTGGAGGGTTATAAGGCCATTTCCAGACAATTTGAAGCTTATCATTCTAGAATGAGAAATATTATAGACAAGTGGAAAACATTCAAGACAGTTGCCAATCTTACCAGGAGTGGACATCCTAGCAAATTCACCTCAAGGTCAGACTGTGAAAATGCTCAGAGATGTCAAAAAATGGCAAAAAAACACAAGAGCTCATCTCAGACTCTACAGACCTCAGTTAGCAAGTCAAATGTTAAAGTTCATGACAGTACAATGTAAAAGGCTGAAGAAGAATGGCTTGTCTGGAAGGGTTGTCAGGAGAAAGACTCTTCTCTCTAAAATGAACATGGCAGTATAGTCTAGGTTTGCAAGGTTGGATCTGACCAAACCACAAGACTTCAGGAATAATGTCCTTTGGATAGATGAGAGCAAAGTGGAGATGTTTGGCCATAATGCACAATGCCAGTGGTGGTGGGGGGGGGGGGGGTGATGATTTAGGCTTGTCTTGCAGCCACAGGACCTGGGCTCTTTACAGTTATTGAGTCGACCATGAACTCGTCTGTATACCGAAGTAATGTAGAGTCAAATGTGTCAGCCAGCTGTCCACAGCTACAGCTTGGCTGAAACTGGGTCATGCAAAAGGACAATGATCCCAAGCACACCAGCAAATGTACAACAGAATAGCTATAAAAGAAAAGAATCAAGGTGATCCAATGGCCCAGCCAAAGTCCAGACCTCAACCTGACTGAAATGCTGTGGCAGGACCTTAAGAGAGCTGTGCGTAAATGAATCCCCATAAACCTCAAGGAACTGAAGCAACGTCGTAAAGGAGATTGGGCCAACAATGTGAGAAACTGATAGATTCATACAGAAAAGAATTACTTCAAGTTATTGCTGTTAAATGCGGTTCTATAAGCAATTGAATCGGAGGGGGGGTACTTAGTTTTTCACATATGGCTTCTCCATTTTGGCTTCATTTTTGTTAAATGATGACACAGTGGATCTGTTTTGTGTTGTTTTACACCTGAGGCTAGATTTAAATACTTTTAGAACCTGGTAAGGACCAGATGATGTTTTTTTTTTATTATGTCCTGATACCTAAAACCATAGAACAGACAGTGAGTGCACATTCTTTTTTACATGACTGTAGCTAAGAGCCTGTCCTGTATCTGGGAACTTTGCACCATATGCAAACACACCATTTACAAGTGTCTCATTTGCATTAGCCAATCAAAAAATGTGATGCAGGCATTTCCAAACACACACATGCCGATGGGCCTCGGGGTTTGTTGATCAAACACTGTGCACTGAGCTCGAACATCTCCGAAGAAGCAGCGTTGTTCTCTGCAGAATTCATTCTGAACAATCGTCTTTGATGAAAGTCATCCAGATATGGAGACATTGCACCTTATGGACAAGAGACGGTGTTCGACGTTTTAATTATGATCACCAACAGCAAACTCCAGACATCTCCATTTCCACCTGTGTTGTTTTTGTGTGTCCTGATGTTTCATTCTTGATGGCGGGATTCAGATAAAACCCAAGCGTCAGGCAACTATGATCTGTTTTTTTTCGCACATCGGAGACACTTTTCTCCAGTGCAATGTTCAGGTGAAGCAAATAACACAAACATACATGGTGTCAAGGAGTCGACTTGGCATAAGTGCTGCTAGACTGCGCTTCCAGTAAACACCCAGGTACGTACAAGTTTAAGCAGTATTGGAGCAGGAGCCACACAAAATCATCCAATAAAGACAGAAATTTATAAGACAAATCGACAAGACGTTCACACATGCGAAATGTGTGGTGTGACACTTGTGTAGTGGAGGAACGTCCGAGCGGCTGACCAAAGAGAACGAGATGAGGTGTAGGTCTTAAGGAGCGTTTTCACGGAGATGGATGCCAGTCCTTTAATGGATCTGAAGGCCAGTAACAAGGACTTGAATTGCACATTCAGTTCTAGCTTAAATTGTGTGGTCAGTCTGTAACCACTTAGTCTAAAACTGGTCATGGTGAAATATAAGAAGTGTAGTTTCTGATCCTGCTCAAAGACTGAAAATTATCATGTATCGAATTGTTTACATAGTTGAAAAATGGCCCTCAACATTGAATTTCTGTTATTTTATCATATGAAACCTGCTTAATGAGCCCATGACTTCATAATATTGATTATTCAGCATAAAATATGTTAAATCCAGTAATTTAATAAGGTAGTAGGAGAAACAATGTTTAAATAGTCATCCATCTAATGATTGTCATGCATTGGAAAGAGAAAGTTAACTTGTGATTTTCTGGTTTTCTCTGATTGGAAGTGTCAACTGTAATTAATATGCACCTTTAAAAAAACAGTTATGTTGGCTAAATTCAAACTTCACGTAGGCCAAAGCCCTTTTGTCATTTAGGATTTAATCCCTTGACTGAGGTTGCCTATGTGAGGAGGCCTTGCCAATTTTTCAGAGTAATATGACAGTAATTTCACTTCTCAGCACATAATAAGCTCATATATATTCTATGAAAGCCTACTTGTAGCTGAAAGCTTTTATCTAAAATGTTTTGCAGGCCCCAGACAAAACCACAAAGTTCACATCAGACATGGGCCCGCAAACCATGAAGAGACAGTAATGACAACATGAAACAGTGCAATGACACTGAAATGCAAGAATGCCTATAGAGGTCATAAAACAAATAATCAAATCAATCGATCATACCTATAACTGGAAGTAGAAAACAGCATATTACATTTGCATTTCTGACAAAAACAAAAATCTATTTTCTTCAGAGAGAAAGAAGTGACATGACACTAGCGAGATTTTTCGATATAATCTAGGACAGCAGGTTTGGGGCCATTCTGGAATGCATTGATCAAATCCAATCCAAATCAGGAAATGGAACTGGAGTTGGGACTGGAAAAAAAAACTGTTAGGAACAGATTTGGAATTGAATTCGAATTTCAGGGAGATTTAAAGTCCACCTCCAGTTCCGTTTCCTGATTTGGACTGGAATTCCAGAATGACCCCAACCCTGTACAACAGACGTGTCAAACTCCAGTCCTGGAGGGCCGGAGCCCTGCATAGCTTAAACGACAGACAAACGTGCTTTATTTGCTATTTGCAAAAGTACCTCAACATTGGAATGCTTATCTTTGCCAACCCCCATCTTGCTCTCCATAGCTTGGGGGGGAGGATCACAGCACAGGGTCAACCACCATGCAGTACCCCTGGAACTGGGGTTTAAGGGCCTCGCTCAAGGGCCCACGGACATGTAACCATTTTGCTGAGGCCGGGGTCGAACCCGTGATGTTTAGATAACAGCTACAGAGACTTAACCTGCTGAACCACACAGCAAGTTAAATTAGGGGAAACCCAAACACGTGCTGGGCTCTGGCCCCCCCAGGACTGGAGTTTGACACCCCTTATCTAGAAATACTGTGGGAGAAGAATGTAAAATCTGCATTCTTTAATGGAAGTAGTACCTTCACAGAAGAACAGCAAATGTTTCACTCATGACCTCTCGTACTTGATTTAAATTTTAAAATAAAAGATATAGAACGTCTTTTAGTTTTTTCCCTGATTTAAATTCTTGGCAATATTCAGATGGAAGAATTCCAGAGATTCAGATTTTTTCCAGTATTAGAAATACAAGCAGCGTTCAGCCCAACAGGGAGTCTTCATTAAGAAATAAGGACTCCAGTAGCTGCCAGGCACAGGCTCCACAGGTGCTAAAACAAACCTACTTGTGATCAGACGTACGGGCCCCTAGCACCCAGTGAGCACCAGCGCCGTACCCCGCTTAGAGCAAAAAGACCAGTTTCCATAGCGAGCGACCAGCGGTTTGTGTCAGGCAGCTGAAGGCGGTGGACCTACTGCGCCTACCTGACATTAATAACGTGAGAAATGAAGCGAAAAGGAAATCCACGTGTTAGCATATTCCACATTACCGGCCGTGTAAACAGGACCCTCCGCAGGTAGTCAGCTAGCAGCGGACTTGGCTAGTCTCACAGCCATGACTGACATTTAGCTACTAAAATGGATGTAAAGGGTGTTTGCTTGTGGCAGCCTTTGTTCCTGTATTTTTAATATTTCTTGAACTTTGATGTGAACCTTCCGGGAACAGACCATGTTTTCTTAGGCAAGACAGGCGCAGTTATTCAGTCATCGAGACTAATTGAAAGCGACCCATAGCCTGACAAGGAAATAAGATGGAGGAGAGGCTGAGGTTCCCCAAGTTACTCCAGGTTCCCATAGAAATCACGGCTGTAACAATGCTAAAACAGGCATACGCTCACCTTTTCTTTTTCCACATTGAAGTTGAACCAGGTTTGACCAAACATACACGTTATGCACCATCGAGTCACAGAGCCTGTAGGATTCTAAGTGTGAATGCTCAAATAACCTACAATTAGCATTTTGTTTTCTAATGCAGCATCGTATTCTGTTTTGTTTGTAGTTACAAATGCAAGATTTCAACAAATTGAATGAATCGTCTTGGTGAGGAATGTGTGCGGTCAGTTTCAGGGGTTTTAATGGTCCAAAATTGACAGCAAACACACCCCGTGTCTGGTGTCATATGAAACAGGGCGGCTTTGCACATTGAGAAGGTCAGCGGAATATGGCATGACAATAGCAGCCCTGGGTGGAGCCCTTTGTGTAAGGCGTCGCACCTTAAGCTGGCTGGGAAATCATACACGGCGGCTGAACCGCCCGATACGCCCTCTGCAGGACGAGATTATGCCGCAGACATCTACACCACCTGAAAGAAGTTTCAATATTTAAAATTTAAACCAAATGCCATTGCAGACGCTTCGCAAAAACAGCTGAAGACAATGAATCTTCTCTGGGAAGCATTCCTTATTTGTAATGCCTGCCAAACAAGTGTCTCTCCATGTGACTAAACATTTATTTCCAGCAGGTCTGAATCAGCACACTTAAAAAAAAAAAAAAAAAAAAACTAAATTCATAGTACCTCACAAGGAAACGCCAAGGATTTTTAATTAAAAGGAAAACTGCAGTATAAAGCAGTGGTAGTGCTCCCCCACTGGAAAAGGAAACTGAGGTAGTTTAAACAGTGACTTGCTGGAGGATTCAGCTAGGCTGAAATTTAATATGACCCTCAACACTCACTAATGCCAACAGTGCTAAAATGAAATTAAATGAAAACTCCCCGCACTCACATTTAAACCCTAATAAGGACGGCATCCTAATCAAACACTGCTGGACTTCATTAGTGGAGACATTTGACAGTTCAGGGCGGCTGATCAATTCCCACGGATACATCACCATTTAGGTTAACTGAGATCTTTAACCTTTTCTCATGCAGGGTCACTAAAATTCTAAACAATGATTATTTGCTCAGTTTTCCTTGTAAATGCTTAAATTAAATTTAAATTATATTAAATTTAATAAATATATTTCGAATAGGCCTGTAAGAGTCAAATAGCAAATAAAATCAGGTAAAAGTTTAAGTTAAAAGTGACATTAAACCCTTTTGAAAACTGCAAATTTGAAATAAAATTTTACAACCATTAAAATGTAAATACTTTGTTAACATTGGTACCTAGCAGTTACCCAAATACAGTATAATATTTTTGACTCTCTTGTGCAACATTTTGCAATTTTCTCTTTAAAATTTATCATTAAAATCCATCATTGATTTGCAGGAGCCCTTGATAACACACGGAATTATGATGCCGCATCTTTACACGGACGCTGTGTAACCATCAGAAAGAAATTCATTCTTAAATGAATAAAAAAGCAGAGCATTTAAATGAAAGGAAAAATATAACGTAAGAAAAACACAAACCAACACTGACGACTGGATACCAGCCCTCATGGTGCTTCTTGTTAAAAGTTTGATGTTTTCATTTTGTTTTTGTGTAAACATCAACGCCACATGAGAGACAACAGGTCCGGAGGTGAAGGCGTGCCTGTTCCAGTTAAAGTATTTTTAGCTCGCCAAAATGACAGGACGGCTTTGCTAGAATGGAAACAGGCACGGGAAGCCAGACTGCACCAGGCCGCGGGTGTCTCTTCCAATTAGGGGGAGAGCAGGGAATCTTAGAGTGTGGCCTGGCATTGGATGTTGTGCCTGTGGAGGGCCCCCCGAGGGAGGCTTTGCCAGGCCAGGGTGGAAGAGCGGGATCCTCGGGGAATGGGACATAGTTATGCTAGCATGGCAAAACAGGCTGGGACAAATGATGGGAAAGCCCCTTCAAACCCCCCTTTGGAGACCAAATTCTCCAGAGCATCTAGCAGGCTTGGAGACCTGCAGTGGGCCAATAGAGTACCGGCTTACGACCAACATAGTCCTCTACAACTTACAGTCGTGGTCAAAAGTTTTGAGAATGACACAAGTGTTGGTTTTCACAAGGTTTGCTGCTTCCGTGTTTGTAGATATTTTTGTCAGATGTTTCTGTGGTACTGAAGTATATTTGCAAGCATTTCATAAGTGTCAAAGGCTTTTATTGACAATTACATTAAGTTTATGCAAAGACTCAATATTTGCAGTGTTGGCCCTTCTTTTTAATGACTTCTGCAGTTCGCCCTGGCATGCCGTCAATCAACTTCTGGGCCAAATCCTGACTGATGGCAGCCTATTCTTGTATAATCAATGCTTGGAGTTTGTCAGAATTTGTGGGTTTTTGTTTGTCCACCCACCTCTTGAGGATTGACCACAAGTTCTTAATGGGATTAAGGTCTGAGGAGTTTCCTGGCCATGGACCCAAAGTGTTGATGTTTTGTTCCCCGAGCCACTTAGTTATCACTTTTGCCTTATGGCACGGTGCTCCATCATGCTGGAGACCGCATTGTTTATCACCAAACTATTCTTGGATGGTTGGGAGAAGTTGCTCTCGGAGGATGTTTTGGTACCATTCTTTATTCATGGCTGTGATCTAAGGCAAAATTGTGAGTGAGCCCACTCCCTTGGCTGAGAAGCAACCCCACACATGAATGATCTCAGGATGCTTTACTGTTGGCATGACACAGGACTGATGGGGTCACCTTTCTTCTCCGGACAGTCTTTTTTCCACATGCCCCAAACAATCGGAAAGGGGATTCATCAGAGAAAATGACTTTACCCCAGTCCTCAGCAGTCCAACCCCTATCCCTCTCCCAGTTATCTGTCCCTGATGTTTTTCTTGGAGAGAAGTGGCTTCTTTGTTGTCCTTCTTGACACCAGGCCATCCTCCAAAAGTCTTCGCCTCCCTGTGCCTGCAGATGCATTCACACCTGCCTGCTGCCATTCCTGAGCACCGGTGGTGCCCCGATCGCGCAGCTGAATCAACTTTAGGAGACGGTCCCCTGGTGCTTGCTGGACTGTCTTGGGCACCCTGAAGCCTTCTTCACAACAATAAAAACGTCACTACTTTAGATTTAGGTGCAATCTTACTAGCAGCAACATCCTTGCCTGTGAAGCCCCTTTGTGCAAAGCAGTGATGACTGCATGTGTTTCCTTGCAGGTGACCACGGTTAACAGA
The DNA here is from genome assembly GCA_026781065.1 of Mormyrops boulengeri. Taxonomy (NCBI): domain Eukaryota; kingdom Metazoa; phylum Chordata; class Actinopteri; order Osteoglossiformes; family Mormyridae; genus Mormyrops; species Mormyrops boulengeri. The sequence goes on along the minus strand of JAODLD010000088.1, from coordinate 3,370,612 downwards.
GGAAGAACAATGATTTCAAGCACCACCCTCCTTTTAAAGCATCCAGTCTGCTATTCTAACTCAATCAGCATGACAGACTGATCTCCAGCCTTGTCCTCATCAACACTCTCACCTGTGTTAACGGGAGAATCACTGAAATGATGTCAGCAGGTCTTTTTGTGGCAGGGCTGAAATGCAGTGGAAATGGGTTTTTTGGGATTAAATTCATTTCCATTGCAAAGAAGGACTTTGCAATTAATTACAATTCATCTGATCTCTATTCATAACATTATGGACTTTATGCAAATTGGCATCATAAAAACTGAGGCAGCAGACTTTGTGGAAATTAATATCTGTGTCATTCTCAAAACCTTTGGCCACGGCTGTACAGTACATACACAGACTGGTTGTTATTGTTTTTCACGAAACTGGCCCAAAAACTGGTGACTCAATCCAAGGGCAAGAAACTTGGTATTGCGATGAAATCATACTTCTCATAAATTCAAGTCGATCAGACTCTTGTGAAAATCCATCCATCTATCTTCTTAGCCAGTCTTCCTCAGGGACCTCCAGACAGTCCACGTTTTTTTGCTCCCACCCAGCACAACTGAACCAAACAATCAGGAATGAACCAAACAATCAGGAACACCAAGTACCCATTACAGGTGTGCTGGGAGCTGGGAGGGAGCGAAAATGTCGATACTCGGTCAAGAAACACGGTTCTAACCACTTATCCTGGTCAGGGTCATGCAGTCTTACTATGTTGAAATCAATAAAAATTTTGTTTTTTTCTATTTTTATATATTATTCATTGCTACGTATTGTGTTTAGCTAGTGTAGCTAGGGAGACTGAGGAGATTTATGGACAAAAGTATTGGGACACCCTTAGTAATTAATTGGCCACATAGGCCACACCTATTGCTGACATACAGGTGTATAATTAAGCACACAGCCATGTAATCTCCAGCGTCAACCAAGGGCTGCCATTGGACACCATTAGACACCTTTCCAGTCGGATCTCCACATTTTAGAGTTGGCCTGGTCAACCTCTAGTGAAGTGATTATGAAGTGCAAACATCTGGGAGCGAGTTCAGCTGCAACGTGGTCGGCCACACAAGCTCACGGAAAGGGACTCGATCACCCAACATCAATACCCAACCTGAATGGTAGCAAATACCACCAGCGATGTTCCAACATCTAATGGGAAGCCTTCCCAGATGAGTACAGCTTGCTATAGCAACGAAGTGTTAGCCAACTTCATATTAATGCCCTTTGATTCAGAGTGAGATATTGGTAAGGCTGGTGTCCCAACACTTTTGTCCACATGGTGTAGTTCTGGTGCTGATGATGAGCCGGATGTGACGGTGTTCCTGTCCCCATTCCTGCTCTACCCCATAACTGGCCCTTTGCATACAGTTCCTAACCCCCCCTGCCCAGCCACAGGAGCCTGAGAAAGAGGCTTGCAGAGTAAGTGACACCGGCCTTGCTGATTAATTAATGGCCTCTTACGGATGGGCCGGCCCCCGGGCTGGGTGCGGTGCGTAGCTCGGCGGACGGGCACAAACGGAGCTGGGGGGGCAGGTGTCCATGTCCGGCGGAGAGCCGGGGAGGAAATGGTGAGGGGGGAGCCGCAGAGGCCGCCTCTGGGATGGCTGGCGGCATTTCTATCCTTCTGCGTGCGCGCCACAGTGCCTCAGACTCCGGACCCAGAGGTAAGCGGGAGCTCGTCATTGTCGCCGAGGGCTGGGAGTCATCAGGTTACCGACAGCTGGGTGCACAAGCTCTTTAAGATGGTCCCGGTTACCGTAGGCACTTAAACACAGGGACAAATGTACTTTCCACCTTTACAGAGAAGCTGTTATTTTGTTCTCTTCTTATCTTTAATACCTTTGTTCCCAATGCATGAAACAAGCAATGGCTCCGCAGTGTGATTCTGTATGAATCTGAGAGTAAACTATTTTATACATGAGTCAATATTACAGATGGGCCTCTAGTAGTGTCACAGAGTGGTAGAGGTTTGCCAAATTTTGAGAAGGGGAAATTCTGCTTGCTTAGGATGGAAGCTATGTTTTGTTGTAACGGATAGCAGAAACTAAATGAATGAGTCACAAAAGCACATGAATCATAGGTAAAAGATGTCAAGTTCAAAAGAAGAGGCAAAAAAAGGTTTCATTCAAGCCCATATGAACAAGATTAGCAAGTCACGTTGAGGAGATGGATATTGGAATTTATTTTAATTGCTTGTCAGATGGCTAGGAATTCAAATAAATAAAATGCTGAATTGGTCATAAAGGTTTCCGAAAACTGGAAGATTTTTTTTATTTACTTTTATCGTAATTAACATTACCGTTGAATAAAACAATTTACACCACTGACATGGTTTATACTGGAAACAAATATTTTGGACGTTCTTCATTTAAAAATTAGAATGAGGACACTGGTGTGACAGGCAGAATGACGGAACGAGCTGTTGATGCTTTGGGTCATATGTGAACACAAAATCTTTTTAGAATTTTACAATTTATTAATTTTTTTTACTTCCAGTTCAAAGCCATATACCACAGCTTTTTTGTAATGTATGCAAACTTGCTTTGGGGCTGGCACTGGATTATCCAAAGTACATAAACAGTTACTGTTTGTAACACAATTAGACTTGTTTACTCAGAAGTAGCTTGAAAGCAGAGCTTTAATTTGGACGTTCTGCTACCTTGTTGCTTCAGAATGTAGCCCCTTAGTCCAAATATGACACACTTAACACACTTAATGTCCGGAAAGACGCCGTTTATCTCTGTAAGCTCCCTCGATGCAGGAAAAGCTTGCCTGTCTGTCGTCTTGCATATAATTGAAAAGTCAATGGCGATGGAGGTATTTTGCTGAAATGAAACTCTGTGGTGCCAGTTTCAGGTTCATTTCAGTTCATTTTGCTAATCGCGCATGACTGAGCACGTTAGGTTCTCACTCAGTTTAAGCGAAGCTGGGAATCTTCTCGAAAGACGGAGTAGATGTAAACAACGTGGAAAAGTCTGTGAAGGTTCTCTTTTCTTTTTTTTTGATATTTGCGTTTATTTTTGAATGTCTCATGGGGTGATGCTGGAAATGCACACTTTCCTTTTTGCTTTAAATGATCAGCCTCCCGGAGTCTTGTTTTCGAGGAAAAACATGGAACCTTTCACAAATAAGCTAGTGCTTGCAAGGCTAGTTTGGGGCAACTGACTGAGATAGGGTCACATCTCGCCACGGTCACATATTTCCCTTTAGAAAACATATATAATAGTGTAATAGCATAAATAACGATGTAAGAGAATGTATTATATGTAAGTATTGTGCAATGCCATGAATCACAAATGTTGCATGGTATCTATACAAAGGGCCATCAGAATGGGGACAAAACATTATTCAGCTATCGACTGAAGTTCACTCTGCTGATTTCTGCTAGTTTATGTTGATCCATCATCAATACGGCCAAAACAGCCGTAAATTCAATAATCTAAATGTGATGCACATCATAGTTTCTACAAAAGCAGCAGCAACTGTTGCTGACAGAGGATGTCAATGCGAGCCTGTTCGGCCAAGCGGCATAGATCGGAAGCAAGAGATGATAGAATGTTGTTTATTAGATTTGGTGGTGGGGGACGTCGGCGTCCCTTATCTAAGGCAACACAGCACACAACGGATTAGCTTTTGTGTTCAGGCTCCTTCTACCTGCATAGGAGTGGATTCCCGGTTCCACAGACAGGTTCCAATCATTTTAAACACAGCGCTGAAATTCATCAGGATTTTGTTGATAGGGAATTTTGATACCTTATTTTAACGTGTCAGGGCCACATTGTGGGAGAACATGAGAACTTTCATTATGTCAATCAACCCATGTCTACTAAGTTTATCTTGAACTTACGACTCGATTTTAGAAGGACGCAGTACAGTGCAAATGTCTTAGTAGTAAGTGGACTTTTGCTTAGAACAAAAAACAGAATTTAGTCTTAGAACGTATGCAAATTAAGAGTAACACAAAAACTAGTAAGACTTTCTTCTGTTCTCCAAGAAGTTACTGATATCAAGCTGGACTGCTAGATGAACACCGCTTCAGTTCCCAAACCTCTCCTCAGGGGCACCTCCATGTATTTCCATGTATTTATTAAAGTTCACCACCAGCTAGCTTAATTAATTAACTTAGTTGCTTAACAAAAAGTCAATGAGATATTGATTAACTATACGAGGAAAGCTACTGGTCAAGTAAAAAAATGCATGTGTATGTACTCCGAATACAGGGATAATTGTAGCAGAAGATCTGAAATGGCAAAGCTGACATACTTTGAATATAGTTTTTCAACAGCATGAAGATCGTTTAAACGTTTCTTTAGTCGCCTAAGACTTTTGCACAGTACTGTGTAGTAAATGATAAATCAGTGTGCGTATGTACGTTTGGGTCCCGAGATCTCGGTTCAGTGAGTGAGATGATAACACAAACGGCAAGCTGTAAAGTGTAGCTACTACTCAAAATTACACTGCTGTGGCTGCCAGAGATTTGCAAGGCAACCTACTGACCTCGGCATGTTTCTTAGCTCTTCAGCACCGCGCCCCCAAAGAAGCCGGACCCCATTACTTCAGAAACCGTTGTTTTCTGGGGCCTGCGACTATGGCAGGTCATTGGAGTGTTTTCCATGTTTATTCTGGCAATAGGTAAGTAACAGCCTTTTAAAAATATTTCAAAGTACTACATGAATACATATGTTAGTTTAGATACAACAGCTATAGACTGTTAGCGTTATATACCTTGAATCTTGTAATTCAATGAGGGCGAGCCAGCTTATATAATATTACTTTCAAAATAGATTTGGTAATAAACAACACTAAAGATATAGGACTTATATATTATAATAATACTAGCAGTAATGTTAATCATACTTACTTAATGATGGCTAGGTTACAGGTCAATGTGATATTGAAGGGTTGCCCATTAAGAATAGAATTCTTGGTAAAATAATGTTTATGATTTGAATAATAAATGTAGCTAACTGCGCTAACTTTAAGCAGCTATTTTGCTTGCTTATGTCCAAGACTAAGATGCACTTAAGTGATCCCAGGGGGGAATTCTGGTACACACAGCAGCAGGAACACACACGGACGAACATGCATTTAGTGCCAAAGGAGACAAGGTGTGAAGACAGTACACATAGTGGAGACAAGAGGTCTGCATTTAGGATGATTTCAAGGGGCCCTAAAAAATCTGGAACATAATACGATTGGTCTGGGTTGGAGGCCCAAAATGAAACGCTTTCATGGGGCCTGGAATCTGTAACAACAGCCCTGCAGACAAGTAGATGAGGTGCAAACAAATTTAAAGAGCATACAGCATGTAAATAAAATACTGTGATACTACAGATAAGACAAGATAAAAGATAAATTAGCAATATTATAGGTGCAATTAATGAACAGATAGCATCTGTAGTATCATGGTAGTATCGTTAAATGAATGTCATGGCCTCAATGTTTGCTAAATCAGATAATCTACCGACTTAACTTTTGTTACAAATAAAACCCACATGAAAAATTCGAATTGAAATCGCCCTGCCACATCTATCCTCAGTGATAACGCTTTGCTGCATCTTCAAATGCCGGATCCCCAGGACCAAGAAAGAGATCGAGGCAAGACACGCCCAAAGACAGGCAGCTAAGGTATATGCTGACACTTTAGAGACAGTGCCTCCACTTAATGAGCTCACAGAGATGCCTGGAGGTAAGTGGCCGACGATAAACAGAAATAAAAGGTTTCTTTTTATACTGTATGACTCTCCTCTGCCTGTGAAGTTTGTCATGGCTCAGTGATGAAAGTAGAACAGGTAATTACTTTAATGAGGATGTGCTGTGTAATTACGGCTGTTAGCAAAGCCTCCCAGGTGTTAGAAATGTTTTAATTCAATCACTGGCACATAATGACATCACGTTCCTTATGGCTCTGGAATTACTTTTCAGTCCCCAGGTTCTCTAAATATGTGTAAATCCAGGGATTTTTTTTCCTAAACAAATTTTATGAAACAGCAGCATTTATCAGGTTCAAAAACCACTGGCAGGGTCCATCCAGAAAAATATAGGACTAAGAAGTAAAGATAATTCAAATATTGAAGTCAGGGACTACTGAAAATGTTATTAACAATGGAAAAATAATTCTAACTACCATTATTTGTCCTGCCTGCAATATTGTTGTAGATAATACAGAAATAATATAGCTACACTTATTTGCGATATGCTCTTATGAACTTTCCCCCACGACCCTGACCAAGTGGTTAGAACTTATTGAAATTTGAGAAATCAGAATAACATGGGTGAGTTTCATATATTGCGTTTCAAGGAGTAGAATTACGCAGTACTGCTGTTTTCTGTATACTATTACAAATCTATTTGTTCAAAGGCAAACTGAAGAGTACAACCCAGACTGATTCATTTGGGCTATAGCTGATTATCCGTGCTTTGAAACTTGGCCTTGATAAAAGCAAATAATTAGAATAAAATACTACTAAATACAAATGCAGAAAATGCATTAGAGGAGATAGCGTCCCTAATGAAGCTGTGGTCATTTGAGGTATTGAACGGCTACTTGGACAGCTATACCATAACATCAGTAGTGTGTCAGACCATACCACCTTCCGCAGACCGGAAGTCATCTCCGGGCCTCCTGTCTTCATCTACTGCTTGATATTTTACTTCACATACATCCGCCACCCACTAATTCTGACCGGCGTTTGTGGGAGAGCTGGGAGCTCAGCCTGGCCAAGCATACATACTGAATCCTCCAATTCCCTGGTCCTTCCGGGCAAAGACATAATAAAAACAAATCACATTATGTCAGTGCAATCATAGAAGACGAAGCGGCTGCTAATCAAATGACAAGTATCAAGGCTCTAACAAAGTAAAAGTAGGCGGGAACAATGCGGTGTAATCCAACCTACGGTCACTGGATACAGAAACAACACAAATTATATCACTGTCCCTTTTTAGCCCTTGTGTTGTGTCCTTAAACCTGATCTTTTGTGTCCTTTTCTTGGCCCCTCTCCCTCCTAATGCCTACCTCTCCCTCTGCCCCATCCTGCCACACCCTCTCCTTCCCGTAGTCCCTCCGAATATCTGGGGACTGACAGCCCTTTGGCTGGATGGACGAGCCGACTTCCGCCTCTAGCTATGCTACGCTGGACGACACTCTTTCTTCCGCTCTGCTGTGTTTTGTCCTCCCCATTGTCGTGCCGACAGCTGTACACCACAGCATTACGGACCAGAGTGACCGTGTGCAATTCCCGATGTAATCTCCATTTAGTTTCCTGTTGAAAGTTCTGTTACAGCCAACAAAGTTCCTTTCAATGTTCACTTGCTTCTAATCCCTTCTTTCCCCTTTTCTATAACTGTAGAATATATAATTTTCTATAACTGTATTCTTCATTTTCCTGGACGTAAATTATATAGTTTCAATGTCGGTAACTCTTAATTAGGCAAAATAAATCACAGAAAGGTAATGATTTAATGGGGAAAGTTTAGTGTGAATGATTTAATATCCCAATGGCTCCTCTGTGCTTTCCCTAAATCAAACAGGATCCGGATAAGGCTGATCAGACAAGGGGCTTTTTAGTAATCCAGCAAATCAAACTAAATGGTACAATAAACAGACAATTACATCGATATAATCTTACAGGTCTTGCTCCAAGGAGAAGGTCTAATGCAGATATATTAGTGTATGTATTACGTAATGACTTTGAGACAAGTTATTGAGAAAAAGAAAAACAGTTTTGCATTCCCTTGCAATACCTTTGCATTCCCTCTCAATAAAATGTAGTTTAATGCTTCAAGCACGCTTAACTGGACATGTCTGAATAGTTTAGGCATAAACTTATTAGTCCATTAATTCTATCTTTTGTACTTTAAACGTGAACGCAAAAAATATTTTCCTATCCTGATCTCTTAGGGGCTCTGTATGGATGTTCAACAAGTTCAGTACTTTTAGATTTGAAAACCGATTCGAGCAGTATTCCATAAAGAAACGGTTCAAACGAATGGTTCATTTACAAATCAGACATCAGTATTGTTTATTCGGATACCTATTTTTGGGTGCAATTACTGTTTTTTGGTAGGACCATATCGCGTTCGCGTAGTGCTTTTCTCTCCGGTGTGACATCAGGGCTGACTGTACAATAAATAAATAATAAAATAAAATAAAATTTAAAAACCTATGTATATATTTCACAATCTAATTAAAAACTAATTAGAAAATCAGTAAGAAACACACAAAACAACTTAAGACAAATTATTGAGGAGGTGGCTGAAAATATATTTTAATACAATAATTACTGCACTGTTGTGCAGCATATTAGACACAAGGACAGCACAGCGGCATTCAGGGGGAAAGGTTGGAGCTCCACATCTTCCACACGTCCAAAGTACGCTCTACAGCAGTGTGTGTTCTTTGGTGTGTGGCGTTATGCCTCTCAGCCAAGGTTTGGGGATTCAGCATGGGAATCTGCAGGTGTTCGCTAAGAGGATGCCTGACGTCTCAATAACCAGCCACCAGCAAATGCACCATCCTTTGCCATCCGACACACTCCAGAGCTGGACCAGATATAAACGTCATGTGTACTTCCAGGTCACTTGGTCACAATGTCTGTAAAATGCCCTTGATTGCCCACTCACTGCACCTGCAATGCCAGGTACGCTCCCAATGGCACGAAAACCAACTGTAGTGTTATACAAGGCATCCTCTCCAGCTGGGACTTGTATGTAGTTGTGCAACAGAAATGTGATCAATGCATGCACAGATTCGGACACAGCAGCCTTGTGAGGACACGTGCATCACTAATGGTCTGCAGGAATCCACCAATGGTGTAGAAGCTGTCAGAAGCTGCACAGTGGGACTAAGGGCAAAATTCCCGTGTGCTCCTCTTTTCAACATATCCTGCACCAGACCTAGGAGGCTCATTATTTCACCCCAGGCCGGCCTGCATTTCTCTGTGAATTATTGGTTGCCTAATTATGTACCAGGGTTGATCAGAATTTATGAATTGTGCCCCGTTCCATTCATGAATTTGAATAGAACTGATTACACCCTGTAAGATGTTGAATCGGAATTTGAATTGGAATAACATTAAGGATTTAATTCATTTCAATTCAAAGAAATTCAGTACAATCACACAACACAGGAATGTCATTCACTCAAAATGCAAAACATAACAAATAATATTCAATATTTATTTTCTAGATGGTAGATGTATATATTGACCATATATATGTACTATTGAGTGGAGTGTACTACAGTATATATTTGCATGAATGTAAGATAAAAATTGTCTAATTGTTTTAGTCTATATTCTAACAATTTACATTTCATTTATGTCAGCCCCCTAAGTCCATGGGCATATATTTATTGTCGTCGCATATTTAACTGTTCATGTGTGTTACCATTTGTGAGGAGTCTGCAGTAGCTTTTCTTGGGTACTTGTATGGCTGTGTGAAGTTCTCTTCCACCATGGTCCAAATAAGACTAACTGTTAAATTATTTATTCTATGGGTTCTGGCACTGGCGCTTTTGGCTGCCGTAAATTTTTGTAATTGGATTGGGGTAGGGGTGAGATTCAGTGTACGCTGTTTACATTAACATGCTGTGTAATTCATACCGAAATATTAAGCTGTATTGTTAAAGCTGTACCTACACTATGCATGTGAATTTCAATTAACTCTATTTTAACTGAACTTCCTCATATTCAGATTTCCATCCATCCATCCATTTTCTGAAACCACTTAATCCCAACGGGGGTCGCGGGGGGGACCGGAGCTTATCCCGGGAACAATGGGCGCAGGCGGGAACCAACCCTGGGCAGTCGCCAACACACCGGAGGGCGATATTTAAATTTGAATTGAGATTTTGCATCCTGCATTTATAGCCTGCTTTATAGTTTTATATTGCAACATTGATCTAACTGTTATTATATCATCATCAGCACTGATTCAAAGCACTCGTACATTTACAAGCAAGACTACGAACTCCTTTAGCCACATAGGAATTCTAGAAACTCTCAGATGTTAGATAACATACTACTTAATGTTGCGAAGCTTTCGGGAAACGCACTCCAGGTCAAAAGTGTAAAATAGTGATTTAACGGTGCTCTCCATTTTGGCAATGTAATCCAGTATGCACCAACACAGTGGTGTCGGAGGGGCTTGGATACCATGACAAATTCAGGGGGCCCTGCACCTTGCAGGGGACACAACATCCCCCCAACTTTGCAAAATCAACTGAGCGATTGAAAGTGCCAACTGGAAGACAGGAGACAGGAAGCAGCGAGTAGTTATTAGAGGCACAATGTCACAGTGGGCCTGCGTTCATAGTGGGGTACTGCAGGGTT